>CM049593.1:1641686-1846190 GCA_026979955.1 Megalurothrips usitatus
TGATTTCGGCGCTTTCTGAGGTGGAAGTAATTCTGAATTTGACGTTGCTGCATAGGAGAGTAGCCGTACTGTGCGCAGAACAAGTTTCAGAATTACTTCCACTCAAACAACGGAGCAGTGGCGTAGACAGACTGCCCGCAGAGCGAAACACGGTGTGCGGTATATCGAGTTTTTTGTATGTTTGGCTGCTTGATTTCGGCGCTTTCTGAGGTGGAAGTAATTCTGAATTTGACGTTGCTGCATAGGAGAGTAGCCGTACTGTGCGCAGAGCAAGTTTGAGAATTACTTCCACTCAAGCAACGGAGCAGTGGCGTCAAGCAACGGAGCAGTGGCGTAGGGCAGACTGCCCGCAGAGCGAAACATGGTGTGCGGTTTATCGAGTTTTTTGTATGTTTGGCTGCTTGATTTCGGCGCTTTCTGAGGTGGAAGTAATTCTGAATTTGACGTTGCTGCATAGGAGAGTAGCCGTACTGTGCGCAGAACAAGTTTCAGAATTACTTCCACTCAAACAACGGAGCAGTGGCGTAGGGCAGGGCAGACTGCCCGCAGAGCGAAACATGGTGTGCGGTATATCGAGTTTTTTGTATGTTTGGCTGCTTGATTTCGGCGCTTTCTGAGGTGGAAGTAATTCTGAATTTGACGTTGCTGCATAGGAGAGTAGCCGTACTGTGCGCAGAACAAGTTTGAGAATTACTTCCACTCAAACAACGGAGCAGTGGCGTAGGGCAGACTGCCCGCAGAGCGAAACATGGTGTGCGGTATATCGAGTTTTTTGTATGTTTGGCTGCTTGATTTCGGCGCTTTCTGAGGTGGAAGTAATTCTGAATTCGACGTTGCTGCATAGGAGAGTAGCCGTACTGTGCGCAGAACAAGTTTCAGAATTACTTCCACTCAAACAACAGAGCAGTGGCGTAGGGAAGACGGCCCGCAGAGCGAAACATGGTGTGCGGTATATCGAGTTTTTTGTATGTTTGGCTGCCTGATTTCGGCGCTTTCTGAGGTGGAAGTAATTCTGAATTTGACGTTGCTGCATAGGAGAGTAGCCGTACTGTGCGCAGAACAAGTTTCAGAATTACTTCCACTCAAACAACGGAGCAGTGGCGTAGGGCAGACTGCCCGCAGAGCGAAACATGGTGTGCGGTATATCGAGTTTTTTGTATGTTTGGCTGCTTGATTTCGGCGCTTTCTGAGGTGGAAGTAATTCTGAATTCGACGTTGCTGCATAGGAGAGTAGCCGTACTGTGCGCAGAACAAGTTTCAGAATTACTTCCACTCAAACAACGGAGCAGTGGCGTAGGGAAGACGGCGCAGAGCGAAACATGGTGTGCGGTATATCGAGTTTTTTGTATGTTTGGCTGCTTGATTTCGGCGCTTTCTGAGGTGGAAGTAATTCTGAATTTGACGTTGCTGCATAGGAGAGTACGGCCCGCAGAGCGAAACATGGTGTGCGGTATATCGAGTTTTTTGTATGTTTGGCTGCTGATTTCGGCGCTTTCTGAGGTGGAAGTAATTCTGAATTTGACGTTGCTGCATAGGAGAGTAGCCGTACTGTGCAGCAGAGAAGTTCCAGAATTACTTCCACTCAAACAACGGAGCAGTGGCGTAGGGCAGACTGCCCGCAGAGCGAAACATGGTGTGCGGTATATCGAGTTTTTCAAAGTCCATCAATAATGTAACAATTTTGCGAAAAAATCGTGTTGCCATCTTTTGATATGTTGTTCAGGGCACTCTAAAACGTAGTTAAAAAAAATTTGAAAGCATGAAAAATTTTCAAAAAAAAAATTCTGGCCAGAAAATTTTTCTGGCCAACTTTAGGCCGGTGGAAGTAAAGATGCCGGCACCGATCATGCTTTCCAGGGCCGAATACATAAACCAGGGTTTGTCGTCACACCGACGGTCCCGCATCACCTACGCGACCGGGTGAATGAATGACCTTTGCAATGCGGAATAACGGTAGGTCACATTTTTCACAAAGTGCTAAAATGTCAACATTCACCATTCTCATTCGAAGTGTTATAGGTCTTGTATTTTGACCTAGCATTGAATGAGAACGTTGAAATTTTAGGACCGTGAAAATGTAACACTCTAACCGCGGAGTCTAAAGAGTGTTCCTACACTGCCAAGATGATCAGGATCCGTGACAAATACAAAGAGATTATTGAGCATAAACAGGCGGTACAGTTCATGGAAGCGACCGCCCCACAACTCGAGCGTTCGCTTCAACACGATATCATGGAAGCGTTTTCTGTAGCCAGCCAGGACGTGAAGGCTGCCCAACAGCGGCAGCGACAGCGGGCCGGGTATAGCGAGCTCCGCAGCGCGGAAGCGCAGGTAGGTCCGCAGGGCCCGCAGGCAGGGCAGGGCCAGGCAGGCCGCGGCCACCGCCGCCAGGAGGAGCGCCCAGGCCATGGCGCCAAGCCTGAGGATCAACGGGAACAGTTACGGTCGGTAATCTCATGGTTATAAAGAGGAGTTCGTTCGCTGACAGAATATTTCTGTTGCCAATAAACAAAAGATACGAGAAATCTGCCAGACAGCTCAGTCTCAGAGCTATGAACGCAGATCTGGCTTATTACGCGTCATTCAATAAGGACGTCCGCGGGGCACGAAAAAGACCCCGGAGGCATGCTCTTTATGGCAAGAAAAATCCCCTGAATTTTTCAGAAATTTTGGACCCGATTTAGACGTCGCGCACGCGGCCAAATGCGTCTTAAAGATATTTGAACGGGTTTTAGCGGATTTTGCCACACTCTGCGCCCCCTGCACCACTGTTGTTGCGCCCCATCTATTCCCCGGCACCCTTTGGGGCTCCTGGGCTCCCAGACACCCGTCCAGCACCATCACGACCACTGTCGACCGCCTCAGTTCGATGTGCTGTTACGGGGGGGCTGGGGGGATGGCGCGGAGGGGAGTTTTGGGCTTCTCGATGGAGCACAAGCGCGTCGCGTCCCGTAGTCTCGATATATTTTGGACACAAGCACAGGTTCACAGCACAGTGGTTCGCAGTGGTTTGCTCGCCGGTAGTTCACGGAGTTCCTCGCTCACTCGAGGTGGTTTCGTGACTGCCCGTCCTCGGCTCGGCAGGCCGCTCGGAGCCCGTCGAGCGCATCGGCCTCGAAGGGCTTTGTCAGCGAAACGGCACCCCCTGTCGCCCTCGCCTCACCCGCGGCTTGCCGGCCCGCGAGCTCACAACCTGAGCCGGCCCGCCGCGGAGTGATGCTGGTTGCGTGGTCGACGGGAGGCCCGAGGGCCGCCCGTCACAGTGTATCCTTTAATCGACAGTTAAAATTGTTTGCAGAGTTCTAAAAGAACTAAAGGTGCACTTTAAAAGGCGACATAAAACTGCATGTTTGTGATACTAGATTTTATGCTGAAAATTATGGTGAATTTTGTTTTCACAAAATTTTGGTTTTTATTTTTCCATAATATTGAGAAATAAAGGGCTGCTGACAGGCTACACTCACCAGCGTTAGGAGTACGCTTCTTGTTTCTTAGCTGCACAAGTGTTATCTTTTTACTTTCAACGAAACAGCTGGCATAGGTGCGGGTTTTCTTGGCGGCATTGACAGCCCCCTTGATACAGGTATTCCCATGGTTTTTCTGCAATGCGCGTTGCCGGTGTGTCCAAGAGCGTTATGAAGCACCAAATTTTCATTTTAAATCCCCAAGAAACGGATGTAGAATAGTAACAGGGGAACAGGCCTAAAGCTGTGTACAATGCCAAAATCACCAAAACGTGACTTTAATGGCTGCGCTGACGCTAGGACGCGGGAAGTTCGGACGCACTTAGTGGACGACACCTTATGCTAATTCAGGACGTAGCTCGCAATGATAAACAATGATTTGGTTATTTCGTGCAGATTGAACTTTAGTACGATGATCATTTTCACGAATACGTGCGAAAAAGATAAGCAGCACTAATTTGTGATCCTTTTGAAATATCACGAAATATTTAACTACTTCATACCGCAAAGTCGAGTGTCCAAACACCAAACGATAATGTAATTGAAAGAAAAAAAAAATAGCCGCTTCTACGCATCTGAAAAATAGGCTGATCCGCTGAAGGCCAAACATGTGTCTGACAATATGTAGCTGCTGTGAAGTTTACAAATTACATTAACATGCTAAGAAGCGTCTGAAAAAAAAAATCACACGCATGTGCGCGTTTGGTATTCAACCACTTAACGAAAGTGCAGCGCAGATACCTGGACGAGAATGCGCAGATGAGTCGTCTCTGGACCAGCTATTTCTCCGGGAGTGCTTCCACTCCGTAGGCTGTCCGAAACCGTTTCACACGCCGCCGCAGCCAGTCCCGACCAAACCCGCACTGCCGACTGAGAGGCCTGGGCTCAGGCTCAGGACCCCACCCGACCCGGGAGCCACTCGTCGGTTTCGGCACTGGCCGGCCGGGCGAGCCGGTTATAGTAGTAGCGGCTTTGGCCGCGCTCGGCTGCGCAGGCCACCGGGCCACGCCACGCCACCGCACAGGGCGCCGGGGTGGTGTGACGCAAGCCTAGCGAGTGGCCTGCACACGGCGTTCGGCGAGCAAAGTTTCAGTTGGGATCGGATAGACAGCGCAAGAGCGGGAGCGCGGTAAGTAGTTTGGTCGGTAACGCAAAGTTATGAATAATATGAATATTTGTGACCAAATTGTTCATGAAAACCTCCTCTATCCGATAGGCACTTCAAAAAGTGCTGTTCATGAACTCGTTTTAAAGATATTGGAACCTAAAAAGTGGGCTGAATTGCACGGGCTCTTATGGGACCTGCGCTCCGAGAGGGGGGAAATCCGGAATTAACTGCGAAAATAGTTTTGAAAAGTATGAAAAGAAGTATTTGGGGGATTCCTCTCTTCTCACTGAACTGACTGATGTGCAGTAAAGCACATGTTCATGATAAAATAAGCGAGTAATCGCTAAAAAAACTGCTCTTAGACGTGGTCAGGATGGCCAAGATGGCCGCCAGGCCAGGTGGTGGAAAGTCACTATGGTGACTTTTAAGTCACCAGCGCTTGTGGCGCGAAATTTAAATGGCTGGAAGGGGACACCGGTGGAGAAATCGAGCTACTAACACCTCAGGCCAGAAGTTCTAGTTACCGGTTTATTTCTGGAACCTTGTCAGAATGAAATTAATTATTATTATTACTACTATTGCAAGTTTAGTAATGCATGCGGTAATCTGCTTTCAATTAGACTCTGTTCCCATATTTTATGCTTTTTTTATGTAGAACTGTGGCTGTATTTGACCTGTGAATTGGCATCATATTTAGGACGTTTCTCATAGTGATAATCAAAGTGATGTGATAAATGTGTGTTTATAAGGGGTATATAATGGACGATGAAAGTGCAAAGACAAGGCTCTTTTTTAAAAAACACTCAAGTAGAATTTAATCAAATTGAGCACACAAAGTAATAACAGATATCATTCGTAAAATCATAATGCAGCAGATACATGAGCACTAGGTCCTCGAAGACGCAGTCGACTCGTTGTAGGTGCCAAGGGAGACCTAAAAACAAACCACAAAGGTTGAGTCATTAGCAGGGATGTTAACGTTACTGTAACGATGTAACGGCGTTACAGTAACGAGTTATCGTTACTGTAATTGTAACGGTAACGAGTTACATTTTGCTGTAAGCTGTAACGGTAACGAGCTCACGTTACTAAGAAGCAGTAACGAAGTAACTGCGTTACCCGTTACTTTGTTTTTGAGAAGCGCTCGTGCAAGCGGCTAAATGACTGGGCTGGGCTGCGCAGTGCGCGCCGCGCGCCCTCCTCTTTTGGCACTCCCCTCCCTTCCCTCCGCCCGTCGCCGCGCCGCGCCGCTGCCGCTACCGCTACCGCGACCGCCGATGTCGCTACCGCCGCGCTGCGCTAGGAGTTCGGTTTTTCTTTCCCGGTGTAAACACTACTATTATGGAGGAAGCTGGCGAAGGCGATGGGGAGGCGAAGGCCATGCCATGGGCATGCTATGCCCCCCATTTCGCCTTCGTCGCTGACAAGGACACGAAGAATTTTGAAGCCAGGTGTAAGCTGTGCCCGTCGGCAAAGAGGCCACTTTCGTGTAGCTACTCGACGCCTACAAATTTGAAGTTGCATCTTCAGGTGAGTCTAATTTTATTAAGTGAAGATGCTAGTTGACCTGAAGTCGTGCTTTACAGCGCGAGCTATTTGCTAGCGGTGTGCCCTGGGCACCGCGCCGGCCCCGTGAAAGTGAGGTTATGTTTACGTTTTACGTCGCGCTCACACGCCAACCCCGAGCGAATCCTGCCGTCGTGACGCTCGTTCTATTTTCTAACTATTTCTTGTCTTTTACAGCGTGTTCACAAGTGGACCGAACAACAGGCGAAGACTCTGAACGTGAAAGAAGCTGACGGATCCAGCAGATCAAAGAAAAGGAAAAGTGTGGAAGATGTTCCCGGAGCCGGTGACTTTTTCAAAAAGCGTGTGCGCCAGGAAGACGTAGATCGAGTGACTGACAGGCTGGTCATAAAACAAGGGTTGTCTCACTGGATTGTGGATTCGAAAGAATTCAAGGACGCAGTTCTTCTTGGCTGCCCATCTGGTTTGTCAGTGGGGTGTCGGCAGACATTGAGGAAAAGGCTGCACGGCCATTTCAGTAAAATGCAGCTTAATTTGAAAAATAAGCTCAAAAGTTTGCGGTACTTAGCCACCTCCGCAGATGCATGGTCTAAACACCGCCGGGGTTTTTTGGGGATGACAGCCATATGGCTTGACCCCGACACCCTAGAGAGAGAGTCGGTCGCTCTGGCCCTGCGGCGCCTTAAGAAGAGGCATACGAACGAACGCTTAGCCAAAGAAATGCATAATATTACTCATACAACATATGGAGTGCCTACTCAAAACATTACAAAGTGCTCAACTGACAGCGCCTCAAATTTCCAGAAGGCGTTTCGGGTTTTTGCCCCCAAGATCCTCATGTGGGTGATGATGGTGAGTTAGCGTGGTTTATCAGTATTTTCCTTTGCCTCACAGCCGCTCCCTTCCGTCGCCTTCCTCGTGCCTGTGACACCGTCGCAGTCTCCTCCGCGATGACGCGACGGCCGCCCTGCTAGCGCGTGCCGCCGACGCCGACGACGTGCCCCCGGCCGGCGGTCAGCGGTGTTCTTGCCGCGACCGCGGGGGGCGCCGTCGTCGCCGAGGCCGACGGCAGCCTCCACGGCCGTGCTGCGGACGCGGGCGCCGACGGCGGCTCACGAGGCCGGCGGCGGCCCCCGCGGCCGCGAGGGCCGCCCCTCATAACCGAGGCCAGCGGCTGCGACCGCGGGGGGCGCCGTCGTCGCGCGTCCTAACCCAGCCCCCACGCCGACGACTCGTCCATCTGATTCGTAAATTTCTCTAGATTGTCGTCGCTGTCCGCGTCGTCGGCCTGCTGACGTGAGAATGCGCCCACTCGCCGATACTCTCTTTCGAGCACAACCGGCCTAAAGTCCTCGGGTCGCTCACAATTCTCACACAGGCGGCGGCGACTCGGAACCCATTTCTCCTGGACGGGCTCCCACCCGCGCCTCGCAGCGCGGCGATCCACGCTCCGCGACGTTGTATGGTAACGTTTTCTGGAGTAGTTGGCCATACACACCATCACGGTGGGGTACACATGGCGCACCAGCGTCACGCGACAGTCCTGCCGCCATGAATAGCAGAAAACGTCTGTCTGGCAGTTCTCGACGAGCTGGCGATGTCCATCGCCTCTTCCCAGCGCCCACACGACGTGGCCCACATTTTTCCATGGAAACATGAAAGGGTTTGTGGAAAACATGTAGTTATGGCAGACCAGGAGGCTCTGCACATGCGGTGCCTTGGTGCGCTCGATGTTGGAGACCAGCCCGCACGAGTGTATCCACCTATACGAACCATCCCGCATCCTGCGGTGGTTGTACCTAGCGTCGAAGCGTGTTTTTGCGCATCGTCGCAGGCTTTCCGTCACATCCAGCCAGTCCACGTGGCGTATGCGGCAGGGCGCGTTGGCCAGAGCATGGAAAAAATCCCACACCGCATCGTCTAACCGCCCGAGGTCCAAGTGATGAAGTAGCCGAGCCTGCCGACGAGGCCCCCTACCTCCTCCGATGTCCACAGGAGCCGCGCATTTCCGCGAAGACGCGCGGCGACACGCTCCGTGTTTTCTTTTTCATGCCACGGGCCGATCGCGCTCAGATCGATGTAGCTTGATTTTATCGCGCATCGCGCGATGCGCCGCAGCTCCCCGCATCCCGCCTGGCCCAGATGCCATAGATCGAGCGGGCTCAGGTGCATGAGGATGCAGCGCCCGATAACCTCAACGCCCAGCAACCTCGCGATCCCCGCGGGAGCTGCCTCCATAGCCATGATGGAAATCGCACACTCTTGCTCAACACAAAGCCACACGCAAACACACAGACAGACACCGAGAGTAGACCGCGAGCAGCAGGCGTGTTGACCCCGCGATAGCGACGCGCGTTCTGGAGAGCTCCGCGCGCTCTCTTGCGCATCAACCCTTCCGTCCGCGCGCACACACACACACACACACACACACGCACACACACACACGCACACAGCCCACGGGCTCCTACCTGCGCGCTAGCCAACCGCTGGCGCGGCGACGCGAGCGCAATGGCGGCGGCGGCTGCAAGCCAAACTCGCCGCTCGTCTCCAAGTTGAATGACGGAACGCTACGCCAGAGGGCGGGGTAGCTACTCGATTCTTCCTCCTCGGAAATGCTAGAGCTCAGGCATCGCACGGACGATTCGTCTCGAGGAGACGCGGGCACTGCACGCTCGCGCCGCGCAGCGATGGGGCTCTCGCTGCAATCCAACGCGTGGAATCCATACTCGCGTGTTGGAGTGCTCGTGTGCGGTGGGGGCGGGGGTGAGGTTGAGCGCGCCTCTCCACCCTCTTGATGACAGGCGCACGGTCCAAACAGAGGGGCCAAACACTTCTCTCATCCTGTAGTAGGTTCTGAAGCCGACTAGCTTAGCATAGTCCAGGACCGTGCTCCCCGCAAATATGCAGGAATCGAGGAGCAACGTCTTTGGCTTCATTTCCACGGCAATCAGGGTGTCGGAAAATATTTCGCAGGAATCGAAGTTGGGCTGGGCCGCCAGCAGGTCCTTGCGGGTGCGTGCGATGCGCACCGTCCTGTGATTGCGCACGGACATGAGCGTGCGACCGAACAAAGCGTTGGCGTACAGCTTGTTGATGGTGACGTCGAAGGGGTGCACGGCGCGCGCGCGCGCTTCCATGAGGTGGGTGACATAGGGCTCGAGCCAGGCGCTCTGCTGGAAGCGGAGTCCGCGGTGATACTCTCTCACGCGCATCCCCTGCTCCACATAGAAACGGAGCGTGGCGCCGTTGACGATGTATCGCTCCCGCGGTCCGAGATGGGCAATCAGCCTCTGTTCATTTGGGCCCAGGCGAACACCTGCTCTCTCCATCATCTCCCGCTGGTACTCTGTAAAGTTGTCCGCGGAGATGCGCTCCCGCACAGGAGCGAGAGGGAAGTCTCGGTGCGCTTCGTGCATGTGCGTGGGGTAGTCCAGCGTGACTTCGATCAGGTAACCCGTCGCGGCGCGCTCGCTCTGCTCATGCAGCCGAAACTCGTTGTCCAGGAACTGCTTGTCAACCCACTCATAGCCTCCTATCGGCAAGCACATCTGCAGACAGCCCGAGTACAGCGCCGTTAAATCGCAGCTGGTGATGTGTCTCTGGGGCCTGGCAGGGTCGAAATCGGGCACACCAGGGTGGTTGGCCACGCCGTGGCGTTTGACGGCTAGACTGAGTCCACCGCGGATGCTGGCCTCCCAAAAACTCCACATATCGCTGTCGGTCAGGAGCTCCACTTCAGCGCGCGTGTACTTGAACGCGCACGCCCAGCTGAGCGAGGCGGCGGATATAAAATAGCTCGCCTCGAGCCCAAAAGTGTCCCACACTCTCTTCCGGTACTGCGTCCAGAGGTCGGTCATGAGGCAGACGTCCAGCACGCAGTAGTGCGTTGTGTACGCGAGAAGGGAGGTGCAGCGGAGCGCGCGATACACGGCCTGCGCGCGGGCGTATGCCTCCTCCGACACGCCCTCTTGTCGCACACTGCTGTAGAACGCCTCGCGGGGCGGCAACTCCTTCTCATGGTACTTCCTGTAGGAAGTGAAGTACTCATAGCAGTATGGAATTTTTTGAGTCATTTGCTGCAAAAGCACAGGGTCGGGGAAACAGTGCCGCGTCGCGATCATGTCGCCGGGCTGCAGGCGATCGGCCATGGAGGCCAGCGAGGACTGGAAATGCGACATGGCATCAACAAATTGAATACTTCTTTTGGCTTTGTGGTCAATCGTGATGGACCATGTCAGGTAGCTTAGTTTGTTGCGTGCCAGCACCCGGATTTTCTTGGTGGCCAAACCGGGGTGGTTTGCAGCGGCCCTCATGACGAGATGGTCGTCGTAGCCGCTCGAGTTCCACGCGACGGCGATGAGGCGGGGGGACCGCGCGCGCAAAAGGTTGCACTGGCGCGCGCTGTTGGGTCCTCCGCAGAGCCGACCGCGGTAATTGTTATACTGCACCCCGTGATCGTGGTCGGGCACGCCCTGCCCGGGAGCGAGGGCAGCATGACACAGCGCGCAGCGCGTGGCAGCCTCGTGCTGCGCGCGCTGGCTCGCGCTCATGTGGAGGGGGAAATCTGGCCGCATCCCGAAAAGCCTCTCCTCCACATCCAGAAGGGAAGTGATGAAATGCTCTGCAACGCCTGTTTCCGCAGAGTAGGTAGCAGGGCCTATGACTGGCCGGCCGGCGGGATCAACAACAATAAAACAATACATGCTCGGTATTTGTTGAAACCTGCGGCGCGTTGTTTGCCCCACATCGCGGTGCACGGGTTTCGTTCGCGCCTCGAAATCGTACAGCAGTACGAAGCTCGCTTTCTCACACTTGGCGTACATTTTCGAGTCGAAAGAAAGGATGTTGGCGCCGGGCTTCGGCAAGGTGACGGCCTGCACACCGTGCGTCTTGCATAGCCTTTCGTGCTCATCCCGCGCAGGACCACGCTGAAACCGGGAGAAGCAGTAGTGGCAAAAGTATTTTTTGCTGTTGTTTTTCGTGATGGAGAACCACAGCTTGTCCAGCGAGTCGACTAGGACGTAGTGCGGACGATCCTCCCGCGAGCTGAGCATCAGCAGACAAATGTGGGTGTCTTGTCTTGTCTCGCTCGTGTAGAGCGGATAGAATCGTTTCCGTCCGTTGGGCGCCAGCACCGTGAAGGAGAGGTGCGGGTTGCGTTTCTCGAATCGCGGAAGGTCTTTGAGCGCGAAACAGCGGGAAGGGATGCTTCCGAAATCAAGCTCGTCATAGAACTCGATGTAGTGCCGCGTCGCAGACCTGTGCGGCCCGCGGTAGGGGTGCAGCTTTGCCAGGCAGCACCAGCGGAAGCATTGCTCATCCTCGCCGTTTTTGATGTTCAGAAGCCCCAACTTAGGATTCCGCAGGTAAGGTGGCAGAGGTGTGTACGAGCTGCCCCGCAGCGGAGCAAACTGCACCGTGCTCACGTCTAGAAAGAAGACTTGGGTGAGCACCCACCCGCTGCTGGGCAGCAGCAACTTGTCCACCTCCGTTATCACTTCGAGGATGGCGGCCTCCACAGACTGCTCGACGCGCCCCGCGGGAAGCAGCGTGTGGTTGTTGGAGCGCAGAAATTTTTCTCTTCTCGCACGCCGCCGTCTTCTTTGTCCAGCGTCATGCCCACGCGGACTGTGAGCCAGAATTTGAGGCCCTTCAGTCTGCGCAGCTCGCGTCGTAGTAGAGAGACGATGTGGGGTTTGAAAGCAATCATGGAAAGATTCAAATCATGCTCCGCATCCCTGTTCTGGACGGGACGTCGGTACAGGCTAGCCCCGCCCGTCAGCGCGCGCTCGACATCCCATCCTCGGTAGGCACCGCCTTCTTGTTGAACGCGTCTGCGTCGCCCGCAATGACTCATGTGCGCGGTTCGGGCAAGCCGCGAGGAAAAGCGGGAGCGGCAATACGCGCAGCGCAGGCTTGCTCTCCCCTCCACCTCCCCTCCGGCTCCGGCCAGGTGGCGCCGCCGATGCACTAAATACGCACCGATACTGCGAAATGCTTTCGCACAATACTCGCACGCTCGCACCGTGGGGTGCTTTTTGTTGACGTGTGCGAGCATGACCACCTTTGATCGCTGCTTGTATGGACAGTAGCGGCAGGAGATGAGGGGTTTCTTCTGATGCACCCCTTCCACGTGATCCCTGAGCCTGCAGGGACGTTGAAAAGCTTTCCCGCACTGCCCGCACACGTGGGCGGCGCGCATGCGTGCGCGAGTGCTGGGCCAGCCGCGCGGCGTCTCGCACCTGCTTTCCGCATTGCTCGCAGCGCAGTGGGGCAACGGCAAGGTGTCGTCGCGCGTGTCTCGCGAGCAGCGAGGGGTATTTGAAGGTGGCGTGGCACGTGCCGCACGCGTGCACACCCGCCATGGTCGGATGCGCGAGACGTACAGCGAAGAAACCGGCGTGCTCACAGGCGCACGCTCTCTCTCTCTCTCTCTCTCTCTCTCTCTCTCTCTCTCTCTCTCTCTATCTCTAGCCTCCTCTTCCTCTGCTTCAGCTCAAGGCTCGCTGGCTAGGCCGTATCTCGCGTACCGCGGGAAGCTAGAAAAGTAGTGCTCGCCAAAAGCCTTGATCGCCTCGCATAAGAGTTTGTATGACTCTGGATCTTTCGAGCCCCAGCGACGTTGGTAATCTTCGAGCACAAACGTGATGTTGGATGCGTCTTCTTCGAAATGTTTTCGCACCGCTTCGCGCTCGCGCGGGTGGAGAGCCTCTAAACTCTGTGCGCAGAGCGCGCCCTCAACCACGCCCTCACACACGAGACTGGCGCCCACAAAGATGTTGAAAGCGTCGTCTAGCTCCTCGATGAGCGCATCCAAGCTGCACGAGAGGAGATTCTCGAAATGGCATTTCATCGCTCTATTAACTTTATCAAAACGCTCCTCCTTCATTATTTACCATTTATTTTCTCTGACAACGGCTAACCGCTCCCCCCTTGCCGCGTCCCCTTTCTTTCTTTCTTTCTTTCTTTTTTTTTGTAAACGCTAGTGCACAAGCTGAGATATCGTGTTTGCTAGCACACAGACACAAATCGCGCGTTGTTTCGCGCAGGCACGATGCGGCTCGACGCGCGCTCGATGCGTGAGCAATCAATTACAAATAAATAAATAAATAAAAAAAAATAAATAACGAGCGTGTGACGTGAGAGAGTGGGTTGTTACGAACGATCGAGGTGTGTGTTTGTCCTATCGCAAATGCTCGACTCACCGATTCTCCCGAGATCCAATCAGCACCCTTCGCAGCTAGGCAGGGGGTGGGGGCGTCGGGCAGACGGGCCAGACCGTTGGCAGTGCGGGCAGCCGGGCCGGGAGTCAGACAGTCGGCAGTGCGGGCAGGCAGGCTGGCGGGCAGGCGGGCAGGCGGGCAGGCGGGCAGTGCGGCAAAGCGGGGGGCGCGGTAGGTGGCTGCTGACAAACTGCAAGGAGGAGGAGGAGGAGGCATTATCAACAGTGTTGGTCGGCTGTACATATGGAGACGCTTTACTACTTACCGCAACACTTTGAAGTCTTGGCGCGTGCGTGCTATGCAGGTGAGGCTCGAAGTTTAAGCGACCGAACGCTAGGAGCGCATCTGACAGAATGCGTTGGTAGAATTCTGGAGTCGGGCGCGTGCTCAAGGTTTCGTGCGCACGAGCCACACGCGTGCGAGGGATGCGATGATTCGTTACTATTGTTTCACGCGAGCTCCAATCAGAAGTCGCGTCCTCGCGCTGTGTTTCAGATGGTTGGTTAGCCGCGGGAGAAATGCGCGAGCGGGTGCGCGGCAGACATTTTTTTTTCTGCGCCTAGCGAAGATGATTAACGAAATACTTTGCGGGCGGGCGCTCATCGAGAGGCTTGACGTCGAGTGGCGAGCTCGTGATGTATGCATCCATTGCGGAGGGTGTCGCGCAATGTCGTGGTGGACCGCAGACATATTAATTAACCCGTCATTCGAAACCCTTTCACGGAAGCGCTCATCCGTATGCGCATCCGACCCCTGTGTTTCGGGAAATGTTTGTCTTTTTTTTTTGAGTCTAGGCAGCATTGACTAATTACTTTGCGCGGTGGACGCACAGCACAAGGGTTGACTACACGGGTCCGAGGGGACGCCGAGGAAGCCAGACGAAGGGCCCGCCGTGGGGAGCGGAGCGCCGCTAATGTCATTGTCATGGGTAATGATGTGTGCATACATCGCGGACCGCGGACACCTCCGAGCCGCTTTGTGTGCACTCGCACGTTACAAACACCATAGGAGCGACCGATTTCTTGCAGACGCCGTGCGGGACGACCGACACCATACCGCGCTGCACGTGCAAGAAAAAAAAATACTGTCCCACTAAGTGGGACACTGGTAGGCCCGAAGTTTTGCACATGATTGGGCATTTTGTAGATTTGTAGATACTGTCTCACTCTGTGAGACACTGGTAGGCCCGGAGTTTCGCACGGGTTTGGGTTGGTTACGTTACCGCCTATTTAAGTTTTATGAGTTTATTTAATTTTGCTTTTTAAAAAAGGATATTTGAAGGTTTGTATTAGTTTTGTAATGGAACGGGGCAGTTTTAAAATTATAGTTTTATAGTAAACGGTCAGTGCACCGCATTATTCTCATACGCGGGCCGCCCAGCGCTGGCCTGCAAGGTGTTGTCCCCGCCCGGCTTGGCCCGGCGGCCCGACAATGCACGCCTCGCTCTGAGTCTCGGGTCCCTTGGCTTGTTGTGTGTACTCTAGGGTAGAGGGGAGGGTAGGGTCCCACCGAAAAGGTCCGCCTGCCTTGAGTCGCC
Organism: Megalurothrips usitatus; assembly: GCA_026979955.1. Taxonomy (NCBI): domain Eukaryota; kingdom Metazoa; phylum Arthropoda; class Insecta; order Thysanoptera; family Thripidae; genus Megalurothrips; species Megalurothrips usitatus. The sequence continues at coordinate 1,656,546 of CM049593.1, forward strand.
GCTCTCGTAGCCGTGGCTCGGCCAGGCCCCGGCTCGGCTCGGCACATCGACAATGGGTACCCGGCAAGGGCTGCGCAACAAAAAAGAAGGACGGAAGATTTGGTGGTGGTCTAGAAAAGGATGGAATAGCGGATGCAGCCAGCTGACGAGCCGAGCAGGGGTAGCTCTGTCCCTTTCTTTTGCCATTGGGTGGAGTGAGATAGCTGAATTTCAAATGCGTTTTTACGCGAATTGTTACATTCTATAACTTTAAAAGTTGGTTCGCTGTACTTGCCCGGTCACCCTCGATATTTCTGTCAGACAGATTTTTGATTTTTTGCCTCGTTATCGATCTACAGCAATTGGGCCCGTGGACCATAGAGGCGCGTATAGTTGTGTCCCTTTCTTTCGCCATAAGAAGAAGTGAGATAGCTGACTTTTAAATCGATTTTTCGGAAGCTTTTTCAAAGTGTAAAAACACGTCAGCGTGCCCTGCAAAAGTATCCTGCATCCATGTGCATAGTTTCAGAAAATTCTGTTAGAGGGCCATAAGGGCAATGCTTAAAAGAAAAAAAAGTCCAATCCGGTCAGACGATAAGGCAACTCCGTTTCACTTCGTGCCTAAAAATCTTACATTCACTTTTTCTCTCCTTTGCTTTGCAAACTGACGCCCGATATGTTTCCTTGTCATCCTTCCGTTTTCTGTTTTTATTTGGTTTTTCGATTATTATTATTTTTTTAAAATTTCGTTCCGATTTTTAAAACGCATTTTTTCTTGATTATTTTTTTCATCAATTTTTAATTGCTTGTCGCGCGACAAGGGCTTAACGCATTACCGCTATTGAACGCGTGCACTTACGCCCTACCGATAGGGCGTCACTCACACACGCGCACGTACGCGCGCGCTCCATCCTCCTCCCCCCACCCCTACTACCCCCACCCCTACTACCTCCACCCCTACTACCCCCACCCCCACACTATCCCGCTTGCTCGGTCGGTCGTCCTTGCTTGTTCGGTCGGACAGTGTCTGGTGCCCCCATTTGCATCACACACAAGGTGTCTGGGAAGTCCCGAGGCCGGCAGGTCACATGGGGACACTCTGTGCTGCTGACGGGGGCTATCTCGCCTTACAGGGAAAAAAAGTAACTCCGTCCGTACCGCTAAAATCGTAAATACTCCGCCATTTCTTTAATTTCGGTCGTTTCTTGTTTCCGAACGACTTGTTTTCATCGCGATGTGAACCTGTATATATGCCGCTGCTGTACATGTACGCTAGATAGGGTCCGAAAATTCGGAAGAAATGTTATTAGTGTTCGGGTTCGAACACGTTTCGCGAATATTTTCCATTAAAGAATCTTACATTCCTGATTTGCGCTATTATACAAGTCGGGCTACCCGCACTCAGGCAATTTAGAGGGGGTGCGCGACTAGCTGGGGGGCAGCTGGTTCGATTGACTCTCGTGACCCGGGAGCGAAGGATTGTCAGGAATAAGACGGCCTAGGATTCACTTGGCAGTTGCTCACTGAAAAAAATGATTTTGCTGTGGTAGCTAATACTTTGGCTAATTTTTGCATAGCCGAAATATTTGCTAAATAAGCTGAGATTGTCGCTGAAGTAGCTAAATTTCAGCTATGTCAGCTGAGGCCGAGCTGTATCAGCCGACGCGTGATCTAAAACAGATTAACCTGGGGTCAGTTGTACCAGCTGACACTCGGCTGTCGTAGCTACGACGCAGCTGTAACAGGGAACCTTTCAGCTCCAAGAGATGAAAATGTCGGCTATGCCAAAATTAGCTAAGACATTAGCTAAAATAGCTAATTCTGAGCAACCACAGCTAATCCATTTTTTTCCGTGCTCTCACCGAAGTAGCCGTCCTCCCTCGGGGCGCACACGTACTCTTGGCCGTACTCTCACCGACTGACGAGCTCAGGCCGAGCCCGGCAGTCGGTTGCCTCTGGTGTTCCGGAATATGCAAGGGTTGCATTTTAGGTGTGGGGCGGGCGCGCGGGGCGTTGCCCGGCCGGGAGGCCGAGGCGGGATTTTCGCTGGAGTAGCTAAATTACAGCTATGTCAGCTGACGCCGAGCTGTATCAGCCGACGCGTGATCTAAAACAGATTAACCTGGGCAGTTGTACCAGCTGACAGTGGGCTGTCGTAGCTCCGATGCAGCTGTAACAGGGAACCTTTCAGCTCCATGAGATGAAAATGTCGGCTATGCCAAAATTAGCTAAAACGTTAGTTAAAATAGCTAATTCTGAGCTACCACAGCTAATCCATTTTTTTCCGTGCGGATCAGCGTTGCTGCCACCTCTTCCGACCTTTGACTGCAGCATACGCATTAGGTCAATTATATGGGAAGGCCCTCGACCGCGGCCAAGTTCCCCGCCATCGTAGGGTTGGATTCTTGAGGAATTCCTAAGGGGGTATTCACCTCTTAAAAAAAGCGTCCCGAGCACTCCCTATTACGGACATTACGCGTAATGGATTGTATTACACTTATTACGCTTCAATTACAGGTATTTCAATAGATTACCTTCCATTACGCCCTATTACACTCTATTACGCCCAATTACGCTTATTACAGGTGACTAAATTTTTACAGCTTTGTTCTATTAGGTCACAATTACGGCTATCAAAGACATATATAACGCCATCCCGACTGACTGACTGATTGACTCACTCATGTAAATGTTTGGGTAGAAGGAGGCTAGATACAAACTTTTGAGACAGAATCGACCCCCCCTTAAATGACCTCAACACTCCAGAAAAAGCGTCAAAACTAACCCTTGGGTGCTGCTGCAGGTGTCAGTGGCCTACATGATGCCTACATCATGCCATGCATGGCCTCAAACTGGAACGACGACGATAACTCGAGAACCAACTGACATAGAGAGATGCGGTTCGCGGCATTCGGCAGGGCATCGCAGGGCGGTAAAGGAAAACTGACCAAACTAACCACCTGGGTGCTGCTGCAGGTGTCAGTGGCCTACGTTATGCCATGCATGGCCTCAAACTGGAACGACGGCGGTAACTCGAGAAAAAATTGACATGGAGCGATGCGGTTCGCGGCATTCGGCAGGGCATCGCAGGGCGGTAAAGGAAAACTGACCAAACTAACCACCTGGGTGCTGCTGCAGGTGTCAGTGGCCTACGTTATGCCATGCATGGCCTCAAACTGGAACGACGGCGGTAACTCGAGAAAAAATTGACATGGAGCGATGCGGTTCGCGGCATTCGGCAGGGCATCGCAGGGCGGTAAAGGAAAACTGACCAAACTAACCACCTGGGTGCTGCTGCAGGTGTCAGTGGCCTACGTAATGCCATGCATGGCCGCAAACGGGAACGAAGGCAGTAACTCTAGATCCAAGTGACATAGAGATGAGGTTTCTGGCACTGCATAGGGCATCGCAAAAGGCTTGCGAATTTTTTTTAAGCCAATAAAGAGCCACCGGGACCAGGAACCCCATCCAAAATTTTTCGACGACCTTTTTTTTTTGTCTTCTACAACGGATTAAGTATGCATCATACGCCCTAAATGGTTGGAGAATATAAATTTCGCCGAAAATTTCTTAGGGATATACCTATAAGAAAATCATCATTCTCATATCCACTATCCTCATACCTACTAACGGTCCTTCGACCACCGAGGTTTCAACAGTATCGGGGATGTACACCTCAGACTGCCTTGTACGGTTTAACAATCCTGGATTATGAACATTTTTTTTTAAATTTACGTCGATTTAGCGATAACAATTCCGATATATTGGGATACTTAAATACGTTCACAATGAATGCAAGCACAACAGCGCGGAGCCCTGTAGGGGCTTGAGTGATTTAGGCTGAGTTAGGTTAGGTTATGGTCTGGGTTAGGTTATTTGGGGCTGGGTTAGGTTAGGTTATTTGGGGCTGGGTTAGGTTAGGTTATTTGGGGCTGGGTTAGGCTTGAGCCGGATAAGCGCAGGGTTGGACTGGGGAAGCGGCATTAAGAACGGTCGGCAAAATACCAGTGAAGTTGTGTCCGTGCGAGAAGAGCGATGTTTTCCGGGCATCGTACTGACTAAGGTCCTACTTCTCATTTGACAGCCGCCGGTTGGCCAAGGCAGGTAAAATGCACGGAGTGACGGAATGGTGACTCGTGGTGAGCGAAGCGTGTTATGCCCTGTACGGGGGTCTGGGGGCGGAGCCCCCAGCGAGCAAAGCGAGTTACGTTTTATTAACCAATTACGGTCTATTACGCACCAGTACGCTACATCACAGACCAACACAGGGCCGTGCGTATTCAGCTTTGGTTCACCTGACACACCGCTCCATGGGACTTCCCTTTGTTCTATTCATCTATTAAATTCAACGAAGGTCTGTCTTGGACCGTATCATAGTCTGTTGGTCTGGTGTATATTATCAGGGTAGGACAGGCTACCTGAGGGCCCCGGCGGCCCGAGCGGCCGAGCGCCCCCCCCCCCCCCCGCACGAATTAAAATGCATTGAAAAAAAAACTGAGATAGCTGAGGGCATAGAAAGCTTCTAGATGAAAAGTTTCGTACACCATTTTCATTTGTGCAACATAGAAGTCGAGTGCCTACCCCTTACAAAGGAGTTGTCACATTTCACTCAGATATTCGGATAGCTGTCATGTTTCATTTTATTTCTCTAAGACTGTTCACACTTTTATCAAATTATTGTGCTGGGGGCAAGGGCGGGTACCCTGTCAACCAGATTAATTGAGCGGCAGCCTCCTCCGCGTGCTCAATTGGCCTGCAACTCCTTACTAGTGTCAGTGTCTGTGCATTTCCTTTGGAAAGGGCCCCAGCCCGGCGCGGAGCCCCGGCTACGAGCTACGCATTGCCCTGGCCAGTCAGAGCCTGTACGTTATTCTGCTGGTCCTGCTGTTAATATGGCCTATGTACAGTTTTATCTTAGACTAATGCCGTGGTCTTTCGTGCGGTCGAAGCGCCTGCAGGGTAGGCAACCCAGCCAATATTGAGCCGACCACGCAAACTCTCATACTAAACTAGCCTCGCGCCAGCCCTCCCCGTCTCGAATCCGATCGGACGTCCGATTAAGGACGACCAGTAGTGCTGCTTCTGCTTGGAGACTGAAAACCAATCCATGCAATAATTCTCACTTGCATTTAAATTCTTTAATTTTGTCTAGAACATTATATTGACCACAGTTTGTGGCAATCTGAATCTTCAGATTTATCATCGTGGTCACCTACTCCGAATTGTCTGATTTAGTCTTGTATCATCATCGTTTTGATGAACAGTTATAACGCCAATTGTGGGCTACTACATATACCATTACGCGTATTACATATGATTACTGGTATTACTAACTATTGCGTCTATTACTCAAATTACGATCATTACGGTGTATTACATACCCTATTATACCTATTACAGAATATTACAGGTTATTACGGGTATTACGAATTATTACGGCTATTACGGGGCCATTACAAGCAAGTGTCCCGACTACTACCTCAGTAAATACCCCCTTGGGAATTTCCCTATAGGCGCCCTCTATGCTCTGTGGACAACGCAGGCAGACGCCTTTTCGGCCTGGCAAGCCGAATGTTTGTGGTGCCCCCCATTGCGGTGTGGCTGTAGAAGGATGGCACAACCATACTGCCCTAGCTGCACTGTCTGTCGTAGCAAGTGCCACAAGAAAAGGTGACAATTCAACTATCAAATGCATCGCAATAATGTAAATAAAACCGCTAAAGTTGACGACAGATTGATAGATTGATTTCATTTACTGCCAGGATTTATATTTAACGATGATGCAGATAATGTTGAAGGCGTAGAACTAGTGAAGGAACCGTTCTGATAAGTTTTGCGTCTCAGAGTGTTTGCGAAATATTACGAAATTACTATTTAGATAAGATATAAGATAAGATATTAGAAACGTGCTCTGAAAGAGTCAACTTAGACACCAGATTCGTTCTCAGCGTGGCCGAATTATACGGAAAAAACGTGTGGCACAACATCATTCGGTGATAATTTTTGGGTCACCCGTTCAATGTGTTCAAATTTTAAACGCTATGTAATACCAGGCGGTTGAACGCGCCCTATTTCCATGAATCTGGATTTGCAATCGGCGTGCCCGTTTCAATTATAAACTACATTTTAATGGAAGAGCTGCGACCATTTCTTGTTCAGCTGTTCAATGTGTTCAATATTTGAACACCATGGGTGTTCAAGCGTGCTCGCCCAACAGTCTCACGTCATCAGAGAGGCGTTTGACACAACCGACTAAAAGAAAAACGCCGTTGACGTTAAGGGTCATTAGATTTTCACAATATGCGTTCAATGTGTTCAATATTTAGCCCCCTGGCTTGTCAAAATTGGTCCAGAGAGATCATTGGCTAACTGTCGATGTCTACCGACCAACCACAAATCAAAATTCACCGGTTTCACGAGTTTTCCCGAACACCGGGAGCGATAGGGGCCTGAAATATGCGTCATTTCACACGTGAATATAGGGGTGTGCAAAAGTGTTCAATATCTCGACTCCACACGAAGACCCAAAAATGGGCTGCGGGCCATTCTTTTCTAAATACTCTTAGGAATAACTCTACAAAGTTTCATGCTTCTACCACAATTTGCAACGTTTTTAGGCGTACCGCAAGGACCCAAGAACCGGCGGATCCGCCGGCCCGGCGGGCCCGACCGGCGCGCCGGGCCTCTCCGGGTACGTGTCGAACGCCGAGCCGGCGGCCAGCGGGCCGGGCAGCGCCGGCCGGCCGGCTGAGCGGAGGGGAGCATGTCGTCTCACTCCCACCCTTATGGGCACGTTGTAAGTGCGAGTGAGACGGCGGTCGGTCGAGGGAATGCCAGGAGAATTATTTTCTATATGTCGCCTTGGAGACCAAATAAAGTAGTCCCCTGTCACCCACCCAAACACACCTTGCCATGATTTAGTGCGTTCGAATGCAGTGTCGCATCGCACTCGTCGGACAGTTCGGCTAGTGCTTCGCTTCCTCGCCGTGTCCGTCCGGGTTCGGTCCGTGCCCGCCACCCGCCGTTATCGTGTGCTGTAGGCCGTGCCTTAGCTGCTCGCCCGCTCGCGCTGCCCATGGCTCCTCGTACGCGTGGCGGTGGCAATGCTGGCCGTCGTCGTGGACACGGCGGCGGTGGCGGCGTCGCTCCCGCTCCCGCCCCCCAAGGCCAAGGTTCGGCGTCGGCGGCACCCAGCTCGCCGAGCCCGCGCTCCCGCTCGCCCTCACCTTCAGATACGGATAGAAGTGCGACACCCACACCCACAAGCCCTCACCCTCCCCCACCACTTGTGGCCCTCGCGGCGGGGGCGACAGCAGAAAATCTTGCCGATAATGCCGGCCCGTCCGCGGCCTGGGACCCACTTCCGGGCACTAGCACCAGCCCGTCGACCTCGTCGCGTAGCAGCACCCCCACGCCGAGGCCAGCAAGAGACTTCCTAAGTGACGTGCAAGTGCAGTTGTTGGCTGGCACGTACAAGGCCATAGAGAAGAAAAGTACACGGCGGTCGGGTCAGTGATGTCTGGGGGTCGTTCCATGTTGTTGTGTCGGACCCAACGGGCCGTGGCGTATTCAAGGAAGTTGGCGCGTGCCAGTGTAAACGGTGCGGGAAGATATTCATACACAGTCCCTCGGTAGGCACCTCCTCGCTGAAAAAGCATATGCTTATAGCGTGCCCCATCGAGGGCCAGGTGGGCCACCAGCCCAGATCCATTCTCGTCCCCCAGGCTATGAAGGACATGTTCATGGACAAGTTGGTGGAAATGGTGGCCCACGACTTGTGTTCCATTAGAAGCTCGCTGACGCCGGGCATGGAGAAGGTAGTGCAGGCCGCGGTGGACATAAGGGCCGCGGTGAGTGCCAAGGACCTACTTCCTGACGCCTATTAAAAAGTCAAAAAAGGGAAAAACTGGAAACAAAGTAGAGAATAAAATTTAAAAAAACACACTAGCAAGCGAAAGAATCGCTAACGAAAAAGTCGTGACTAGTTGTGACACGTCCAGCGACAAAGAGGTAAATAAAATTTAAAAAAAAACAACCACATTTGCAAGCAAAAGAATCGCTAACGACAAAGTCGTGACTGGTCGCGATACAAAGTCCAGCGACAGAGTCCAGTGACAAAACAAAAAGAAAAAAAAACTTACCGGATCTCATCAGCGGCTTCCTCGTCGTCGTCCTCCGTCGTCCTCCGGAAGCGCTGCAGCTGCCGAGGAGCGATCCTGTCCTGCAGCTCGAAGGCGGCAATGTTGAGGGCCCACCTGACGTTATGGTCATGCGGCTGCCTCGCCGTTATGACATGTTTTGAGATAATAGAACATGTCCATATTTTAGGAACTACCGAAACTTTTGGGAGTTGATCGATTCATACTGAAACTTGTCGGACAGGCTCCCACACCCTTCAAATGACTTCCCTTAGAGGTCAATAATGTATAAACGAAAGGCAATATCAATAAATTAATTCTTATGAATTTATGCTAATTTTTACTGGAAAAAAATAAAAAAATAAAATTTTGAGCGGGTGCTACAAATTTGAAAATTTTTGGAGGGACTGATTGGGACCTAATACACCCTAAAAAAAAGTTTTGTCGATTTTGGTGACTGTGAGTCCAAAACGTGGGTACCCTTCGCGTGGGATACCTCACATATCGGTAGGGTATGTTGAAAGTCTTGCCCACCCCCCCTCCCCTTCCAACACCACCATCACCATTCCTCTCCCCTTCCTACCCCTCCCCTTGGCCTTCGCCGTTGCCAGGATTTTTCTCCATCTTGCTCCCAAAAAGTGCTTTTGAAAACTGTCACACTCCTGTTTTGTAAAAGCCGGCTGGGCACGCAAAGCTTCATGTTGAGCTCGTTGCTGCAGTGAAAGGGGATATTCCAATACCAGTGTCGAGGTGTTTACATAAAGATTTTCAATAGGTTTGATCACGAGAAAAAAGAGGAATTTCTAAATATAAAGGAAAGTAGTTTATGTTAAGAGGGCGCTGTACAGACGCGTTTGGCCTCCCTGCAGAGGTGCTCTTTCTTGTCACCTCCAGGCCACATTTTTCATGATATCGGTGCCGGACTTTCTCACATTCTAGAAAATGGTTCCCCCACCCCGCTATGAAGTTCAAATTTTTAATTTCAACTCGGAAATATTTTATTTGAATTTTCAAAACACATCGAAATTGCGCATTTTGTTAGCGTGATATAACGAGACTCGCTTTGCTCGCTGGGGGCTCCGCCCCCAGACCCCCGTACAGGGCTTCGCCCTGTTGTTTCGGTTTCGGCATAACACGCTTCGCTCACCACGAGTCACCATTCCGTCACTCCGTGCATTTTACCTGCCTTGGCCAACCGGCGGCTGTCAAATGAGAAGTAGGACCTTTGTCAGTACGATGCCCGGAAAACATCGCTCTTCTCGCACGGACACAACTTCACTGGTATTTTGCCGACCGTTCTTAATGCCGCTTCCCCAGTCCAACCCTGCGCTTATCCGGCTCAAGCCTAACCCAGCCCCAAATAACCTAACCTAACCCAGCCCCAAATAACCTAACCCAGACCATAACCTAACCTAACTCAGCCTAAACCACTCAAGCCCCTACAGGGCTCCGCGCTGTTGTGCTTGTATTCATTGTGAACGTATTTAAGTATCCCAATATATCGGAATTGTTATCGCTAAATCGATGTAAATTTTAAAAAAATTGTTCATAATCCAGGATTGTCAAACCGTACAAGGCAGTCTGAGGTGTACATCCTCGATACTGTTGAAACCTCGGTGGTCGAAGGACCGTTAGTAGGTATGAGGATAGTAGATATGAGAATGATGATTTTCTTATAGGTATATCCCTAAGAAATTTTCGGCGAAATTTATATTCTCCAACCATTTAGGGCGTGTGATGCATACTTAATCCGTTGTAGAAGACAAAAAAAAAAGTCGTCGAAAAATTTTGGATGGGGCTCCTGGTCCCGGTGGCTCTTTATTGGCTTAAAAAAAATTCGCAAGCCTTTTGCGATGCCCTATGCAGTGCCAGAAACCTCATCTCTATGTCACTTGGATCTAGAGTTACTGCCTTCGTTCCCGTTTGCGGCCATGCATGGCATTACGTAGGCCACTGACACCTGCAGCAGCACCCAGGGGGTTAGTTTGGTCAGTTTTCCTTTACCGCCCTGCGATGCCCTGCCGAATGCCGCGAACCGCATCGCTCCATGTCAATTTTTTCTCGAGTTACCGCCGTCGTTCCAGTTTGAGGCCATGCATGACATGATGTAGGCCACTGACACCTGCAGCAGCACCCTAGGGGTTCGTTTGATCAGTTTTTCTTCACCACCCTGCGATGTCCAGACGAATGCCGCGAACCGCATCTCTCTATGTCAGTTGGTTCTGGAGTTATCGTCGTCGTTCCAGTTTGAGGCCATGCATGTAGGCATCATGTAGGCCACTGACACCTGCAGCAGCACCCAAGGGTTAGTTTTAACGATTTTTCTGGAGTGTTGAGGTCATTTAAGGGGGGGGGGGGTCGATTCTATCTCAAAAGTTTGTATCTAGCCTCCTTCTACCCAAACATTTACATGAGTGAGTCAGTCGGGATGGCGTTATATATGTCTTTGATGATGATACAAATGAAATATTAAAAATCGGTCTTCATAGCGGGGTAGATGCATTCATCATCTACAACACAGTAAAGAACTGGTTCGAATATCTCGAAAACTAAAGCGTCAAATTGACATGGAAGGAGGGTGTTTCAAACAAAATATATTTGGGCCGGACCAAGGCTCTGCGAGATGCGTGGTTCTGGCGAGGGCCCGGCAGCATCCCCCGCGTGCCTGGGTCGGTGCAGCCGGGCCGGGCCGAGGACCGTCGCCTTTTGTCTCGTTTATTGCTTTACTGCGGAACTCCTCCTCGAAGGCGACTCCTCCTCACCGGAACTGATGGGGGGGGGGGGGGGGGGCGCATCTCATTATTTGCATCTCACGAAACCAGGAAATTTTCAAATTTGAAGGAAATATGTAACTTATCTTACTCGCGGTATTTTTTTAAGAATTTCCGTGCAAATCCCGCTTCACTGCGAAGCCGGGGGGCCAAGATAGAAAAGTCGTGTTAGTCCGGCAACGTCCCTTAGGCACCACTCAACTCCGTCAAAATTGCACTACAGACATCATTCAAAATTATTTTTCGTGTATCTAAAACCGAGGAAGACTATGGGCGACCTCTAAAATTCGTCACTCTAACACTTGACGATATCGTCATAGCTCAGGCCACCAAAACCTCCCGAACGTATGTCTCCGCTGGGCTCCTTCCAGCCGATCCGGGCAGAGGAACTTTTCGTCTGTATAGCGCCCTCTTAAGTACAGACATTCTTGTTCATTTATTGGAATCTTTACTTGTTATAAACATAGAGGAAAGATAAATGATAAATAAGCATCATCTACATATATTTCATTGATTCTTCACAAGCAAATAAAGTCCGGTACAGCATAAGCATCACTGATCAAGGGCAAGAGAATGCATAAGTAGCAAGAAGGCAAAATGTACTGTCACATTTCTGTGGTTTTTTGAAAAAGGGTCGTAAGTGACTTACGACTCATTATGAGATTTCGATGAACACATGAACAGCATGTGTAGACCAACAAAATGTTTTTTTCAAATTTTTGATATCTTAGTTACTTTAGTAGCTATTGATGTGTCATATTTGTCGTAACCATCATTTTGGTGGAAATATTTTGAAAGAGAGGCGTAAGTGCACATACGACACCTAATATTTGTCGTAAGTAACAGTTACGACAACCTGTCATACCCACATAAGGCGTAACTTCCTTTCAATGTCATTTCCTGCATTATTCTTATATTGTAGTATAATAGCTTATGAGCAAGTATTGCAAGGGATGGTATGGCATCAACACATTGGTCACTATCACAATACATTTAGACTTCTTGAATTGCAATTTGAAAAACATGTCATAACCAGCCTACGACATTTGTCGGTGATTTGTGGGTGAATTTTTGCCTTGAACTAGATATATGTTTAATGTCATTCCATAGAGATCTTTATCAGTTTTGCTGCACCAGAGCATAAGCAACTTTTTTTGGGCTGGGCACTACCACATTTCTGTTCAAGTTATATCTTTAGTATTATTGCCGCTGCACCCAGTCCCTATACCAGGGACCCAATGTTACATAATTGTCACCATTGACATTCCTATAAATGCAGGGAAGTGCGTGAACTTATTGTTTCATTGGACTTAAACCAAGTTGAAGCTATAACAGTGAATAAAAGGGTTAATTTTAAATCCAAAGCTTAAGTATATGAAACCAACATTACTTTTGTGCGACAATGGCGTCTGAGACATGTAGAAAACAGTGTTAGCGCACTTGCCAACGTGCATGAGAATAACAGCAATGATTTGATTTCCATATAGCGTCCCAAACTTAGGGACAGGGTGCAGCGGGAAGGGTACCCAGCGAATACTTTATACCGTTACAGACCAACTTCATGAAGTCACAGAATTAATTAATCTAATTCAGAAGTATATATTTGTAAGTCTCTCACACACTTTATTTATATACATATATGGTCTAATGAGCATTGATTTACTGACCACAATACTTATGTCTGGACTCTTGTTGAATACACACATTTCGTTCCAATGCCTCAAGATAGTCAGCAATGAATCAAAATATTTAGGCGGAAGGGAAAGGCTTTTTGTAATTGGAGAAAACAAATTTTTTGTTCAAAATCTTACGATCCTTTTCATGTCACAAATCTGTAACAAATTTAGCGTAATGCCAGCTTCTTAGTGAAAATTAAAACACACATAGCTGCTGCCTAGGCTCCCTCACTGCTCACTGTCACTTTATATCATGATTTGGGATATATGTCGTAGGTTACTTGCGACATCTAAAATGTCGCAAGTGCAATTTTGACCCCTTATCTCATGGCGTAAGAGCACTTACGACAAATAGCTAGTTTCGATTTGAATTTGTCGTAACTGTCCTAAGCCCTTAAAACAGAATGGCACACCCACAATGATTTTCACAATTCTAAACTAGGGGTACGCTCCGAAATGCTGCGCGTAATGTAGCGAGCGAAGCGTAAAGACATTTCAAACATAACATGAAATAATGGCTGATCGCGATGGGCAATGCTTGTTTGAGTCGCCTGCCTAGGTGGGGATAGGCCAGCCCGCAATACACCCACGCGTGCACTTGCCTATGCCCCAGGCGCTCGTCAGGGTCAGGCAGCGGCGGAAAAAAGTAAGGTGTGTGTGTGGGGGGGGGGGGACTGAAGTGAAGACTGAAGTGGGTACTTCGTGCTAAACTTTTTGTATTACGTGCTAGGGTAAAGAACGAGACTATGGCAATCCCACTAATGTGGGTTGATTTTCTTCTTGTTTTGAAATGAAAATGTGTCAATTGTTGAGAGGGGGGGGGAGGGAGAGGTGCAACCCGATGAGTGCGTGTCGGTGTTCTGCCAGTTGCGTAGTATGTGAACGGCGTCGATGCCATGGGCACGACTGCACCCCTCTCCTCGGCCCAACCTAACCCATAGTAGCGTCCTCTGATCTTCCTTTCAACTACTCAGTGCCTAACCTAGCCTCAGACCAAAGCCACCACCAGGAGACAACCCATCCACTTTTATCCTTATTGTAAGTTTTGCCCTGTTCGGTGATGTAGGGTCTCTTACAACTCGTGTACCCCCCCCCCCCCCCCCCCCCTTGGCCTTCACTGTTGCCTGGATTATTCTCCTTCCTGCCCCAAAAAGTGATGTTGTAAGACTGTGCGAGAAAGAAATGATAATTTTTAAAGAAAAGGAAAAATAGCTTTTGTTGGGTTCAGACATAAAGATGATTTATTGCAATTTATAATTGCTTTGAACTGAGCAGAGTTAAAGTAAGTCATTAATAAGCATTACATAAACAATTAACAAATCGCATTGATGCAAAAACCCATGTATAGAAGCCCAAAATAATTTCAGAGTCCGAAACAAAAGTAAATCAGGCACAGCTAATGTGCGCATACTTGAGCATCACTGATCTAGGGAAAGACAATGCATAAGTAGCAAGAAGGCAATTATTTTTATCACATTTAGACATTTTATCAAGTTCAGGGCATCTCATTTACAGGTAAACAATTCATAGAGATTGGTAAAGCCAAAATAATACTGAAAAGTCTCTAAACTAATTGAGGAAACGGTTTTCAATACAACTGTCGAGAACGGTTGAGCTAAATTAAGAGTGTTACATAAGGGCAAAGTTTTCAAAGTTACATCAACAATTTATGTTCTATGAATGGAAAAAATACAGGATAAAGATCTGAACTGTTCCAAATAAATGAGAATGGGATCAACAGACACTATCAAAAGAACCTTTTACACAGGGATCAGCTGAGCACTTTCACGAGGAAGCAATGGTAACAGGAGTGGACAGGAACGGTCCACCATTTCCATGAGGCACTGGCACTATATATCATGAACTTTCGTACACTGCCGCCTGATGTTAGCAACAGTTGGAATGTCTGGAAAAAGGAAAAGCATAATAATGATACATCTAACATATCGGTCTATAGAGTCATCTGAAAGCATTTCCATATTCGCATGAAGTTTAGTGGCAACTTACATTAGAACTTCAGGTGCTTGACAATAAAGATTGCGGACTCAAACACCTGAGAGCATTTGGAATGCCCCTTTTAATGAGTCGACATTGATGTGCTCTGAAACAAAAAAAAAATTAGATATTAGTTTGGCTACAGAAGCATGTTGATGTCAACGTAAAACAAGTCAATCAGAGATTGCTGTAGGCGTGTTACAGCCACACATTCCCCCCACAAGCAAAAGAATGTTAATAGGCAAATGAACTACTGACCAGGTTCAGCTCAATACGAGCCCAGCATAAATTTACACTCGGGTACAACAATGTGCTCAAAGCTTGTCCTTGTCACCTGAAAGAAGAACAGGACTTTGAATGAAAACAAATAGGTGTATGAACAGACTACATAAACAATATTTAAATAGATGCTTACCTCATAATATGTGAGATGGTCTCTTGACTTGAGATTGGAAACATGTCACATGAGAACCGAACCACTGTCACAGCAAAGTGGTTTCGCCATACATTTGCATCATCACCGCAAGAAAAAAGCACTGCAACAAATTGAAGACATGGTTTTAGGAAACGCACTTTTTCTTTCACCTGTAACGGTGCTTCCAACTCCCTCTTAGTTGGTTGCGACAAGAGTATGCTACTGATAACTGAGCGCAAACAGTTCAGTAAGAACTACTTCCGGAGAGTTTTAGGTTGTGGCATGTAGCACATGAGAAGAAATGCGTTTAAGAAAGAATATATTTGCAAGGTTACGAAGTAGTCCAAATCGTGAATACTAATGCTGTTTCAACAAAAGCCAGGACAGGCACAGGGGAACATAACCTCTGAACGTTGTTTGTAAACAACTGCATCTTTTACTTATGTAACCATAACACAGCGGTCTAGTGAGTGTCCGCGGATGCGAAATTGCTTTAATAACGAAACGCGTAAACGAATGAAGGCAGTCAATCGACCCCCACTTTATAATACATTTTATTCCGTGTCGTAAAAAATTACGTCATGGAGTGGGGAGACGTACGTGAACGCAAACTGCTTTGCAGCCGACGTACTACTTGTCACTTACCTGCCATCACACCACACCGCAGCAACAGGAAATCTCGAATTGAATGTCCAAAAATCATGTCGACCGACGACAAAATATGTCGCAGCAAAGCCAAACCACCAGCCTGCCGAGCGGCGCCGGACGGCTGCCGTGACGTCACTGAGTTCCGTCAGTGCGCCAACCGCACGGATTGAAATGTCCTACATCTGCTAGTACTACGAAATATTTCAAACGCAATTAATCGAAAAAATGGCTCGTCATTTTGTGGGCCGATTATTATAGAACCGATACTTAAAAGCGGAGCTAAAACGGTTGTGTGGTGTTTCTGGAAAGTCCGTGACTGACAGACGGACAGACAGACAGAGTCACGACCAAAGTTGTCGCGGGACCCGTTTTGAGAATATGAGCTCGCTTCGCTCGCTAACCATGTTTTTTTTACGTATCTTCACCAAATTTGAATGTGAAACGACAACTTCCAAACCCATTTTTCCTGTCGTCTACCTTTAACAGCCTCTCCTGAAAAATGGGGTTTCAGCAGTTACGACCCTTTTTCAAAAAGCCACAAATTTAGACATTGATCAAGTCCAGAGCATCTCAATAACAGGTAAAAATTAATACAAATTTATTAAGCTAAGATAATACTGAAAGGTCTCCCAATTATTTGAGGGAGCGGTTTACGATACTACAGTCGAGGATGGATGAGCTAAATTGAAAGTTGTTACATAAGGCCAAAGTTTTCAAAATTACATCAAAAATTTCTATTCTATACACTGAATAAATGCAGGACAAAGAACAGAACTGTTGCAAGTAAATGTGATTTGGATCAATGGACACTATCAACTTAAACTTTTAAACAGGGATGGACTGAGCTCATTGACGGGGATGCAATGTAAATACTGGATAAAGAATAGTCTATGATTTACACAAGTGTCTTCCCTAGACGGCACTGCATACATTTGAAGATTGATACATTCTGTTGATTGCCTACTGACGGAGGCACTGGTTGGGATGTCTGGAAAGAGCAAAAGAATATTAATGATACATAGAACAAGTTTGAACGATAAATGAGTCCCGATACACATTTGAATTCATTTGCATATTCAAATGATGTTTAGCAGCAGCTGATGGATTCCAGGCTCAAAAAGCAGGCCATTTACCCCTCATGGATTTGGACCAAACTCAGTATTAACAACCTTTTTAACTTCAAAATAATTTTTGTAAAAAGATTTTTTTTGTTGAAATTTAGAAAATATTAAATTGTCAATTTGAGGTCACCATGGAAAATTCTCAAATAAAATTTAGAAAATCCCTTGACATGTCCTCTTTACACACGCGAGGTCACATGACGGACAATTGAAAACTCTGGGAGTTATCAGGTGAAGCGTAACACAAGCTGACTGAGAATTTAGGATTTCGACTCTGAATTGCTTCAGCTGAACTCAGGCCTTGTCTCTGAACTAAAATAGGGTTCCGTCTCTTAAATTTTGGGACCAAAAAAATTAATAGCTAAGAAGGACTAATTTCATAGCAACTAATCACATATTCAATGTTTATTTTTATTCTCAGCACATAGAAGAACTATTTATAAAAGGGCTGACACAATCTAATGTCTGGAGCACCAGTGCTGCTTGCATTCTACTAGTTATTGAGCCACATCTGAGTTTCCAAATAGCTTGCATTATGATAGAAACTGACTTTTCTTACTTCTGGAAGGAATGGACCATGTAAAATACAGAAGCCTGTTTTCATTCAAAGGTGTGGCAGGGGGTATTGACGGGTGCTAATGACAAGGAGTAGTGACAAGGGGTTTGGAGCGAACTTGCGCCCATTTCGTACGGTGGATTTAGCTAGCGAGAATCAGCCCCTGGAGTAGGGATGCATATCGAATATAAGATATCGGTATTATCGATATTAATAATATCAAATGCCTTGCGATATAATATCGATAATATCGGAAAAATATATCGATATTTGCGATATATCGATATTTTCGGACGTTAGCGAGAAACTGTTACAGAAAGTGGACAAAAGAACGTATTGTTCAAAATAAAAACTGGTATTTGACGCAATACACAAAATCTAAAAACGGCGCCAGGTATAGGTGAAATTGCGATAAAAACAAGGCATTCGGAAACAAGGTACGACCTGACCAAAAGCAATTGCAGTGGATTTACTATGTAGTTTGGCGGTACAAACGGAGTTACTGTGTGCGAGGCCATTTTTATATGGACAGCGGGAGCGCGGCTGATATCTATGTTACCGGCCATGTCCGACGGCCCGGCCGTCCTAAGATGGCCTAGGCCATGTTAGGATGGCCGAGTTCACTCTAGGCCGTGTTGAAATTAAATATGGTATTCCTATCATGGACTAGTCCACCTCAGGATAGACTAGGCAATGATGTCCGAATTTCAACATGGCCTAAAGGCAGTCAGGCCATTTTGAAATTCGGACATGGACTGCAGACATTTCCTGGTGCGTGGAAAGAGGGAGGGAGGGAGAGGTTGACACTTGATTTATTTGTTGGTACATGCGGAACTATTGTGGCACTTGCTGTTGCAAAGTACTTTTGAGCGACGGCAGCCATACCGGTTGTCTACACATCTGTTCCGGCACAGGCACTTTGTGTACCTCTGCCCGCCCGAGAAACTCGCCGTCGTGGCCATACCCCTCAAAGTAATCTTCTTGTTCTTGGGCACTTGTTGAATTAAAAGAAACTGCTCTTTCTACAGACCGGGCTCATTCCGCGGCAGAGGCTGCTCTAGAACGCCTTGCGTGTTACCGACCCGATAGAAACCATCATCGGTGACCTCCAAGACAGCTACCACGATGTTTCTTGGGTCCCCCTGGCCCTGTCCGGAGATGGTACTCTAATTGTGACGATATCGCCAACGCGCACCGGCGGGAAGGAGGCAGCGTGTTAAAATTCAAACCTGGGTATTTTCGAGTTCGTTAGGATCAGTTCTATCATATGGGCCCGTCTCCGGAATTTTAACACGCCATTTGGAGGAGCTGAGCTGCAGCGGCTATACGGTGGCTTTCGGCATTGTGAGCACTTCGGACGTCGCCAGAACGGGTAGTTGACGTGTTAAAATTCAAACCTGGGTGTTTTCGAGTTCGCCAGGATCAGTTCTATCACATAGGACCATCTGCGGAATTTTAACACGCCATTTGTAGCGGCTAACAAGGGGAGGCCGCCAAGTGTAAGTCTGCGATTTCGACCAAATTTTGCAGGTCGACTCTATAGTGTTAGTAGATCATGGGATAAAAATATTACGTGCCCGATTTCATTTTAAGGGGATCAAAAAAATTGTCGAAGATTTGAAAAATACTACATAACGCCATTCCGATCACTGATTGACAGACTCACTCATGTAGGTGTTCAGGTGTAGAACGGAACGAGCTAGAGACTTGCGGTTTGTGGCATTCGATTTGTCTCGTCATCAATTAGGGACCGAAAAACTGTCAAGTCTGAAAACAGTCGACTCCCTCAGGTGCTGCTGCAGGTGTCAGGGAGCAAACCAGGATATTCTTGGTCATTAACTGGAACGGAGAGCGGAACAGCTGAACGAGGCCCACTACGACTTTTTCTTCGGGAAGCGACCCTGCCTAAAATTCTCTCGGGAACTGAAAACCAAGCCGGAAACGTCCCCCGGGTGCTGCTGCAGGTGTCGGTGACCAAGAGAGGGCCTCCATGGCCATGGAGTGGAACGGAGAGTGGAACAGCTGAACGAGGCGCACTTATGACTTTTTCTTCGGGAAGCGACCCTGCCTAAAATTCTCTCGGGAACTGAAAACCAAGCCGGAAACGTCCCCCGGGTGCTGCTGCAGGTGTCAGTGACCAAGAGGGGGCCTCCATGGCCATGGAGTGGAACGGAGAGTGGAACAGCTGAACGAGGCGCACTTATGACTTTTTCTTCGGGAACCGACCCTGCCTAAAATTCTCTCGGGAATTGAAAACCAAGCCGGAAACGTCCCCCGGGTGCTGCTGCAGGTGTCGGTGACCAAGAGAGGGCCTCCATGGGCATGAAGTGGAACGGAGAGTGGAACAGCTGAACGAGGCGCACTACGACTTTTTCTTCGGGAACCGACCCTACCTTAAATTCTCTGTTGTGACTTATTAGGCAGTCAAAATAAGGACTGATCAGTGGATATGGATGAGAGTCGTTGACGATTAGTCCCAAACATAAAAATTTCAGCGGGATTTCCTATAATTAATAGCAATTAAGACGGATGCACCTGGATTACGAAGTGGAAGGTCATACTAGCTAGTAGTAGCCTTATCTTTACAGACTGCTTTTAGGCATCCTGTTGCCAAGCTTCGGCGAGGAGTTGCCGACGGTACGGTTTGAAATTTTTTGCGGCTGACACCGAAGATTCGGCGTAGGATGACCGAATCGTCGGAAAATTGGTTAGAGTGCAACGTTTTTACACGATTTGGAACAAATAACAATAAGTACTTGGCGAAGACCAGTGAGGAAGCAGCCTGCAGGATCGCGGAAGTATCCCAAAATGGCAACTCTCCATAGGTAAGTTCGTACAGAATGCAATATGTTAATAGTAGTTATACCGTAACGAAATGCCATTGGTGACTGAAATACTTGTCTCGTTTTGAATTTCAGTCATTTGAACTTACGGTAGGTGAATTCTACTAGGTGATCATGAATCCCATGAATATTATAAATCGCCTTCAGAAGGAGTTCGAAACGTTTGCGGCATCTTCTTTAACTCCCCAGGAAGAAGATTTTGCCTTGACATTGAAAGGTTTGTGAGAGGAAATACGTACTGTTTCTTTTTCCCTGCGAAATATCCAAA
This sequence comes from Megalurothrips usitatus, assembly GCA_026979955.1. Classification (NCBI taxonomy): domain Eukaryota; kingdom Metazoa; phylum Arthropoda; class Insecta; order Thysanoptera; family Thripidae; genus Megalurothrips; species Megalurothrips usitatus. Next base: position 1,676,956 of record CM049593.1, read on the forward strand.
ATACTAACGTTTTGAAGTTTTTGTAGATTTATTAGTCCAGGCCATGAATTCGGGATGGACATATGTGGAGAAAGTTAACGACTTGGTCATAGATGGGTTCGGCATAGAGTCGCCCCAAGCTGTTTATGATAGAGAAGCTGATGACATTGACTTTCGCGAGGACCCGGAGTCCGAGTTGCAATCGTGCTCCGGAATTTCCAAGGAGTTTAAAGAAAAAGCTGTCGGGTACTGGAGGGATGTAGCGCAAAAGCCTGGTAAACATAAAACAAGAGCTGGCCAAGAGACCAGGCCACATCGAAAGTTTTCTCAGATGCAACATAAATGGCGTGTGATAAGACAGGTTTGTTAAAAATTGCATATCTCCGTTGCAAGATCGTTAGACGTCCTCGGTAGCCGTCGACTTCGTGTGAAAGAAACACCGTCACTTCAATACGGGAACACGCCTTCTTGTAAATGATAGACGTTTAAAACGCCGTCGCAGAGCCGTGTATTAGAAACAATGCGTTGGTAAAAAGCTGCAAAGAACTCTGCAGCTACGTAATACGAACTTTCTTACGAACCATTTCGTTTCTATTGCAATGCATTGGTTCGCAACGTGCTACTTCGTAATTTGACGAAGTGCTTCATTCGTAAGTTACGGACCAATTATTTGTAATACGAATCATTAGTAAGGAAGTTCGTAATACGTAGCTGCAGTTTTCTTTGCAATTCAAAGAACTCTTTTTCGTAAGCTTTAAAAAGGCCTTTTAGACAAACGGGGGCTAACCCTAATATCTCTCGGGAGTTCAAAAAGTTTATTGGACCTACCGTTTACATGGCTGATCAAAATGTGATGAAATAATTCAGAGAGGCCTACTGCATAGAGCTACGATTTTCCATGGAGCCCTATTTTCCAAAAATTGACTGAGAGAAGATTTTGGGAAACGGACACGGGGGAGATTCGGTTTGTCTAAAATGTCTGTTAAGACAATGCCCATATAGATTGCGGCAAAAAGCATGCACAGCTGGGAATATTACATCAGCGTAAAAGTCTCTTCGTTTTGAATCATTCCGTCGAGCTGCGTTTAAAGTATTATCGGAATTTTAAAATCTTTATTATTGGAGAAATTAAATAATGCGCTTAAAACGAAGCTATTAAGGACAAGATCGGAGTTTCGCGGTAAGTAAATGGATCTGCATCGTTTTCAGGTATCCGTCCATAACTGAAAAAACATAACTGCGGTCAGTTTTAACCGTACTCTAGGTATCTAGTTACCAAGGTTTGCATTGTAGGGAGTTGAAAGAACAATTCATCCCTTAATAGAGTGGTTAATGAGTACCGTACTGTTCACGAGTACGTAGCGAAGTTCGTTACCGTAGAAATGTTTTTGAAGGTGTCAACGGAACTTAGTTTCATAAGAATCTGCGTGAATTTTAGTTTTTATTAGTGTTTATTTAGTGTAAAAACCGTGCAAAGCAAACTGCCGCGATGTATTCTAAACTCTCTCATGAAAAACTTTGTTCGTAATGCACAGTACGGGCTCGTACCTCATACAAACTCGTGTGCTTACGAAGCGTTTCTTCGCAAGGTACGAACCATTCCTTCATATTACGAACGAAATGCTTGTAAGAAAGTTCGTAATGCAGAGCTGCAATTTTCTTTTCAATACGAAGAACGTTTCTTCGTTCCTATTAGTGTTTGTTTTGTATGGTAGTCGTAACATGCCTTTTCTTTACCGATTTACCTGGTACTTAAATGTGAACACTGTTCATTAAGGAGTCCCTTCTGTACCGCTGGGAAAAACAGCTTGAGGCCGGAGGTACGTACAAGCACAAACTTCAAGACATTTCACAACATACTTATGCATGGTTTTGTAAAGCAAAACAAAACCACCATCAAGTAAGCACTTTAGACTTACGGCGCATAGCTATGAAAAGGGCTAGAGAAATCGGTTGCACTCAATTTAAAGCATATAGGACGTGGGCAACTGATTTTAAAGCCGTCCACAGAGTTGTGTCCCGAAAGATTACGAAATTTGTTAGCAGAAAAGATGTGCAGGAAAAGGGTAAAATTGAGGATGAGGCTCTGGACTTTGTTTTGGCTAGGCAACCAGAAATACTAGAATTTGGGGCTCACGCCGTGGTTAACACGGACCAGAGCGGTTTCAATTTGGAACTGCATGCCGGTCGTAGCCTAGACTTCGAGGGCGTGAAAAAGGTGGAAATTATAGCTCAATCGAAGTCCGCTCTCACACACAGCTATACCATAATGCCCACCATGACAGCATCTGGACAACTTGTTGAGCCGATGTACGTTGTATTACGAGAAAATGAAGGTGAGTGATTTTTTTTAAATATTAACTTTTTATACTTTGAGAACTTCCACTTTCCGTCTCCGAGAAAAGATCAGATGGAACCTATCCTCTCAACTGTCTCTGCTCACTGAAAAGAGGATAAGTTGGCACATCGAATTCGCTTGTTGATTTTGGGACAAGCACGAAATTTGGTTACAGGAACTAACAATTAGTTGTAATAACGATTTCTGCGTTAACATAAATGGGTAAAAGTAAATTGTTGCGCCAACTTATCACTTTTCTCGATCCAGGCAAGGGGCCGCACGGTTATATGTTTACGAAGGAATTGGTGTTGTACTACAAAAAAGATGAAAGCTGACGAATTAATTTTTCTGGAGCTCACAAGTTTTTCTGTCAGCTTACACTGTTAAAAATTATTGTCACCTTACGTCAAATTTTGTGATGAAAGTTTCAATTCCCTCACTTTACGAAAATATCGCTCAAATTTACAAAAACTTCGTGAGGCCACAAATAATTGTGGAGAACTGGCTTGAATAAATTTATGCCCCTTACAAAAGTAAACAAATTATAACTAAAATGACAAAACTTCCATTATTGACATTTGACGTAATGTCTTGCGAGAAAATTAGCATGGTTGTTTCGTGAAGTGACGACATTTGTACGAAGGATTCCGTCGTACTGCGAAGCATTTTCTTCCTAACGTTTTAATGATGCGGTCAATGTGCCCTTATTAGATTTCCTTAAAGCTTCCGGTGACAATTTTAAACAATATTATTCTAATTTTAGGACAATTTGGACCTATTGTTAAAGAAACCATGGAAAGACCACCGAATCTTTACATCTCATGTTCCAAATCACGGAAAATGGGCAAGGAGCACCTGTCAGAATATATACAGGTAATTTTCACTTGAAATGATCCCTGTGCACACAGTGCAAATAGTGTAGGTCAAAGTTGAAGCACTGGTAATCCAGGAACGCAATGTAACGTTAGAGTACTGGTCACATTCGTTCGAATATCATAGCTCTTATTGTCAGTTTTGAGGAGAAAACGAGCGGGTACGTGACTAAACAAATGTGACATCGCTACCCAATGAACATGACACTACTTCGAACGTCACGTCACGTTTCTGGATTTTCAGTTAAATTCCCTAGTGCGCAATAGATAAAAACAGCATGCTGTACTGTACAATTGTCTCGTCCGGGTTTTATCCTATTGTACTTGCAAAAGTACACCTCACTTTAGTAAGGCGTAATCTTAATAAAATATTCCAGGAAATTCTGGTCCCAAAATTTTCTGGAAATTTGCTGTTTATATGTGATGCGTGGAGCACATTTACAGAGGAAAATATTTTAAGCAACATACCGGGCAGCTTACAACTGAACATTAGGAAGATCCCTCCAGGTGCCACAGGTAAGTACGAATTACCGTAGCTGGGATTCCTATGCATTATATATGTCACACAGTAATAACAATCTTTCCATATTAATTCCCTTTCAGGTATGATCCAACCGTGGGATGTATATGGATTTAGAATTTACAAAAACCATGTTAAACATATTTTTGATTTTATTACTCTGAATGAGATCCAGACAGCGTTGCATCAAAGGAACAATATTTTAAGACTACAATCGCTAGTATACAACCAAATGTGCTCTCCGCGGTACCAGGATCTTTTCAAGTACAGCTGGTACAAGGTAAAACGTTTCTCACAAATGTGCAGTGCTTCATGAGATCATCATTCCTTACTGCATCTAGAGGATTTACTACAACAGTGTTTCTCATTCTTTATTTTCAAAACGAAGCATTATTAATTTGGAATCCACATTTTTCATGGACGTTACGTTACGTTAACGTTTTTTGTTTCGTTTCCAGAGCGGCTACATCCTTGAAAGACCCGGCAAGTTTGAGAACCCGGTTAAATTCTGCTTCCACGGCACCGAAATTGATTGCTCCATGTGCAATGGACTTCGCTTAATTACATGCAGCTGGTGCCAAAAACATCTGTGTTTTTATCATTTCTTTGACTGCAACCATCTCTGTTATGATTATGTGGAGTAAAGTTCAGAGCTCTATTATCACACCACAAACGCAAGAATTGGCAACCATTCTTTTTCTAAAGCGTAATGGGCACCACACTGAAGAAACAGCTTGATGAGTCATCGCACTTAAAGTAAAGCACGTTTGGCCACCACACTCTTGAGTGTCCCCCTATTCTTTTACCTAGATATTAAGGCAAGAGTGTAGTAGCTTATGGGCTAATGTGGCTTTGAACGCGCCGCTGCAATATAAATGGTTTCCAAGCGCTCCGCGCAGGCGCACTAACGTGTTTAGGAGCGCCGCTGCAATAGCTTTGCCATAGGTTGCCAGCGCTCAGCGCGCTAACGTGGCTTTGCTAGCGCTCCCGAGCATACAGCGATGGTTTGGATAAGAGCCGTCAACACTTCCTTCAGTGTGGTGTCCATCACGTAGGAAAATAATGGTACTCTTGCGTTTGTGGAGTAATATCCAGACGTATTCCAGATCGTTTTTCTTATTTTAATTATGTATGTATTATTATGTACATATATATAGCATTAGTAGGCATTTCTTTATTTGTGTTATATTTATGTTTCATGACGTACGTAGGTATATGTAGCAAGTATAACCGAAAATAATCGTGTTCAGTGTTATGATGCTATATCATACGTGAATTGATTAATGGTCGCCTTCTTATCGTAATTTGTTCCAATCTTTCAAAAAATACACTTTTTTTCAATGTAAAAAAAACTGTGATGTCAAGAATTTACTTGAAAATTGTACATATTTAGTAATGCAATCTCATTTTGAGACATTTGGCGACTTCTCAGGTTTTTTTTTAAAAAAGATTGAATTAGTGAGCTAAACCTAAAACCTTTACTTTTCTTGCCGACTTCACGTTCAAGGATGCCAAAGAAAATGTATTTTTTTAAAAAAACTTTTCAGTTTTTCGACTTCTTATAGCCTCTTACAATAAAACTCCCATCATCTTCTATCACTAAAGAGTCAACCTGCCAATTTTTCCTACGGTCTGATCACGGTAGACACAATCTCCACCGTGGGTGTGATCCCCAGCGCTACAGGAAGTGTGAACGCAGTTTTTCCTCGGGAAAAAAAAAAATTGTGATTTCTGGCTTCACATAATTTAGAAACGTTTTCGCAAAAGAAATACGTACATATATTTACATGTATATATGGGATATTTTACAAGTTTCCAATTCCTGGCCAAGATGACCCTATTTTGCCCACCAACCCCTGCAGCAGCACCTGGGGGTCTGTTTCGGTATGACACCCGGGGGACGTTTCCGGCTTGGTTTTCAGTTCCCGAGAGAATTTTAGGCAGGGTCGGTTCCCGAAGAAAAAGTCAAAAGTGCGCCTCGTTCAACTGTTCCGCTCTCCGTTCCACTCCATGGCCATGGAGGCCCTCTCTTGGTCACCGACACCTGCAGCAGCACCCGGGGGACGTTTCCGGCTTGGTTTTCAGTTCCCGAGAGAATTTTAGGCAGGGTCGCTTCCCGAAGAAAAAGTCGTAGTGGGCCTCGTTCAGCTGTTCCGCTCTCCGTTCCAGTTAATGGCCAAGAATATCCTGGTTTGCTCCCTGACACCTGCAGCAGCACCTGAGGGAGTCGACTGTTTTCAGACTTGACAGTTTTTCGGTCCCTAATTGATGACGAGACAAATCGAATGCCACAAACCGCAAGTCTCTAGCTCGTTCCGTTCTACACCTGAACACCTACATGAGTGAGTCTGTCAATCAGTGATCGGAATGGCGTTATGTAGTATTTTTCAAATCTTCGACAATTTTTTTGATCCCCTTAAAATGAAATCGGGCACGTAATATTTTTATCCCATGATCTACTAACACTATAGAGTCGACCTGCAAAATTTGGTCGAAATCGCAGACTTACACTTGGCGGCCTTCCCTTGTCAGGGCATTGTTATGTGAGTTGTATATATTTCCCTGAGACTCTGCTGTGTGTGAGGTACGATTAAAGAAAATTTTTTCTTTATTTTCTCCCTTTCACATTTACTTGGAAGAGAACCCAAGCTGACTCAGTGCCCATGAGTAAAGCTTTCACTCGAGTTGTCCTGGGCTGGTAAACTTCCCTTACGTCTTCTGAGGAAACAGGGCGTCCGCACTTGAGCGAGTTAAAAGGGCAGCCCCGACAGGTGAGCGCTTTTGATGGCCCGCGGGTGCAGATGAGCGGATTTAATGAAGGTCCTTCTATGTTGAGCGGATATGACCACGCACGTTCCAAGCTGAGCGGTTTGAAGGGGGTTGAAAGCAAATGAACGTTTATGGATAGGAGGTATCGACCTGCACTGACCCTAGCCTCAGCGATTATTGACTTTAGGCCCAGAGGGAAACCCTTGCGTCAAGATCGCTCATGACTTCACTTTTTCTGTTGTTAACTAGACTGCACTGCGGTCAGCATCGCAGTTCACATGCGGGAAGGCCCATATGCATTACGCTGGTTTTGCCACACGTGCGCCGTGATACAATTCTGGATCTCAGCTACTGTGACTTCACACAGCACCCCGGCGAAATAAAGCTCGGCTCCGATGTTCACCGTGCTTCCAGGCTTATCTTCTATGAGCTCACCACGGATAGCTGCAAGGATCATCTCGAGTGAGGTGATCTCACTGCAGCTCATTGGAGGCCACATCGTCATCAGAGCTGCGCGTCCGATAACGCTGCAGCTACATGAACGATGTATAACTACACTGTCATCGAAGGTGTGATAAGTATGTTTGTCAAAAAATCGGAGGGCCCACTCAAAATAGTGATAAACTGAAACTAGGATTTGACCCGTCTGGCTTACGGTTCTTTTGGAAAACCTTTTCAAGACAAACCGAATGGTGTTTGTATGAAGGTTGTACCCCTAAGCGTTCAGAAGATACGCCACTTTTAACAGGGACATTGATGCCCCAGGCCCAATTTCTGAACGGAATGGAAAACAAATGGCCGCCGCACCTAATTTTTCTCGTCCTGTTATGAGCGACAACGTGGACTAACCGACAGGCACATCCGTTCAACAGTTAAAATAGTTCAAAATCGGGCGTTGCATATTGTTTGTCAATACATAGGGGCTGTCGGGGCCCGGCGCAGCGGTGAGGTCCCACACCGCACGGGTCGCTGTCCTCCCCTCCGCATTAACCTCCGGCGCACATGTGGAGGGCCAGAGGGGGGGGGGGGGGGAGCGAGAGCGGGCGCGTGCGTACCTGGGTCGCTGCAACATTTACCCCTGCTTTCGCGCCGCTTCGAAAAATGATCAGCTTGTATTAGCTTGTATTGTATAGTGGTCGGATATATAGTAAGGAAACTGCGGAAAACTGAAGCACTGCCGCGCAGGCTGTCTGGCTACGCCGCGACGCCAGGCAGCTCACAAGGGGATGTCCCGAGGTGTCAGACTCAGAATTCGATGACCGTTTTTTTTTTGCGGTGTACACTGCCTAGAAGACCCCCAGAAACGAAATTTTAGCTGCCCTTAGGGCCCGCGTTATATGTAACGATATCACGTGGGGGGGGGGGGGGCGTCGGAACTATGATAACGTTTGATAATAGGAGGGGGGGGCGTCCCTCTGATCACGTAATCAAGTTCAGTCCTGCCATCGCATTTTTTAGCCGAATGAAAACTGTCACAGTGCCGGGGCGAAGCTGCCCCGCTCGGGCGATGAGCATTACTCGACTCGACGTGAATGAAAGGTAGTGAGCTGATACTTTGTGGCCGAGCGATAGCGAAGCCCTGGACCGACTGGGTCAAAAATGTTTTGTCTGTCTGTTTGTCCGCGCGATTTCTCGAGAACGGTTAGACGTAGAAAGCTCAAATTGGACCATTCTGGCATCATACCAGAGTCAACCTCCCCTCAGGCGCACCGCAGCTCAAGCGGTTTCTTAGATAATTTTCACAAGTGTTCTAAAATTTAATATCCGCCGGTTAGGTGAGGTCAGTACGCGCCATGCGCCTGTCGTGGAGGGGCGGATCAGTGCCTCGAGTTGATCACCATCGGTTAGGTTAGGTTAGTGGGGGCCTGGGTAGATAAGGTTCAGGCAGGTAAGGGTAGGTTAGGGCTGGTTGAGCGGCATTAATAACGAAAGGATGATGTAAGATACGTTTGGAAGCCAGAAAATGAGCGTGGTTCCGACCGTGCGGAGAGAGTGACGCCCGCAGGGCGTACTACTGACTGATTGGCCCCGCAGGGTCGCAGTGGTCAGGTAACAGCCGCCGGCAGGCCAAGGTAGGCGTGCGCCAGGCGTGGAGTGGCGGAACAGTGATTCGCGATGAGCGAAGCCTGTTACGCCACGACGCGGTCAGGCGTACGCCTACCTTGTAACAGAGGCATTGACTTCACATTTCTAGCGCAGTAACTCGAGGCAAGTGAATGAACATACTTCTTACAACAGATGGCAGTATTGGACGTTGTTACCGAAACTGATTCAGTGTGACAAGTATGGATTCAAATACTGGCTATGCCTTGGCTTGCCTACCCCACTGGACGGGCGAACGGTGCAAGGGCTCCAAGGTGGCACGGTGCGGCCGCGTGCGTCGGGCAGCCTGCCTTCTCTCCTCAAAGTTTAAAAATATTTATTTTTATTAATTCTGATTCAATTTTCACTTTTTCAGTTGTTACCACTCGCGTGTTTTGCTTGGCACTCTTTGACTTGGAGCAATTGAAACAATTCTGAGACAATCTTTATCATGGGCAGCACGAACCATGAAACACCTTGTCAAAGTATTTGATGGTACAAGCACGCGGAATTCCTGAAATGAGAACGCCGATGTTATTGCGTCTGAATGTTTTGTTTTTGTGCTGTGTGTGCATTGTGTGTACATTCACTATTCATGCAAGTGGTGTGGTACGATTTCCTGCGTGAGATTGGCCATTACACAATGTTACACAGCTGCGGACAATATATACAGACCTTCAAGTCGGATTGTACGGAATCATGTACAAATTAATACGCAAGCCGTGCGATATTGCCCGGTTCCCATCCAGGACGTCTGTGGCATATTGGCCATAATTATGAACAAAATTGTACAGAACCATGTACAAATTAGTACGCAAGACATGTATTATTGCCCGATTCCTCTCCAAGTAGCTTATGGCACATTGTCCAGAACTATGCATTAAATTGTACACAATTTGTGTTGTTCTGCTGTATGATTGAATTGGTCCAATAGATCTTAAATTATATACAAGAATGATATATGAGAATGAACAAAATTGTCCATAAGCTGTGGACGTTTGAAATGGTACGGAGGCTTGTGCACAAAATAGTACACAGTTGAGTACGCGTAAAATCTTACTAAAGATTTGCATTAAATAGAACGTAGTTACGTACAAAACAAGAAGACAATCCGGCATCAATGATGCTAAAAAGAAGCTCGTTCTTTACCCAAGTTGTACTCAAAAATGTAGTTTTAACGGCGTGAAATTTATATGAAAGTCAAAATTAATTAAAGATAAACCCGCACGTAGAGTCAAAAAGAACGAATATTGTGCTGGCCCGGGCTGTTGAGACGCACATTATCCCAAAAATCACCACATAACCATGGGACGTTCACTGATACAACTAATTTACAGTAGTGTCATAGACGATATCAGGCACTTACATTACTTTTAAATAAAGTATCATTCACTCTCATATTACATCTTAAACACTCAGAATAATAGGATACACTTTTCAAACACGAAAAAAAATGTTATTTGTGCATATTAATTTCTTGGATTTGAACTTTCGATCTTTGGTTTGTATTGCTTGTATCTTTTGTATTTTGGCATTTCTTTGTCTGCCAATTGAACACGTCGAGAGCCTCTCAAGACTCTCGAAGCCCTCCTGTGGCGCCCTCTGCCTGCTACTTTTGCAACACCGCGGACGTAGTTCCACAATCACCCGCTTCACACGCTTGAAAGCGATTGGTTGTTGATGACCCACTGACGTCTTCTTGCATCATAACGGGCGGAGTCACCGCCTTGCAACAATGCACAGGAGCTAGGTCCCCAACAGCAGGGCATGCCTGCCAGCGCTCGCCAGCGCATACGAGAACTGACCCGCGTCTACCATTGTCATGGTGCTCTTCCCAGCCTTCCTAAACGTCAGAATCAGCAGTGCCACGTTTCTCGCGCTATTTTCGAAATTTACGCCAAGGACGTAGTGGCAACAGAATCGCTGCTGTAGATAATTTGAGCTCACAACAGTTGGTGCTTTTGGTTCTGATAGTGTGACGCCTGGTGGCGCCTGCTCGCACTACGTCCACGCCCACCCATGGCCTTCCCCGTCATAGTTCAAACATCACCCGCTCGACGGTAGCGCCACGCCGGGACGCAGTTCCGATGCCATCCGTTTGGCGCTAGCCCTAAAATAGGTTTCTCGTTTTTTCACGAATAACTTACATTACACAAAACATTTCGTGATTCACATACACCCAAAAAATTAGAAAAAAAATCTTCTTTTAAATGAATAGTTTGAAACAATACTTGAGGTACATTAATACTAAAACGAGCCTTATCAATTTACACCCAAATAGCCCTTTACTCGGCTCTGGACTTAGAATAAAAATTTAGTTTCAAAATTAAAGTTTATAGTTTTATGTCTTTCGTGATATTTTTGGATACATATTCAACCCTAATTCAAGTTGCAACATGCGATCCGCTTATTTTTAGTTTCCTTCGTGTACCATAACCTTTCAAATTTTTCAAATTCAAATTTCTTCTCAAAATGCATACATAACCGAAAAAAACCTTTATCATTTTTTTGTCACGTGAAGAAGACCTTTAAAATGATACCCCACACTCCACTGTAACTGTCGTACTTTCGCAGATGAAAGCGGGGATCTAAACAACACATCTACCGGGTACAATACTCGTTCTTCTTACCCACATATGTATATATGTATGTGGTTAGGGGTAAAGAACGAGTAAAAAGGACACAAGCATTTAGTGTGTACCCTAAAAGCGATACACAAAATTTGAAGAGCGCCGGTTCAACAAGTTTACATTGCGATGAAAACAAGCCATTCGGAAACGAGATACGACCAAATAAAGGGAGGATTCACGATTTTAGTAGTTCAAACGGAGTTGTATTTTACCTGTAAGTTGAGGTAGCCCCCGTCGGCAGCACTGAGTGAACCCACGTGATCTGACGGCCTCGGTCACTCCCCAGACACCTCACCAACAAGGCCCTACCATACGTAAGCCGAAAAAGTACTGTCTTCCCATACTTTATCGACAGGACGGGCGAAAAAGTGGTTCTTTGCGCGTTGCCTAAGCTTACTACAAATGGTTCTTGCAGAACCCCTAGAAGAGGTCCGAAAATTCTGGAAAAAAAAATGTTTTTAGTCGTTTGATAGGGTGGGCCAACTTTTCTAATATGTCGAACTTGAAATTTAAACATCAACCCTCCTATGACCGGCCCCCTAACGTCGGATACTTCCGGCCGCCGGCGCTGGTATTGAGCACCTGGCGCGGTACTTAGTTCAGGTGTACCTGTCGCGCTGGTTCGCCATCAAGAGGCAACCACTGCCCGCCGCGGAGAAGGTGGTCGGCAAGCAACGCCGTGGTGGCCTTTTTAGGACATGAGTAAAATCTTGGCAACCTATGCCAAGTTTACTACCAAAGTAGTTGAAGCACCCCGATAGGTTAAAAACCTAGACCGGGAGGATGGTTGGGCGGGACTCAGGGTGCAGGCACCGTCGTGGCGAGTCCTGGGTAGGCATGCATGTAGTAGAAACACTTGTTGAGCTAAGACTTGCACGCAAATACAGCATTTACGAGGCTTTTGCATTTTTAGTGGTTTTTGAGGGATTGGCGGGCACCCGTATCCCTCTTCCCCTGAGCGACCCAGCCTGGGGCCGGGGGTCGGGCCGCGTACAGCCCACCAGTACACTACTTTTCGCAACCTTTGGTCACCCAGCAGACCGTCCGGGCTGTCAGAAACCACGCATCAAGCTGAAAGAAACGCAAAAAATCGTACAATTTAAACCGAAAGAAAACAAAAATCGATGTCTAGAGCGCACATGCGGGGCGTATATTGACCTGGCGACACTCTAACCATTGCATTTAGTGTTACTGATGACCATCTGACCCAGGAACACCCACCCCGACACCTCAGAATGTGACGGGGGTCCCCAAAGCATTAACAAGTACGAAAACTCCGCTTTAAACAAGGTAGGCGTACGCCAGACCGCGTCGTGGCGTAACAGGCTTCGCTGAGCGCGAATCACTGTTCCACCACTCCACGCCTGGCGCACGCCTACCTCGGCGTGCCGGCGGCTGTCTTCTGCCGAAGGAGACCCTGCGGGGCCAAACAGTCAGTGGGACGCCCTGCGGGCGTCGCTGTTCCCGCCCAGTCTCAGCTGCGCTCATGTTGTGGCAGCCGGACGTATCTTACATTGCCTTCTTGTCATCTGCACCCGTAACCTTTCCTAAACTACCCTTACCTAACTGAGCCTAACCTACCCAGGTCCTCACTAACCTAACCTTACCGAGCGTAACCGTCTCGAGTCACTGATCCGCTGCTCGACGACTCTCGAGGCTGGGGTCCCTGGTATCGAGACCGGAGGCTGTATTCGTTCGCCATACCCATACGATGCCTTTGTGCAGTGCCGCAATCCGCATTTCTGACACTTATTTCTCGAGTTTCAGCAGTCGTTACATGTGGCCCGCGAGGACGGGGTCCCTAGTTTTGAGACCAGTGGCTGTACTTGTTGACAGCCCCCCCCCCCCCCCCCCATGCCCTCTTTAGTAACGCAAAACTCATCTCTCTAAAACGCATCGCTTACTTGGTACTTGAGTAACAATGTTTTTTCAACGTGGCTCTCGAGGACGGGGAGCAAGGTCTCGAGAGCGGTAGGAGTGGTGAGGTGCCCTTGTTTCCCATTGCCGAGGCCCGCAAAGTCCAACGTCGAAAACCGCACAACGCTAGACCGTACCATTTAAAAGATGGAAAGTGGCTCTCGAGGACGGGGTGCGTGGTCTCGAGCCCGGTGAAAATGACAAACGATCGCAATGATAGCCAAACCGCTACGATGGCCAGCGCTGCAAACCGCACCTCTCTAGGTGGCTCGGTTCTCCAGATATTCCCAAAAGTCTGCTTTAAATGGACGCCATCTTGGATCTCGATCACGGGGGAGCGCGGAGAGGGTTACTGTGCAAGTGCCTGTATTCCTTTTCCCATTTCACGGGGGGTCGGTTCTATAGCAAATTTTGATAGGGACCACCGTTTGGCCGTGATAGGGGAAAGTAGAGGGCCGCGACTCCGCAGTCCATCTTTTAAATCAATTTTTTAAAAGTTAATATCAATTGTAAAAGTTATCTAAGAAACTACTAGAGCTACGGTAACCCAAATGTGAGGTTGACTTCGATATGCTGGTAGGTCCAATAGATATGGTCCAAATTTCAGGCTTCTACGACTAACCGTTCTCGAGAAATCGCGCGGACAGACAGACACACCGACAGACAGACAAAACATTTTTGAGCTAGTCGGTCCAGGGCTTCGCTATCGCTCAGCCAATAAAAAGGGTCATGGGGGAGTCGCCCTATCGCAAAACCGAGGCCATTTCTGGATTCAGCATTAAAATACGAAACCTTTGAGTGCTATCCAAAAGATGAAACCAGAAAGTCGTGTAGTACGACGCACCCTAACGGCCAATCGAGGCGAGTTAAAAATGTCGCGCCGCGCACCGCACCCGCTTTCATGTGTGCCGGGACGTCTCACAGCAATACACGCCCAGCGGATAGAGCTGTCGTCTGACGATCGATAGGTTGCTGGTTCGACGCCGGCTCGGGTCCGCAGGGCCCACCCCTCCCCTTTTGCTGCGTTCGACGACTAGCGCCGCGTCCCGATCGCGTCTTCTTTTTGCCTCCGTCCGGCCTCGGCGGCACCTCAACAAGGCTCTTGAACGCGCCCTTTCCCCACCTTTAGTCGGTCTCCTGGGAAGACGAAACGAAGGTGAGATGAATATGGTTTGTGCGCAAAAATGGGACGCGTGCGCAGCATCTTCTTTTTGACACGTGTCCGTCCTCTCTTTTCCTGGATTTGCCGTTGTGGCTGCCTCCAAGCCGCTTTCTCGGACGTTTGTAGAACACTCAGTGTCGCCTCGTTCGTGCCACGCCGAAAAGTCGAATTCAAGGCATATTCAGTGCGTTTAGAATGCTCTATTTCTGACTTGGGAGACTTATGGGTCACGAATGTTAGTAATGGCCGTGGATCACAACTATGGGTGATGCTTACGAATCAACCCTAAGGGTCACAGGCAAAATCAACGTCCTTTTCCGTTATACACTGGCGACCAAAATTAGCGGTCCACTAACGGCGGGCGCTGTAATTTCTAAGTTTTTGAAGGTAGAACCTTGAAATTTGCTACAGGCCTGCCTCCAACCTTTGACTCAAGCCTCTGAAAGCGGCAACACCAGGTGCCACCCCCTCTGGTAACAGCCACCCCTAACGCGCGGCGGGGTGGAAAAACGCCGAAAGAGGGCGTCAGAAAACACCGATAAGGAGGTCCAATGGGGGTAAAACTTCATTTACCAGTTCAATAGACCCCGGGTGACAAGGTGACATCACAATTTGAACGGTCGTTCAAACCCACCCCCCACCCCAGTTATCCCCACCCCCTACGGGGGGTGAATTTTTTTGTCACCAAAAATGAATTGCCCATCATGCAGGAGCCTTCGGGGCACATGTCCGTCTGTTTTTTTCCCCGATAGGACGAACCCTTTGACCGCAACCCCTAAAAAACCCAAAGACATTTTTGAAAATTGAGGTTTTTTTGTCCTTAAATGCATTTCAGAATCGAAAAAGACGCCAGAAAAGATGTGCAGGGCCTGTGCCAATACGGCCCAATCGAAAATTTCCATCCGAAAAAAAATTCACCCCCTCGTATGGGGTGGCTACCCTTAACCCCTGCCCTGCCGCCCCCAAAGTGCGGAGGTGAATTTTGGACCCAGCGCCAGATGCGCCTTGTGCGGGGCCATCAGCACACAAAATTTGAAGTCGCTCGTCCGATCCGTTCTCGCGCTACAGCCAAAAAACCTCGAAAATCAAGAAAACCCACCCCTAAAAGTCACCCCGGATACCGCCGAACTGAGTAGGGGTAGCAAATCGTTTCGAGCGGCGCAGGGTGTCCCAAACCTTTGTCTTGAAGGGCCCGGACGGCCAAACCGCTGCGGCCACCGGAAGGTCCTGTAAAAGCCCGCCACCCGGGACTCTGTACCGGGGACCACTGCACCGGGCGGCCGCCGCCGCGCCCGGAGCGCCGGGAGGGCAGGCCACCGGTGAGGCACCAAGCAAACGTCTACTCGCCGGCGGGGACGGGATCAGGAGCCGGCCGAGCGGCGCGGCGCGGCACGGCCGATCCAGTCCCTGCCGGCGAGTAGACGTTCGCTTGGTGCCTCACCGGTGGCCTGCCCTCCCGGCGCTCCGGGCGCGGCGGCGGCCGCCCGGTGCAGTGGTCCCCGGTACAGAGTCCCGGGTGGCGGGCTTTTTCAGGACCTTCCGGTGGCCGCAGCGGTTTGGCCGTCCGGGCCCTTCAAGACAAAGGTTTGGGACACCCTGCGCCGCTCGAAACGATTTGCTACCCCTACTCAGTTCGGCGGTATCGGGGGTGACTTTTAGGGGTAGGTTTTCTTGATTTTCGAGGTTTTTTGGCTGTAGCGCGAGAACGGATCGGACGAGCGACTTCAAATTTTGTGTGCTGATGGCCCCGCACAAGGCGCATCTGGCGCTGGGTCCAAAATTCACCTCCGCACTTTGGGGGCGGCAGGGCAGGGGTTAAGGGTAGCCACCCCATACGAGGGGGTGAATTTTTTTTCGGATGGAAATTTTCGATTGGGCCGTATTGGCACAGGCCCTGCACATCTTTTCTGGCGTCTTTTTCGATTCTGAAATGCATTTAAGGACAAAAAAACCTCAATTTTCAAAAATGTCTTTGGGTTTTTTAGGGGTTGCGGTCAAAGGGTTCGTCCTATCGGGGAAAAAAACAGACGGTCATGTGCCCCGAAGGCTCCTGCATGATGGGCAATTCATTTTTGGTGACAAAAAAATTCACCCCCCGTAGGGGGTGGGGATAACTGGGGTGGGGGGTGGGTTTGAACGACCGTTCAAATTGTGATGTCACCTTGTCACCCGGGGTCTATTGAACTGGTAAACGAAGTTTTACCCCCATTGGACCTCCTTATCGGTGTTTTCTGACGCCCTCTTTCGGCGTTTTTCCACCCCGCCGCGCGTTAGGGGTGGCTGTTACCAGAGGGGGTGGCACCTGGTGTTGCCGCTTTCAGAGGCTCGAGTCAAAGGTTGGAGGCAGGCCTGTAGCAAATTTCAAGGTTTTACCTTCAAAAACTTAGAAATTACAGCGCCCGCCGTTAGTGGACCGCTAATTTTGGTCGCCAGTGTACAAGAATGTAAGAAAGCGTGCGTTACACCTGCGCATAAGGTCCGTAGGTCAACTCATAGGTCACTTTACATCCTTTGAGCACTTTTTCAATTTAAGATGAAAGAGGAGACAACGTCTGCGGACTGACTTGACACGACTTCTAATAATGGCCACAGACAAACCAGTCTTAGTATTCACTTCAAAACTTACACCAATCTACAGGCCTGTACAATGGCGACACCAGTGGTGCCACAGATGTGACCAATACAAAGGCCTCCCAATGCAGTGGTCTTGTTTAATCATAATATCAAAATTTATAACCAATATTCTGAGTTACATAAGGTATGGAAATCACAATCACTTTTCTTTACAGGAGAACAGGAGTCCAAGACTGATAGCAAGGGACCGTCAAAGAAGACATAGAAGGTTTATGACTGCATGACAACTTCAAATAGAGAGAAGGTAAAAATAAGGATGAGAAAACTAAGATCCAAAAAAACAGATCAGGAGAAAAATTGCGACAAAAATTTTGAAACAGAAAGGCGCCGTATGACAAGGTTACTCAAGAAATAAGGAACAACATTTTTGGAACACATGGATGTTGAACAATACAATTTGCAAAATATGTAAGAGGAAACGTTTGATTTCACAAAACGATAACAATTCTTGTAAGCGCTGTCACATATTTAGTGATAAGAATGATATGGACCCAGGAGATTCCCATTGAGCTACAAACTTTGTCTTACACTGAAAAACAATTAATTGCAAGAATTCACCCAGTGCTGTCCCTGTACAAAATTAAAAACTGCCAGTTCAGGTACAAAGGCCACATTATTAATTTTCCACAAAATATTCAAGAAGTGGCAAAAGTACTTCCTAATAATCCATTAGATCTAAGTACCATCCTGACAATAAGGTTGGATAATTCAGATACACATAAAGATTTCAATGTAAGAAGAGATGTTGTAAGAAAGGCTTTAGTTTGGTTAAAGGTAAATAATCCTTTGTATGAAGACAATGATTGATAATGAACGGTGCAATAATTTGCCGGAAAATGGAAATGTTTATCAACAAATGAGAGGATACAATAGCAAGGATTATTCCGAGATAGAGGTCGGAGATGAAGACCTAGGAGCCACATGCAAACTGTGTACAAATAAGTCTTCGCAGCTATTCTTAGTATCAGAAAACATATCGATATTCTCCCAGTAAATGTAAGAAAAACCTTGTAGAAGAACTGGTTTTTCCTGTTTTAGACTGTGGTAATGTAATAACCTCCCAGATGCTTGTAACCTGCTCAATTAAACTGCAGAGAATCCAGAATGCTTGCGCTATGCTAATATTCGACTTAAGAGGAGACTGTCATATATCTGATACCGGCCGTGTCCAAAGGCCCGGCCGTCCTTAGATTGCCTAGGCCATGTTAGAATCCTAAACCGGAATCAAATTCACAACTCGCACACTAAGTGTCATTGCACTTTTTTTGTACAATGTAATGTACAGACCTGAGAATACATTGAAATGCACAAAATTGTACATTACAATGCACAGTAATTATGCATTCCTTTTTCAGAGAAAGTACAACAGGACTAAAGAGTGCTCCGTGAATACCAATGTACAGGATGTTAAAAAGAAACAGTTCGGTTCAACAGATGAAAAATATGCTTGATAAGCGTTTAAGCTACTTGCAAAAAAACGAAAGATAACATTCAGCTATGACGCAAGTGAAGTATTGACAGATTTTTATTCAGATAGACGGAGGTAATTCTTAAGTCCTAATTTAAAGCCAGGTAGATTTTTGGTGTCGATATTAAGTCCTAATTTATAGCCAGGTGGATTTTTGGTCACAAAATTACCAGGTATTATCCTCAAAGCAGCCGTTCCCATAACGGCAATTTCCCTTAATTATAGGGTTACTTTGAGCATTCCTGTGAATTTTAGCTGCTACGTAGTAGTTGGGGTGTACACAATGCCTACCGATTCCTGTGTTGGTGGTAAAGGTAGGTGCAGTTGGCGGAACCTGTGCAGCCCTAGCGGTAGGCTGAGGGAGTTCGGGGGGACCTGGGAGCAGCGAAAACCCAAGTTCCTCAAATGACCCCTTTTGGGACTTCCACGGTACATGGACTTAAGGCTTTAGATGGTATTTCGCCATTGGGACAAATTTAGAACTTAATTTCTGTTAGGAGCGACTCCTTAGGGGTCATCCATAAAGGGTGTCCGGGTATTTGAGGGGGGGGGGGGGGGGGGGTCCTAGAAACCGGACATGGCCGGACGTAAGGGGGGGGGGGGGTATTAAAGACGTGGACGTCCTCTTCAAAGAAAAATCGTTGTAGGTTAGTCGTAGGTGAGTCGTAGGTCGTGTAGGTAAGTCGTACATGATTCCGAGACGAGCCGGGATTCGAACCCACGACGCTCATTCCGCAAGTAACTGCGCTACAGTAGAGCCACCCCGCCCACACCGTCTGACGCTGCGCCGCAACCCTGGGTGCCATGCGCTTGCGCTGCCACCCGCGCTGGATAGACATCGCCTCAGCTAAGCACGTCGTGTCGTCGCTGGGACTAACAGTGCTACCCAAGTTTGCAATTATTTGCGCAAAAATGTTGAAAGTACACACCAGAAGTACACACCAGGCGCTTACAAATCGACTGTTTATTATACGCACGTTTTTGAAAACCGGACGTCCAAAGGGGGGGGGGGGGGTCTTAAATCCGGACATGGCCGGACATAGGGGGGGAGGGGGGTGCTTTTTCGACAAAATACCCGGACATCCCTTATGGATGACCCCTTATATCACGGGCAAACTGGTAAGACGTAGAAAGCTCTATTTCGGACCACATCTTTCTTGCATCACACCAGAGTCAACCTCCTCTTAGAGGCACCGCAGCCCAAGCGATTTTTTACGATTTTCACATGTGGTCTAAAATTACAAGCTAGGCGTACGCCAGACCGCGTCGTGGCGTAACAGGCTTCGCTCACCACGAATCACTGTTCCGCCACTCCACGCATGGCCCACGCCTACCTTGGCCTGCCGGCGGCTGACACCTGACGAGTAGAACCCTGCGGGGCCAGACGGTAGGGCGCCCTGCGGGCGTCACTCTTTCCGCACGGTCGCAACCACGCTCATGTTCTCAGTTCCGAACGTATCTCGCGTCACCCTTTCGTTATCAATGCCACTCAACCAGTCCTAACCTAACTTCACCTGCCACGCCTAACCTACCCAGGCCCCCACTAACCTAACCTAACCGAGCGTAACCCCTTCAAGTCACTGATCGGCCCCTTCCTGCCAGGGGCATGGCGCATACCAACCTCACCCAACTGGCGGATTTTAAATTTTAGACCACTTGTAAAAATTATCTTAGAAACCGCTTGAGCTGCGGTGCCCCCGAAGGGAGGTTAAGTCTGGTATGATGCAAGAAAGATGTGGTCCATATTTGAGCTTTCTACGTCTCACCGTTCTCGCGAAATCCGCGAGGTTCAAGCAAGATGAGCTGCATAATTTTAGCCAGATTTGACGAGAGGTACCGATGTAATGGCGGGTTTTTTGGAGTCCCCACCGGACAGGCAGGTGGCCGCCTGACACGGGGCCCTACATCCAGAAAAAAAATTATTGATTCAAAACTAGAATTTCTTAATCAAAGTAAAGTTTTGGTTTGAATTAAGAAAATGGATTTCAATCAAATAAAATTTTCCCTTGGGTGCTTTAAGGCCGGAGTAATCAAGTCGGGCTGCCCACGCTCAGGCAATGCAGAGGGGGTGCGCGATTTGCTGGGGGGAGCTGGTTTGATTGACTTATCTTCGGATCCGGAGTATTTATAACACTTCTGCGAATCGTCTGTGCATCCACTTTACTATAGATCTAGTAAAGATACGTGTTTACACTTCGGTTTAGAAATATCTCACTGTGGACTTTTAGCATAGCCTGGTACAGGAAATTTCACACTTACTGACCTTGAGTTAAAGTGAAGGGCTTCAGGAGATTATTCGCCACTCGGGTCTATCTAATCAGAGCAAATACGTCTTTCCCAGTTTTGGCGTGGTTATAAAGAGGTGCACTGAATTCGCCAGGACGCTCTTTCGTGTCCACAGGCGGTAAGTCGACCATTCTTCGGAACGGCTGTCATGGTTAGGTGCCAGGCTCCTTGGGTGACATTACACTTGGAATGCATAGAAGGCGCATTCCTGCGGTTCTCCACTGTTGCGATGAAGAAATGGTCCATCATTTTCCTCCTGACTAACGGCTTGTGATGTAATTCGACTTGAATTTTACAGGGTTTTTTTTACGATTTTCCGGTAATTTAGAAGGACACTGCTGTGGGTGGGGGCTCCTGCGGACGATTTACTTCGCGGACGGTTTGTTAAGGTTCTGAAGCGCACCGAAAGTTTTAGATCCGATAGACCCTTCAAAACGTTTACGAACGGACAGGGGTTGGGCCATTGGGAGGCATTGTTAATTCAGAAGTGTGACATCAGGCTGCAACCGAGTGTCACATTTCTTTGAATTTCCAAATCACGTTCAAACGAATGTTGAAAAGGAATGAGGCACCTGTGACATTCGTTGAAGCGTGCTGTCACGTTCCTGGATTACCATTGATGTGGGGTATCGCCGCCATGCGTAGGTTGACTTCCCGGAATAACGCAGATATTTACAGAACCTTGATTAAATTCGTTAGCATTACGTACGGCCAGTGGAGCCCAAAATCCACACGGGACAAGTGGGTAAGAAACTCACCGTTCTTTATTTCTTTTCGGCCGTGTTTATCATAGGAGCCATGGCAATCTACGGTTGCCGATGATGTCGCCCATTTTCGCCTTCGTTGGAATGCTTGGGAGCGGCACAGGTAAAATCGGACATTCTCGGCAGAGTGATTGTAGTTTATAAGCGTTTATAGTTGGAGAAAACTGGTTTGGGGTCGCTATAATACTGTCGGGGTTTTTGAGGTATTGGTCGATTCACATACATAATACGCCGATATCTCGGAAACGGCTTACGATTGCTGGCCTGAGGACCCCACTTTCGTCATGGCCGAAAATACTGTGAATTGCTTTAAAAAATCCGGTTATGAGTAGTTTCTTTTAAATTCAGCCCCGCTCTAATGTTTCAAACATTGATATCTCTGGAACTAGCTGATAAGGGTAGCTAAAATTTAGTATCAGAGGGTCTTCTGGTCAGTATACTGCAAAAAATAGTTTCATCGAATCACCTCGGGGCATCCCCTTGCAAGCTAAAGTCGCCATTCCTCGTGCGTTTGACCGATTTCTGGACTTTGAATAATTGTGCAGAGAACCAGTTACCACAAGGATGATTTGCTCGCAGTGAAAATATCTGGCTCGGCGAACTCTGCAATTATAGTGTCGTACGAATCATATCGCGGGGAGAACACATCGGATTATAAATTTGTTTATCACAAGACTTGTACAATTCACTGATGCTCTGAAAAATTCAGTGTAAAATCTTGTCTCTCTTCTGGAGTCAAAACCAGTAAAATGGGTGCAGACAGCTTAGCCAACAAACCTAGCAGAAGCAGTACATTTCATCTTTTTGAAGTGTGACAATTTGTGAATTAATAATATTACCAAGCAAGACGCAATGAGCAATATGGTGGGGAAATGCATCACTTGCATTTGAATACAAACGAAGCGTTACTGTCCATTCTCTGAGCACAGTCAGCAAGTCCTACTATTTTCTGATCCAAGCAACACAAGTCTTGCAGACCCTGGGCTTGCGCAGAAGTCTCAGAAATTGGATGGACTTGCGCAGAAGTCTCAGAAATTGGATGGACTTGCGCTGAACCCTCAGAAACTGCATAAACTTACGTGCACTTGCTGTTAGGATCAGAAAATACTGGACTTGCGTTGCTTGGATTACCACTCTATCTAGTTTTGAGAATTATATCAAACTAGTTACACATTCTAATACATCATGGAGAGACGTGTCAGGGAAAACGGGACAGAAGGTTTTGAAAATTTGTGCACTTGCGCTCCTTTGTCAGATCATCAGTCGTGTACAATTATTAGAAATAGGTATAATACGGTTTTTCGGGGCATGCGTCAAGGATAAATAGCGCAAGCTTTCCTACTCTTCCGTGTGGGTTTGACGCAGGTCGACAGGTCAATTTATGTAGACATTGTCCTGGATTTTAATTTTTGCCTTCATTTGCCTCCTACTTGGCGCTCCCCAGGTCTCCGTTGGGAAGTTGTTTCCCAAACACGTCAGTTGCCACCCGACACCCTAAAAGGCGGCTTCTACAACATGGCCGGCCGGGACTTTCCAGTGCACGTCGGGCGAGTTGCCTTTGGCAACGCCATAGTTCCGGCAAGAATCTGGCTGAGTGGGGGGTACTATTACCTTCTCGTGACCTGGAAAGGTGTTCTTAAAAACTACTCCGTTTTCGAGGTGAGTGTAAAACATTCACTTTGAGATACTGTTTAAAAAAATATTTATTAGCAGCAAGTGCTGCTAACCAACAAAAATGGCTGACCCATTGTCCGATGAAAGTGGTTAGTTCCTTTGAAATGATAAAAAGCATTCTTGAACGGCTAAAATCAGCCAAAAAGTCATTTCGGAATGATTTTGTCATTTCAAAATTGCTAATCATCGATAATCTTGCCATTTTAAAACAATATTGTATGTTGTTCTCAAATAGCCCAAACCATTTCCAGTGCAGCTATCTTAAAATGACCTTTTTAGCAGTGTAGTGTAAACTGATAAACGATAAGACCTTAAAACCTTGCAAATGAGATGAAGGGATGCATGAATATTAAAGCCAGTCACATGCCAACTGCAGGACACCCCGACCGATGGGGAACCTCTTGGTCCTGATGATTACCGATTACCGGTACGGTCAGCAGTAATCGATGATTTATAGTACCAGGCGATAAAATAAAAATTATTGGCATTAAAACCTATTTTGAGTCTTCATTAGCAATTTTTTTTGCGATCAAATGCACATTTGGTTGAGGCGGGAGACCAGGAAACACCCGGAATCACAGAAAACAACGGAAAACGTATATGTCATGATGTGAATACCGTGCAAGGTGTATACGTACACGTGATTACCGAAGTTGTTGAGTGGGCCTGTAGTCTTAGGTATA
The DNA here is from genome assembly GCA_026979955.1 of Megalurothrips usitatus. Lineage (NCBI taxonomy): Eukaryota > Metazoa > Arthropoda > Insecta > Thysanoptera > Thripidae > Megalurothrips > Megalurothrips usitatus. Next base: position 1,700,734 of record CM049593.1, read on the forward strand.
GGTTGACAGTTCACATAACGCAAAACTTCGCAATGCCTGTAAAGTACACAACATCGAGCGAGGAATCATAGTGTTGTTATTTTAAACGATGTCGTTTGCGTCTGCCTTAGCACTGTCTTACACGATGTCTCCACTTACAACAAAAACTACTTTAGGCACATCAACCTGACCTTCTGCAAATGATCAGCGAATTTTGTTCCCTGTTTATGGCGGGCAAGAGATCGTTAGCTAAAATAGTAGACTATATTTCCTTTAAGCAGCAAAACTTTCGCTAAAACAGCATTATTTCGGTGATGACCAATCGAGCGATTTTTTTTTACACCTCGCACTAACTTGAGATACCGTGAAGACAATGTTTTCTGCACAGACCGTGCCGGAGACTTGCTATTAGACTTTGTATGCGTTAGTATTTCTGCACAGTACGTCATCTCAGGGTCAGATTATGTAAGGCTTGTCCTAACAAAAAGTGACACACACTAATCATTAGTGCAGATCCATGCTACGAATTGTACCACTCAGGCTCATTAGCGTTGTTGCAAATACCCAAAAAGGGAACCGGATATGATCAGAGTCGGCAATTTATTAATTTAACGTTGGATCAACTGCACGTTCAGACAAGTGCGCATTAGAATCCCTTCAAAAGCTTAGAAACTGTTCATGAACTGTTCCGAGGATCCTCCCATTCACAGTTAGGTCACCTGCACATTACAACCCCTGGCGATTTTCGGACTGCTGCATGCGGTCACGGGAGCGTGTAGATAGCTCTTTGTTAAAGCAACTTCATATTCATATTCAAACTCATGATGAGTCGACCCAATGACAAGGTAGGCGTACGCCAGACCGCGTCGTGGCGTGACAGGCTTCGCTCATCGCGAATCACTGTTCCGCCACTCCACGCCTGGGGCACGCCTACCTTGGCCTGCCGGCGGCTGTCACCTGACGAGTGAGACCCTGCGGGGCCAATCAGTCAGTAGGACGCCCTGCGGGCGTCGTATCATACACCATCCTTTCGTTATTAATGCAGCTCAACCACTCCTCCTACCTTTACCTGCCTGAGCCTAACCAACCCAAACCTCCACTAACCTAACCGAGCCTGACACACTAAAGTCACTGATCCGCCCCTCCACGACAGGCGCATGGCGCGTACTGACCTCACGTAACCGGAGGATATTAAATTTTAGACCACTTGTGAAAATTATCTAAGAAACCGCTTGGGCTACGGTGCCCCTGAGGGGAGGTTGACTCTGGTATGATGCAAGAAAGATGTGGTCCAAATTTGAGCTTTCTACGTCTAGCCGTTCTCGAGAAATCGCGCGGACAAACAGACAGACAAACAGACAAAACATTTTTGACCTAGTCCGGTAGGGGCTTCGCTATCGCTCAGCCAATAAGTTAAGCCCCAGCTAGGTAAGGTTTGCTTGTGTTAGGTTAGGCAAGGCAAGGCTGTTTTTACACATACTCATCGCATGCGGCCTTGCACATATGTAGTGTTATGACCACATGGTCTCAAACAGGCACAATCAGCTCTTATAATGATCATTGGCTGAGCGATAGCGAAGCCCTGGACCGACTGGGTCAAAAATGTTTTGTCTGTCTGTTTGCCCGCGCGATTTCTCGAGAACGGTTAGACGTAGAACGCTCAAATTTAGACCACATCTTTCTTGCATCATACCAGAGTCAACCTCCCCTCAGGGGCACCGCAGCCCAAGCGGTTTCTTAGATAATTTTCACAACTGGTCCAAAATTATATATCCGCCGGTTGGGTAAAGTCAGTATGCGCCTGTCGTGGAGTGGGGGGGGGGGGGGGGGGGGGTTCAGTGACGAGAGTGGATTACGATCGCTTAGGTTAGGTTAGTAGGGGTCAGGGTAGGTTAGGTCTAGTTGAGCGGCATTGATAAGGGAAGGCTGACGTTCGGAAGCCAGAACATGAGCGTGGTTGCGACCGTGCGGAGAGAGTGACGCCCGCAGGGCGTCCTACTGACTCGCCCCGCAGGGTCCATATCGTCAAGTGACAGCCGCCGGTAGGCCAAGGTAGGCGTGCGCCAAGCGTGGAGTGGCGGAACAGTCATTCGCGATGAGCGAAGCCTGTTACGCCACGACGCGGTCTGGCGTACGCCTACCTTGTATTTATCAACGCCATTTTTAATCACTCGTGTTCGATTATTGCGCAGTTGTACTAACGTTCAGTCATCTCCAAGTTGAGTTATCTCATCCAGTGGATCCAGTGATGAGATGATGCCGGACGGCCCAAGCCCCGATGAATCGGTGGTAGGCTACGCGGCAGGTGATGAAAAACTCATCAGTGCTATATTGGTTAATATAAAAACGATCACTTTTCAGAAATTAACGTGCAGGCATACAAATGCATTATTACCATAATGTGCAGTTGGACTGACCGTCAGTTGTCTTCACACATGTTTTTAAAATGTCACATTATGCCAGGCGTCAGCTGCTCTCACGTCCAGATTATCCATGTGCTGTCGTAGTAGCCATCAGCAGCTTTTAAATTATGTTATTTTCATGTGCAGCTGAACCGACACACGGTTGTTGTGATGTTTGCTTTCTGTAATGTGCAGTTCTACCAACCTGCAGTTGCAATCGCACTTAGTTATGTGCAGTTGTTGTCATATGGAGCTGGATCGATGTTTACGTTTAACCATGTGCAGAAAAAAGTTCGCTTGAGTGGTATACGCCCCAAAACAAGGTAGGCGTACGCCAGACCGCATCGTGGCGTAACAGGCTTCGCTCATCGCGAATCACTGTTCCGCCACTCCACGCCTGGCGCACGCCTACCTTGGCCTGCCGGCGGCTGCCACTTGACGAGTAGGATCCTGCGGGGCGAGTCAGTGGCGTCACTCTCTCCGCACGGTCGCAATCACGCTCATGTTCTGCCTTCCGAACGTATCATACATCAGCCTTTCCTCATCAATGCCGCTCAACCAGTCCTAACCTACCCTTACCTGCCCGAGCCTAGCCTACCCAGGCCCCTACTAACCTAACCTAACCGAGCGTAACCCACTCGCGTCACTGATCCGCCCCTCCACGACAGGCGCATGGCGCATACTGACTTTACCCCACCGGCGGATTTATAATATTGGACCACATGTGAAAATTATCTAAGAAACCGCTTGGGCTGCGGTGCCCCTGAGGGGAGGTTGACTCTGGTATGATGCAAGAAAGATGTGGTCTAAATTTGAGCGTTCTACGTCTAACCGTTCTCGCGCGGGCAAACAGACAGATAAAACATTTTTGACCCAGTCGGTCCAGGGCTTCGCTATCGGTCAGCCAATAACAAGGAAACACCCTCGAGTGTCTCTCCAACGTGCATAACGTAGGACGAACTCATGCTTTGCGATGCAAATTTAATTTTTCTTTGAAAGCATTTTTTGCATCGTTTTTTTTCCCTAAAGCATATAAACTAAAAATAAGGACGGAAATGGAAGTGTCTTTGCTTACTTGTTCTAAAAACATAGTTTTCGTTACATTTACAAAGAATTGGAGGCTCCTATTTTGAAAAAAGCTGGTTCAAGGAATGCATTGATGCAAATTTTGCATTTTTTTTCCTTAATTATAGGCTTTGAAAAAAACAGCCTTTCCTGTTGGCATATCTAATAAGGCAAAGTCCTGGACAAATGCTATGTTGCATCGCTTGTTTAAGCTCTAATGCTTTCAAGTGCATTAATGCTAAAACTGCATTTGTACGATGCGTTTTTTGGCATTCATGCAGATTTTCATCATTTTCATGAATGCGATCATGTTCGATGGCTTGTTATGAACATGGTGCCAGAATGCCTCTACGTCCTCGTCGTTGGCACCGGGCAACGCCATTTTGCAAAGAGAGGCAACATACTGAGAGAAAGAATAACGTGGGTGTCCTAAGACTAGCAGAGTGGGGCCAGAAACCCCATTTTAAGCTGGATGGCAAATATTTGATTTATCCTGATGTTCAGTACGCACAGGCACATTCGACGCTAAGAGTATGAAAAAGTGTCCGCAGAGAAATGAGTGCGAAAGAAAAGGCAAATAGAGAGAAATTTGAAATTAGTTTTATTGGGTCTAGGTAACAAGACTAACAGACATTGCAATACACAACTATTTACAGAGTTGAAAATTAAGTAAGTAATTATTACTAATATGGTAACATAATTGACTATAAACCACACTACAATGACACTAAAGGACGACATGACTAGTACAGTATAAGTATATAAATTACCAAACAATAAGAACTGCACAATCATTACTAAATATTGGTAAATTACATTTGATCAAAAAGAGATCTGAAGACCTTTTTCCTTACAGTAGCTGGAGACAAATTTAAATAATTATAGAGGCAGAAGTAGTTCCAATTATTGATAGATTGCACCTAAAATGATTTTTGATACTTAGCAAGCCTATGGTTAGGTACCTGGAGTCTTTTTTTATTGGATCTGGTAGACCTTGAATTAGTAGTTGAGGTAAAAACATATGTTTGAAACAGATAGGGGGGATGCTCAAATTTTATAATTTTCCAAATAAGCATGGCCACAGCAAGCGTTCGTCTATCCACTACTTTGACAAAACCGAGATCTTTATAGTACGGTGTTAAATGTTCAAATATATTAACACCAGTGACAAATCTAACACAGGCATTTTGAATTCTCTGGAGTTTTATGTTATTACCTGCTGACATGTCAGTAAATACAACAGAGGCATAATCAATATGTGGAAAAACAATAGATGACACTAGTAGTTTTCTAATTTTGAGTGGTATAAAAGAGAAATTTCTCCTCAGTTGAGCTGTAACACCAAATACTTTCTGGGCAACAAGTATACAGTGTTCATTCCAACTAAGAGTATCATCGAACATAACACCAAGATTCTTTACAGTAGTGGAATAGGGGACAACACAGCCCTTGATAGTGAAAGGGGATATTTGCTTAGAATGTAACTGATCTGTATATTGTTTAGTTCCAATTATGATTACTTGAGTTTTCGAAACATTTAGAATTAAATTATGGTTGCTACAGTACTTGATAATGGCATCTACATCAGTTAAGATTTTTCCAAGATGGTCATCAAAAGAATTAATATCAAAGTGAGTATAAAGCTGTAAATCATCTGCATAACCATGGTGACAACCATGCAATATTGCCTTTGTAATATCATAGAGATACAGTAAGAACAATAGGGGTCCCAATACACTACTTTGTGGCACGCCAGTGATAATTTCCTCCCATTCAGAGAAAAGGGACTCAGACATAAATACTCTATGAAATCTACCAGTCAAGTAAGAACGAAACCAACTTACAACCGCATCAGAAAAACCAAGATACTTAAGTTTAGTCAGAAGAAGTTCGTGATGAACACAATCGAAGGCTTTACTTAAGTCCAACAATACTAATAGTGTCATAAGCCTCTTATCCATTGCCTTTCTTATATCATCAGTTACTCTCAATAGTGCTGTCACAATACTATGATGTTTGCGAAAACCTGACTGAAACATATTAAATAATTTGTTTTCATCAAGAAATTCACATACTTGCTTATGAACTATTTTCTCTTAAGCTTTACCTAAGACACATAAAATACTAACAGGCCTATAATCTTTTGGCTCTTTGGGTACTTTAGTCTTCGGTATAGGAATAATATTGGCCAACTGCCGAGTTTCAGGAAATACCCCATTTTGTAAACTATAATTAAAAATATGCTGGGAGAATGCTAGGCATACACAACTTGATAAGTTTTATAGGCAGGAGATCTATACCCTTAGCATTTGACTTGATTGATTTAATGGCACTGCTAATATCCTCAGAGGTCACATATTTAAAATGTAATTTATCATTAATGTCCCTCTCAGGAGTGTTGTTACTATATCCTGAGATACAATCAGCAATTTCATTCGGATACTTTACAGATGCCACTGATGCATAGTGTTTGTTGAGATCATCAACAGAAACCACAAGATCAACTTCCTGCCTTGTAGAACCAATATCTAATGAGTGTAGAGCAGTCCAAATTGCTTTTGAACCCTCTGCACTAGCAAATTTACCATACAAATTCCTCACCCTAGCATTCCTTATTTCCTGTTTGACCTTATTCTTAAATACCCTATGTGACTCTTTATGAGCTGGGCACTGAGTTTTCTTAAATTTTAACCAAAGCTTATCCCAACGTTTAATCATTTTCATAATACTGGCTGTCATCCAGGGTTGGGAAATCTTTTTCGGAGAAAAAGTTTTAAATGGTGCATGCTTGTTCATCAGCTCAGTCATAATATTATTAATAAGATATAGCTTTGAATCAATATCACTTGCATCATAAACTACATTCCATGAAGCAGACTCTACATCAAGCATTAGTTCCTCAATATTAATATTTTTCATATCTCTGGTGGTAATTGTCTGCTTTCTGAATCGAGGTACTTCCAGATCACACACTGCATACAACATATCATGTGCAGAGAAACACGGTGCAGCCCTCTGACCAAAATCAATTAAACATTCAGGGCAATTACTAGAAATATTATCGAGGTGGGAGTCACATCCTTCAATATGATATGCTGCACCGAAAGGAACACAATGTTGATTGCTCAGACTTAAAACATCTGAAATTATTTTAGTCTCATCAGTGCCACTACCGAACCTAGCATTCAAATCGCCACAAACAAATGTGTATTTATAATTGACAGAGTATTTATAAATGTCATCCATGAAACAATCCAGGAAACCTACTTTCGGTGGCCTGTAAATACCTGCGACAAGGAGTCTAATCGGTCCAATTGATACATCCACTAGTATATATTCAGGTCTCTCAGCCTCTCCCAACGATAAAGACAAAACTCTTGCTGTATAAAAAGATTTCACAAAAACTGCTACTCCACCTCCATTTCTATTACTTGCCCTGTTAACATAAAAGGCATTGTAGTCAGGAAGCTTTACCTGCATACCATCCTTTAGCCAGGTCTCAGAAACTACAATAATGTCAATACCTTTATTACTAAGTAACTCAATAAATTCAGACTGTCTCGCAACATCTAGTAATGATTGTGCATTAATATGTATAATTTTTAACTTACTTGAATACTTATTATTTATATTCTGTACAAAGTCATCAAGTGTGTCTAACTCTCTATCACTCACGAGAGAGAAGAGTGCAGGACAGAACCTGTGAACAAAACTAGAGATGGCACTGTGAACGACGTTTTGCATCTATACAAATTTATACATTGACAAATGAAGGTCGATATGTTACTGCTTAGGGCACTTCACACAAATACTTTGGCAGCACAGACATGAACTAGCCTGGCAATAAAAAAGACAAAAAAGAGAAACAAAAAAAAGAAACAAACAAACCAAAACATAAGTTGAATTCAAACAATGTTTTTACTCAGGTGCAAATCAGTAAGCATCTGGGTCCTAGTAGGAAAGACTAGATATTATTAACAAAACAAAATTAAATAGACACAGTAGAGTAACTATACTCCTGCATTATTGACGAGGGGGTGGATACTTCACTATCACATCATCTAGGTCACTATCACTCCTAACACGAGCCGTGAAGCGTTCACCAACATTAATCAAAATGACACCATCTATGGACCACACATTTCTTTCTCCATATTCACTGATTGCATTTTTCATGAGACGGAGTCTCTGTCCAGTGAGATCTTCACGCACAGTGACTTTCTTGCCCTTCAATAGTCTCTTGGCCCTAAACATGAGAGATCGATGAGCGTAGCTGGTGAACTTCACTATGATTGCTCGAGGGTGGGGCCCCATCCTACCCACCCGATGTGATCTATCAATGCAGGAGAGATCTAGGTGGACGCCCATTTTTTCAGCCACATCCAGCACAATTTTGTCCGTATCTTCCCTTTCGTTTCAGCTACACCAAAGATGCGTAAGTTGTTTCGCCGGCCATGTTGCTCCACCTCCTGCAGCCTGGATTCGAGCACTTCAATTTTCTTGTCTCTGTCACTGAGTTCCGCACGCAGGTTGCGCACTTCTGCTTGCACCTTGTTCAATTCGTCAGAGATGGCTGTAGTTGCAGCTGTCACTGCGTTAGTTATAAGCTCCTCCAAGTCTGATATTGGCATGTCAGACACTTTGTCGGTCTGCTTGTTGTTGTTGTTGCCACGACGACCTGCCATTGTTTATGCAGTGTGACCAACTTGCAGCACCAACTGTCGCTAGGGATGGAAGTGTATCACCGCTGGTAGGTTGGTGGAACTGTCGAGGCCGCAGGCGCCAAGGTTCCTAACCTCAAATTCCACCGAGAGATATAAGTCCAAAGACACAGCTGCTCAGCACTTGGATCCGCCTCCCAGCCATCACACACTCTCCGTAGACACCACTTCAACGAACCAGCACCAGACAGACAGCCGCTGCTGAAAAGCACCTACAAATTCACTAAGTTCCACCCCACTCGGAAACCGTCACTCCTCCATGAGAGAGAGAGAGACGATTGTGATTGTTTGTGTGGCATAGCTTGTGAGAGCGTGGTGTTTGAAAAGTACGGTGGTGGAGAATATGGAAATATATTTCTGCTGGTGAGAAGTCGACAGTGTGTTTTGTGATTCGAAAGGCAATGGCCGTGTCATATTGGCAACTCTGCATGGACCTTGATGTTGACTACGCAGAGATACAATAAAAGCTGGAACTTATACTCTGTGCAAGTGTTAACTATAACGAACAGACCCTCGCGGGCTCCTAATTGTGCTTTGGAAAGTATAACCGCTAGGAGTCGGAGGGGAACTCACCTGTGCTTGTGACAAGTATAAAGGGTGTTTCCCCTGCTGGGTCGAGTGTATATAGCAAAGCTATAAACACTCAAGGCACTGGCGGAGGAGTAGGCCTCTTGGGGAAGTAGCACTGCCATAACAAAAGCTACGAACGCGCTGAACTGTATACCTCATAGGTAGTGTGGAAATTACAGTAATTGAGGGGAAGTGTGGCATCTCATAGATTTATGAGAGTGCAACACTTTCCCTTTTTCTAGTAGATGGTGCCAGAGAGCCCTCACGTCCCCGTCGTTGGTACCGGGCAACTCCACTTGGTTTCACCATCGAACTTGAGCCTTTTGGAGGGCGAGGGAGGAACAATAATGGGCGTTTCATAGCAACTGGCTGCTACCAACAGTTTGTGATAACACTTGGAGAGACATGAACGCATACGAAGAGCGACTCAAGCGGTGCTTAAGCACGGTTTCAATGCTTTTGAGGGAGTAAGTGAAGAAGATGCGTGATTTAACTAATTAATTACATAGTTTAAAGAAAGTAAGGCGTCAAAAATTGACAGGTTTAATTTTGTCATCAAGAGAAGATGGGACTATGTCGCGATCCGGTCAATGGCTACACGAATTAATCATCTACTTCAGGATTATCCAGAGGCTTTCTTGAAATGTGCTGCAGGAACAAAAGCAAGACTTCGAAGCAAGCTGGTAATTTTCGAGTGATTTTGAAAAAATATAACAGGTTTGAACGTTTTTATCTCAAAACGTTTTTATATCAGGCCGATTTAGTAAAAATTTTTCACGAATTTGGAGACAAATTTTGACATGAGAGGTTAAATATAAAGGAACGAAAGCCCTTGGAATATCTTCGAGTTTCGTACAAAGAGCCACGTACAGCTGTCCGTGTGCGAAACAGTCTGTACGCAGGTCCACGCCCACCCTCTCTATGGTCTGGCCTTGGCTTTTATGAATGGACATGGCGTAGGCCACCTGCAGCGGAAACTGCCTCCTCGTCATTGTCAGAGGCGATCCGGACATGATGGGCAGTCTGAAGCATATGCGAGGAATTGCATAAGTCTCAGACTGCTCCGGTTTGCGCACTCTGACAAGACGAGGAGTGATGGCCTCGACAATGACCTTGGTCCCATTCACAAGGCCCTGATCGAGATTCAGGTTGCGGGTGATGAGGCAGACCGCGCCAACCTTGAGCTGCAACACGTGGTCGGGGACTCCGTTGGCACGTGCCTCGTGCAGGAGCCCCGGGTCCACTTGGAAGCCGTCGTCAGCCTCCCCGTCAACTGAATCGCTGCTGACGAGTTCATGGAGTGGCCCGCCAACAGCGTCCAGGACAACCTTGTTGATTTACCTTAACATTGATGTTAAGAGACGCCAGGATCGCCCTTTTCGCGGCAGCATCCGGGTCACTGACTATTTCAGGAGGGTATATTTCGGCGATAAGGTGGTCGACATCTGGACTGTGCCGAACGCCCGGCAGAGCCACGAGGAACTCTGCCTCACGCCCTTCTCCGAACCTCACCTCGGGGGCCGTGCCATTTCCAACCTGGAGAAGGAAGGCGGAGTAAGCATCGGCCCCGCGAGTGCGCTGCGGCGCGGTGAGGCGGAATGGCACAAAGTGCTGCCAAAGGTCGGAGGAACAGAGTGATGCAGAAACAATCTCCTGTGGCGTCTGCGCCTTCTCCACCACCGGCGCAATGTGACGGAAATCGCCCGCGCACAAGAAAATCTTGCCGCCGAACGGCACGTTGTTCCCCATCAAGTCCCTCAACGACCTGTCCACCATCTCAAACAGGTGACGGTGGGCCATAGGGGCTTCGTCGAAAACGATCAGCGAGGCAGCTTTGATAAGCTGAGCTCTCTGCGTGCCAGCTCGAATGTTCCAAGTGCCCACCCCGTTGCCCAGATCAAGGGGGAGCCGGAACATATTGTGGGCAGTAGTACCACCCTCCATGTTGAGGGCGGCTATGCCGGAGCTGGCAACGCAGAGAGCGACCTTGCCTTTGGATCGAACATGGGACACAATTACTTTTAAAACCTGTGTTTTCCCGTACCCACCAGGACCGTCCAAAAAGAGTGTGCGTGGGCGGGGCGCCGAAGCGGTCGGAGGCTCGTCTAACAAGGCCTTAATGTGGTCCAGGAGACGGCGCTGCTCGTGCGTGAGCTGCGGCTCCCACTCCTGGACGAACTGGGCCTGGACGCCCTCACTGTAACGGGGGTACTGCCGGCCCAGTTCCGTCGTGTCGTCACGAACGCCTGGGAGGCCCTGTGTTTTGTTGCAGGACCCATTACGTCGGAGACTACGATCGATGTGTATCAAAGCCAGCTTGGGCGCCTTCTCTGGGTCAAGAGGATGACGGTCCAGGTGGTCCTCACAGAGCAGGTCCCTGAATTGATCCCAAAGGATAGCCGCGGGCGCACCGACGTTCACCAGGACGACGAAGAACTCTCGAAGCCTGGGACCCGTCATGAAGGTGGCCGCCTCACGGATGGCGTCGGCATACTCTTCCTCGTTGTTGACGAAGCCGAGTACCCGCGCCGCCTCCTGGAATGTGGTACACTCCTCGCCGCCTTTTGATAAGAGGTCGGCGTAACCGCGGCAGGGGACGTTGGCCAGCAGCACCCGAAGGAAATACTGCTCACCAAGGTTCGGTGACACCCAGAACATTCGGGTGACACGCTCTCCTCGCTGCCGCGGTGTGAGTCAGTGTCTGCCATCAGGGTGGTCAAACACGGGCACGGGGGTGGTGTCCCTAGGCCGTTTCGTGTGAATCATGTATTGTTCATGGAACTCCTAGTACGTCAGAGAGTCGAACACCTGGTTCGGAGGCCTGTTTAGATAGAGAAGGAGGAGAGACGACGAGGATTCAATGGCGTCCTCTTCCCTGCCAGGCCTGAACACCACGTTGTGCTGGCCTTCCAGGTGCACCGGGAGCATGGTGACCGACGGCTCAGAGACCGTGAGGTGGAAATCCAGCAAGCGCCAGCAGGCGTCGCTCGCTCCAATCATGCGTCTCCTGGCGTACTCATTAGGCTCGTCCTGCTGCTCATGGAGGGGTACGACACACATATATTGGTGGGACCCACCCTTGGTCATGTATTTGAACAAATATTTGATGACCCGTCTCGTGGAAGAGATCTCGAGATTAATGTGCGCGTCGTACTTTAGCAGCAGGGCGGCATTCCAGGGAACCACCCAGCCATCGTGCACCAGGCGGTTGCCCTTCCTGGCGGTGTTGGAGTGAGAACGCTTGTAGTGTACAAAGCCCTTCTCATCCGTGTAAGTCGAGGTGCCCGCGGGCTTGGGGTAGAACTTACTGCAACGCCGTTCTTTGGCGTCCCAGCAGGACCTGCCCTCGCATGGCCCGTGGATCATGTGCTTCAGGACCAACTCCCTGAGCCTCCCACCGGCTTCCTCCGGCCCAGGAATGTCGGCCCTGACAACACCGTCCACATCCCTCCCCTGGACGGGACCCCCATCCTCCACCCTGATGGCAATGTGGGCGTGGGGTAAGCCTCGCATCTGCATCTCTATTACATAGAGAATGTAGGCGGTGGGACCGAACAGCGCACCACTGCGAATGTCCCGCAAAAGCTCCTTAAGCTTAATATGAAATATGCGGGAGACAGTCGCAGGGTCGCACTTGTTGCCACGCGGGGTGGATCTTTTGAGTTCGTCCCACGCCCCGGAGGCAGTGAAGGTGAGGAAGTACGTCGGGCCACCTTTGCGAGATACGAGCCCCATCGCATCCATTTATTTCTTCTTCATGTACCGCGGCGAACCTGTAAAAGAGGAGGGGAGAAAGATTTTGCCCGCCACCGGCCCGCCTTCCCCCTGCACGGTCTCGTCCCTCGCTATATCATTGGCGATGTCGCGCCTCACCTGCTGTGGCGGGTTACGGACAGCGTCCGCAACCTCGTCTTGAGGCCCCACCCTCATGCCGCCGCCCTCCTTCTGGCAGTTGGAGATGTAGAGAAGCTTCTCCTCCTCATACCGAGCAAACATCTCCACTTCCCAAGCTTGGCTGAGGCGTCCAAGCTCGGAGAAGCGGGGCTCGGAGAGAAGGAGGCAGCGGGCGTAATTGTACAATGACAATTTTTTACCCGCGTTGTCCAACCTGCCGACCTGCCAGCCCAGGGTGCCTTCCGGGTAGAGCAGAGGATACTGAAAGGGCTCCATGAGGGGGCTGAGGACACTAATTTGGGATGGCGAATGGTCGCCCGCCTTCCACACGGTAAGATGCCGTGGCTCACCCGGCAGTTGGTCGCCCACATTAAGAACGGCGTGCACCTCCGTGCCCGTGTACCTGTCGCCCGGGACGGGACCGTGCCTGGCCCGGCTAGTGAGCTGGAACTCTAGCCGAGCACCTTCGGCAGGCTCCTCGGCCAGTTGCCTGAATTGTCCGATGAAGGGATTGCTGCCCATCAGGAAAGACCGTAGCCTGTCTATGACGACGGGTTCGAGCCCCCTCCCCTCGGCCAGGTGCCTCCGCTCTTCCCCGTCGTCAATGTAAAGGCGACAGTGGTTAACCCACTGCCGCGGCCTTCGCACAACTTGTGCAGCTTAGATCACGCTGGTTATCCACACAACTACGTTGTGCGAGATAGATCGGCACAGTTACCCTTTCCCTCTTTCTAGGTGGCGCAGAAACAGAATCGACTGTAGAGTCGAAAATATTGCTGTGTAGGGAGCTGTTAAGAGAGGGCAAAGTTCCACGCATGGTGCCAGTTGCTTGTGATGGCTGGTCTGACTCTCCGCACAACCCGGAAGTTTGGGCCTACTTGTGCGAATAGTCGGCCGACTCAATTCAAAGCTGACTGCGGGGCACCTTGGTCGGTTGTGCGAATAGTCGCGCCGACTCAATTCAAACAAGTTGTGCGAACTAAGTCGGGTCGGCTATTCGCACAACTTGTGTGAATTGGGTTGGCATTGCTCACATGAGCTTGGACATAATGGCAGAAGATTTAGCTCTCGACATATCACTAAGTAGTAAAATTTCGTTGTCTCGTTATTTCATTATTACTAGAGAAACTTCTCTGTATTCCAGTTTTACACGGCCGCAACACTAGAGACACCGTAACAACAGTTAGCAGACAACTAAACAAAAGCAGTGATACGTGAAAAGGAGAGGAGGGTCCAGGGAGGCTAGCGTGTTATGAGAAACATGGCGTTCGGATTTATCGTCTGCCGGCATCTGTTGTGCTTTCATCTCTGCAGCGAGCAAGACCAACATCCAGATCTGCTTCGTACGTTCTGGTTATCTTGACCAACCCCAGTTTGAACGATGTATTTGTGCTCAAAAACTTTAATTCTCGTCTCGGATATATGGACGGAGGAATGGAAAGACATTCGTTTTGGTCTTTTGAAGGGTTGATGGGATGGTAAGAACTGTTACAAGAAGATATTGTGACTGGATCAGTTTCGTTTCCGTTCTTGAAACAAAATTGTGTCGTATTTTATTGCACCTAACACAGTAATGTGAAGGGACAAATACCTACCAGCTATTCTTCAAGGAAGGACGAGGGGCCTCAGTACCATAACCTCACTTTTGTGGCTGATAAATTAATTTAAGTATTGATTTCTCTTTCAGGTACAGTAGATCTGTGGATTGGTCTTCCATAACCTCTTTCAAACAGACCCCAAACATCATGAAGTGGAAATTCCTTTGGTGCTCTTAACAATTTCATAAAACCATGCATTGCCAAGATAGTTAAATTGCCTAGTTCTTTGACGATTCTTTTCCATTGTTGGTGATAAATGTGGAAAAAGCTTATTAATTCCTTATAATTTCATGGTATACTAAGTACAAGTAAGTTTTCATTTGGAAACAATGAAACCTACATCAAACCAACCTGTTGCCCCTGTGTGCTTATTTGAGATGTGTCTGCTGAAGTTGCACCTTCTTGTGTTTGTCTGCTGTCTTCTTACTGATTTGGATATTTGCTCACCCATTTATATTTTCCTTCCGATGTATAAAATTTTAAGGTATGACACAATCGCATCAAACTAATGCAGATTCAAGGTGAGTTCTGAGGCTGTTGCTTTTAACCGATACTGTACTCAACTAATGGTTTTGTCTCTCTTGTGTTTTGGTCGGTTATAGGGGAGGTGCATTTCCAGCCATTATATGTGCGCATTAAGTTGGCTGGTACTGATCAATATGGAACCAAATTACCTTAAATTGATGAAGCAAATAATGTGTTCCAGGAAGGAAGAAAAATAAAATCCAACGTATGCCTGTTGGTTATTTTATTCTTTTGCTGTATTTTTGTGTATTTGGCTGCTGGTGGTGACTTATTATTTGCATTCCAGTTTGTGTAGGATTTTAAGACTATGATGAAATTGAAATGAAGTGTTGCCTCCAATTCAGAAGAGAACGTGGTAGGACATGATTAACTTCATTTGACTTGTGTCTGGATTGAAATTACCAACCGATTGGGTCTTGTTTGTTTTGACCGTCACGCTGGTCATGGCTTCTCCCAGATTCACGGGGTCCAAGGTAAAATGTAGAACTTTAAGGTTTAATAAATTCTTCATTGTCAAAGTGTGCCAACATTAATTTTTATTCTGTGTTTTAGTCTGTGGCAGCCATTATGATTTGGCATTAAAACTGTACTATGTACAATGTGCTTATGAAACAAGCTGCCGTTGATTTATATGCATTGCTGTCTGGAGAATTCTGAAGCCGTTCA
This sequence comes from Megalurothrips usitatus, assembly GCA_026979955.1. Classification (NCBI taxonomy): domain Eukaryota; kingdom Metazoa; phylum Arthropoda; class Insecta; order Thysanoptera; family Thripidae; genus Megalurothrips; species Megalurothrips usitatus. Next base: position 1,716,154 of record CM049593.1, read on the forward strand.
TTTTCTTATTTGTAAGTAATTACATGATCTTGAAGTATGAACTGTATTTATTATGTTTGTAATTTTTGTTGTTTGTTTTCTCTGGGTAGGTACTTTTCATGCTGCATGTTGGAAAATATTCCGGTACCAATTATGGTTTATTTCATTTTTTATACATGAATTGTGTAAATGTCCTTCCTGTCCTGTATTTGCTGCTTCAAATGTATGTATGCTCTTGTAAGTAACAAATTGTTATGGCATTGAATTTTTATAACGTCCCTAGAATTTAGTCTGAATTTTTACAGACTATACTGATACGGTCAAGTGCTATCAATCAACCGTCGCCCTTCCCTTCAAGTGCTATCAACAAGCTCCTCCCTTCTTGCGGTCATCCATTTTACTTTTATAACCTCAGTAAGGCCATGCTTCTCTCTATATTGTCATGCAGTGACAGAGCCCTGACTTGATTGGACATTAGGTTCAGCTAGAGTTTTTTCCTAAGGCATGCCTCATCATATTTATCTTATGAAGCTTATGGTCGCTAAGTTCTCCCAGCAGTACTTAATTTGCTTCTATTATTGGAGCTCTCTTTTCTCAGTCTAGTGTCCTATGTATCTTAAAGCCATTTACTTTTCAGCTCCAGCTTATGGTCTGTCCTTTGCAGTTTCCCGTTCAGTCTTAATAAATTTCACGTACTGCGCGCACGTGTTGTTCTTTATCTCTCCTCATTACCAACAATCTGTATCAAATAAGGGAAGTTACAACAGTTAAGTGTGTCACTCTGGTATGCTAATGTTCTTTATATCTTGGTGCTCAAAAAAAGAAGGAAGAAAAAGAAGTCCTATATTACTTCTATAGACAAAGAGAAAAAAGTAAACGGTTTGAAAACTCATGTTTTGCTTTATCAATATAACAAAAATGAATCTTTTAAGATAAAGTAGTAGGATGAAGATACTGTATTATGGAAACACTTGCGTGCAATAGAATCATTTCCTACTTATTAGCGAGCGAAGCGAGCTCATATTCTCAAAACGGGTCCCGCGACAACTTTGGTCGTGACTCTGTCTGTCTGTCCGTCTGTCAGTCACGGACTTTCCAGAAACACCACACAACCGTTTTAGTTCCGCTTTTAAGTATCGGTTCTCTAATAATCGACCCACAAAATGACGAGCCATTTTTTCGATTAATTGTGTTTGAAATATTTCGTAGTACTAGCAGATGTAGGACATTTCAACGTCACGGCAGCCGTCCGGCGCCGCTCGGCAGGCTGGTGGTTTGGCTTTGCTGCGACATATTTTGTCGTCGGTTGCTAGTTCGACATGATTTTTGGACATTCAATTCGAGATTTCCTGTTGCTGCGGTGTGGTGTGATGGCAGGTAAGTGACAAGTAGTACGTCGGCTGCAAAGCAGTTTGCGTTCACGTACGTCTCCCCACTCCGTGACGTAATTTTTTACGACACGGAATAAAATGTATTATGAAGTGGGGGTCGATTGACTGTCTTCATTCGTTTACGCGTTTCGTTATTAAAGCAATTTCGCATCCGCGGACACTCACTAGACCGCTGTGTTATGGTTACATAAGTAAAAGATGCAGTTGTTTACAAACAACGTTCAGAGGTTATGTTCCCCTGTGCCTGTCCTGGCTTTTGTTGAAACAGCATTAGTATTCACGATTTGGACTACTTCGTAACCTTGCAAATATATTCTTTCTTAAACGCATTTCTTCTCATGTGCTACATGCCAGAACCTAAAACTCTTCGGAAGTAGTTCTTACTGAACTGTTTGCGCTCAGTTATCAGTAGCATACTCTTGTCGCAACCAACTAAGAGGGAGTTGGAAGCACCGTTACAGGTGAAAGAAAAAGTGCGTTTCCTAAAACCATGTCTTCAATTTGTTGCAGTGCTTTTTTCTTGCGGTGATGATGCAAATGTATGGCGAAATCACTTTGCTGTGACAGTGGTTCGGTTCTCATGTGACATGTTTCCAATCTCAAGTCAAGAGACCATCTCAAATATTATGAGGTAAGCATCTATTTAAATATTGTTTATGTAGTCTGTTCATACACCTATTTGTTTTCATTCAAAGTCCTGTTCTTCTTTCAGGTGACGAGGACAAGCTTTGAGCACATTGTTGTACCCGAGTGTAAATTTATGCTGGGCTCGTATTGAGCTGAACCTGGTCAGTAGTTCATTTGCCTATTAACATTCTTTTGCTTGTGGGGGGAATGTGTGGCTGTAACACGCCTACAGCAATCTCTGATTGATTTGTTTTACATTGCCATCAGCATGCTTCTGTAGCCAAACTAGTATCTATTTTTTTTTGTTTCAGAGCACATCAATGTCGACTCATTAAATGGGGCATTCCATATGCTCTCAGGTGTTTGAGTCCGCAATCTTTATTGTCAAGCACCTGAAGTTCTAATGTAAGTTGCCACTAAACTTCATGCGAATATGGAAATGCTTTCAGATGACTATTTAGACTGATATGTTAGATGTATCATTATTATGCTTTTCCTTTTACCAGACATTCCAACTGTTGCTAACATCAGGCGGCAGTGTACGAAAGTTCATGATATATAGTGCCAGTGCCTCATGGAAATGGTGGACCGTTCCTGTCCACTCCTGTTACCATTGCTTCCTCGTGAAAGTGCTCAGCTGATCCCTGTGTAAAAGGTTCTTTTGATAGTGTCTGTTGATCCCATTCTCATTTATTTGGAACAGTTCAGATCTTTATCCTGTATTTTTTCCATTCATAGAACATAAATTGTTGATGTAACTTTGAAAACTTTGCCCTTATGTAACACTCTTAATTTAGCTCAACCGTTCTCGACAGTTGTATTGAAAACCGTTTCCTCAATTAGTTTAGAGACTTTTCAGTATTATTTTGGCTTTACCAATCTCTATGAATTGTTTACCTGTAAATGAGATGCCCTGAACTTGATAAAATGTCTAAATGTGATAAAAATAATTGCCTTCTTGCTACTTATGCATTGTCTTTCCCTAGATCAGTGATGCTCAAGTATGCGCACATTAGCTGTGCCTGATTTACTTTTGTTTCGGACTCTGAAATTATTTTGGGCTTCTATACATGGGTTTTTGCATCAATGCGATTTGTTAATTGTTTATGTAATGCTTATTAATGACTTACTTTAACTCTGCTCAGTTCAAAGCAATTATAAATTGCAATAAATCATCTTTATGTCTGAACCCAACAAGAGCTATTTTTCCTTTTCTTTAAAAATTATCATTTCTTTCTCGCACAGTCTTACAACATCACTTTTTGGGGCAGGAAGGAGAATAATCCAGGCAACAGTGAAGGCCAAGGGGGGGGGGGGGGGGGGGTACACGAGTTGTAAGAGACCCTACATCACCGAACAGGGCAAAACTTACAATAAGGATAGTGGATGGGTTGTCTCCTGGTGGTGGCTTTGGTCGGGTGGGGGACTCATCGGAATATAATCTGAGGCTAGGTTAGGCACTGAGTAGTTGAAAGGAAGATCAGAGGACGCTACTATGGGTTAGGTTGGGCCGAGGAGAGGGGTGCAGTCGTGCCCATGGCATCGACGCCGTTCACATACCACGCAACTGGCAGAACACCGACACGCACTCATCGGGTTGCACCTCTCCCTCCCCCCCCCCCCCCCTCAACAATTGACACATTTTCATTTCAAAACAAGAAGAAAATCAACCCACATTAGTGGGATTGCCATAGTCGCGTTCTTTACCCTAGTACGTAATACAAAAAGTTTAGCACGAAGTACCCACTTCAGTCTTCACTTCAGTCCCCCCCCCCACACACACACCTTACTTTTTTCCGCCGCTGCCTGACCCTGACGAGCGCCTGGGGCATAGGCAAGTGCACGCGTGGGTGTATTGCGGGCTGGCCTATCCCCACCTAGGCAGGCGACTCAAACAAGCATTGCCCATCGCGATCAGCCATTATTTCATGTTATGTTTGAAATGTCTTTACGCTTCGCTCGCTACATTACGCGCAGCATTTCGGAGCGTACCCCTAGTGTACCTTCATGTGTACCAGAGCAGCATTTGTGGTGTATTCAAAGACCATTGAATGAAGTGTTTTTGGAATGATCAATAATGTAAGAACCTTGCTAAATTTAAATATACCAACAAATTCTGTAAGATAAATTTATTTCTGACCCTTTACAACCAATATAGCCAGATCACAGATGCAATCACATGAGAGGGATAAAAGAAATGAAGTCATGCTTGAAGGTACAATTGAATGATTTCTATGGAGAGTTAGAACATGACATGGTTGTACCTTAGCAGAACAATATAATTTTTTAATTATCCTGGGTGCCTTCTCAGCACTCTTTGCAGCTTTCTTCTTTAAACTCTGGAAAGAGTCTAATTGAAAGGCTGAATTAGCATGGCACAAATAACAAATGCATAAAAATGAAATAAAAAAATAACAAGTGTACATTAAAGCAATCATTCCATATACCCTAAAATGAACCTTGGTTGTTACAAGGTAGTACTACATGTAAAACCATCAAGCTAGGAACAATTCAACAATACTTAGAGACAGTAAAATTATCCAATTACAAAAGTACAAGACAAAGATCAAAATAGACATATAATCTACAAAGACTGGCCAGTCAGTGTCAAAATATATATACATTTAAAAAAGCATCCAACCAAGCAGGTTTGTAAAGATATCCCTAGTTATGGGTTTCAAATCTAAAAACTATCACCACAGTTTCAGATTGTCGAACTTCAGGGAAAAGATTACGAAGCAATCGACGAAAGCAAAATAAACTTACAATACGTACACAAATATAAGCATCCGATTCAGTGGGCCGTACAGATGCAAACACAATTAGAATTAAAAACAAAACCTACATGTCTGGGGTGTAACATGACTTGCAAACGAAAGCATCTGGTATCACAGTTAGCCCTTCACATTTTGGGTGGTACCATTCCATGCACACTTCACAGTTTATTATTGTTGAATCATAATGTTGTGGTAGGCGGCATGAGCAGTACACGGCAGTTATTGTTGACTTTTTTTTTGAGACTTTGCTCTTTCTCGTTGGTGCCTTCCGTGGAAAACAGTTTAACTTTCCTTCCAATAGGCACTGCCGCCAGTGTTTTCTCAGATCATCTTCAATGAAATCAACATGGTCCACACTTCTTGTAAATGCAAATTCAGTTGCGAAGGCAATGGCATATAGCCCACAGTTGTTTTTCTGTTGTTGTGCGCATGGTGGGTAAGACATGAGATAGGCAGCAGCTGTACAATGCACTAACATTGCTACCTGGGTTTCAGTCTCCGACGTTACAGCCAGGTGAGATGCAGAGTCCAAAATCAGTGGCTTCAAAGGATTGTCTACAAGAAAGTAACATTACAAATCATTAAGATGTTAAAAACTGGTGAAAAAAAAATTGTGAACAAAAGATGACTTCCATCACCTTTCGGAATAATACATGTGACCCAATGGTCTTTGCCTGTATTGATAATTTGAACACAGTCTTTTCCTTCTTCAGCATGTGTATATCTCATCCCCATGGGCTCCTGTGACACAACAGCTAAGGGAGTATTTAAGCCCCCAAGATCAGGAAATTGACTTTGAAGTAATACAGTAGCTCGGTTGAGATGAGCATCAGATAAATAAATATCATCAGAATCCAGCTCTTGCATCGATAAAAGTGATATGTTGAATTCTGTAACAAATGTTATGAGTAATAGGTGCCCAAGTAAAAGTAGAGAATCGAGACATGGAAAATACATTAATACCTTTAGCAAAGGCACATGCATGGCATAACTGCACATCCTGTCCTACTTCAGAAGGAAAACCACAAGACAAATGGAAGGGCTTGTCACATCTGTGGCAAATAACCAATTCCCCATCTTTCTCATTTTTGCACACAGAACATTCACACTGATGGTCCTTCCCATGCAGGTGCTTACACAAGAAGCAAAGGCAGTCCATACAGCACCTCATGTTGCCTGTGTGCTCAAATTTAGAGCACTCTTCATGTACAAGCCTTGAGCACTGTGCACATTTGACCATTGCCTTTGTATCGATTGTTTTGCATACACAGCAAATTTCCTGGCAACCTGTTAAACAGGTGAAGGGAACAAAAATATCCAATGTAAAAATCAACTTTTCTGTTCAATCTATAAAGATGCATTCTTACTGTTCTTACCAGTGGTTTGTAGTTTTCTTGCCTTCGCAGGAGATCCTGAAAAGGGGGTGGCCATTGTTACTGTACATGTAATGAAGATCAGATCTACTGTCATCCAGGTCATTAGTCTCAAAGACTTCCAATCAATATCTTCTTAAGTACAATACAATTAAACTTATACAATGTTCAGCAAAGTCAACACTGAATGACACAGCCCAGGTCAACCAGTGAAGTACTCACCATATGTGACCTTACGTGCAAAGATAACACTGTCAGTGTAATTATTAATGTACAGCAACACTGAACACTCACCCAATTTTGTAGGAAGTATTCTTTGATATTCCAGTGATCCAATAATCAAATCAAACACAACTCAATCACATTTCTAGAAACACTTTGCAACCAACAACCTGCTCAGTACAAACTTTAAAATCTTAGCTCTTGCGAACTGCACACAGTTACTGAATTATCATCACAGTTTTAAAAATAAGAACTAAGCAGATATCATATAGTTGCAAAATGTTTCTGTCATGGAGATACAGGGACTGCAAATAAAATAAAAACATTTTCCATCAGTGTTCATGTGCCAAATGAAGTCCACCTATAGAAGAGACAGAAGGAATGAGAAAGGGCAGAGCAGAGGAAGGATTCCAGACCAAAAGCAATGCAAATGAAGCACATCACAAGCACTTAACAAGAATGAGAACCACTACCATGAAAGCATTGTTAGGAAAGAAAGAAACCTACTAAAAAAGGAGTCACCTATCTCATTTGTGACCCCTGCACTGAAAACTGGATGGAGATGAAGCATGCACTTTACGTTCTTTTGAAAATACAAACCATGACGACTGAAATAATCTGCTACTTTATAGCAATGTTTGCACGGTCTCTGCCTGTCTTCACAACTACATGTCAGACAACGAGCACATATTTCTGATGTGCACAGGCAATTGGCAGCATCCTTCTTCTTAACAGTGTAGGAAATGGACTGATCTGACTGGGCGACCACCTTCCATTCACTACCACACAACGAAACATCAGTGTCTGAAATAGCTAAGCCCCTAGCTTTGCGTCCTTCCAATGCACTCGACTCTTTGTCTTCAAAAGACAAAAGTGCACCACCTGGAATTAAATACTTTGTTAATGTTGCATCCCAATGACACCACGACTCATGAATAGAAAAGTTGACTTACGTGGTCGCTTGACAGGGTTCTTCAACTTTGTGGGACCTTTTTTCTGCCATTCATGTACAGTTTTAGTCAAACCTTTAGGGCGGCCCTTATGTTTCACAGATGGTGGAATATTAAAGTCACCCAGTATTCTGTCCAATTTCTCACGCAATGGTACTGAAAAATAGATAAATTGCAAAAAAATTAGCACCTGGTATTTTTTTAAAAAGACAATTAAAACACACAGGTGGTGACTCACATTGACCTTCTCTGTGTGTTTCATTTCTTGGTGAGGAGCTTGCTATAGAATCTGGAAAATAAGGTCCAAAGTGAATTCAAGTTTAGAGTAATACTATCATGTATGAGCAGCAAATGGAAAATTGAGAAAGCACACCTGGAATTTTGGGCTTGGCAACCTTATTGGTATCTTCAACGGTATCTGCACTGTTCTGGTCAGAAGCAGAAGCACCTAATGAAATGCATGCATAAGATTAAGAAACAATTAAAATTAATACACTACCACGGATTTATGTTAGTAACACAAATGCAGCAAACCTGAGTGTGTTCTAATAGAGCACATTAAGCACAGCCTCTTCTGACCGAAACCTTCACCACTTCCTGTCACAGGCTGTGAACATTCTGGGAAAATGTGGACAGCTTTGCCACACTTGATACATTTGTGGGCGCCTGTTGGCAAATTGCCATCAGCACAAGCAATGCAATTGCTCACAGCTAAATGGACAAAATAAAGCAATAACAATGGAAGCCTACCATGAAAATTTCAAAATAAATTGATAGTACTGACCTTGCTCAGGAACTGGAGAGATGACATCTATATTGTCAGAGTTTGCATTTTTACCAATAAACTTGGACTTCTCGGCCTCAGTGCGTTTGGCAGTTCGGAAAAACCGACAGTTGTTGTTAGCACACTTATAAAACGGATTCCCCTTCATTCGGGATTCTGGTCGAGAGTTCAGTCTAACAAATGTGAATAAAAGAAATGAAGTAATAATTTTGAAACCCAGTCACATGAACTAATTTCACTGCAGCACAAACCTGATAGATTGGGTGCCACAAAAGCATTCAGGTGGAGGAGGAAGTGCCATTTCTTGTTCAGTACTTTCAGTTTCCTCCAACACAGTTGACAAAGCTCGGTCACAGCCATCATCGAGTAAGCCATCTGAAAGACACCAATTTACATGGTTACTTCTCTATATAATATAAATTGAAAATGAAAATGAGAATACACACCAAAAGAAGTATCTGGGGTGTTTATTTGAGTGGTTCTCGTCTGGTCCTCCTGATGCTCCTCATGAGCAGAGAGCTGCGCAGCTGGCTGGACAAGGACATCTCCATTTTGGCGAGCAGAGTGATTTGTGTCCAAATCTGTATGAGAAAATGTACCTGATAATAGAAAGAAGCAAAGAAGAAATAAAAGAACAAGGAAACAAGTGAAAATGGCCATGAAGAGAAAACAAAATCAAATATTACTTACTATTTTCACACGAATGAGGATTTTCACAACTGGAGGGTAGGGCTCGTATTTCGACCTCATTACCAGCTGCCCACAGCTTGAACAGGACTTTTAAAACCTCAAGGCGTGTACGATACTGAGAGTCTCCTGACTCAACCATAACTGACACACACTTTTTGGCTTGAGCCATTGCCTGGGTATATTTCTGTGATACAGTTTTGGGAATGAGTTTTTCAGGAACAATATGGCAGGAAATATTTCTCTCTTCATTTGACAGAGGTCTTGTGGCATTCAAAGGGTAAGATTTTTTTAAGAACATGGGATGAATTGCACCTCGGTCAAAGAATGCAACACCTGTGAAAAAACAAGGGAGTAATTGTACCGATATAATCAGTCTAAGACCACTATTATGATAGTGCTACATATACTTACCCTGATCCCGTCTGAATTTAATAATGTGGCGACACGGCAACCCAACAAAGTTAAGAAAGTGGGGACAGCCACATTTGTCAAGGGTTGTGTCTGACCTCACCTGGATTCCTTCACAAGATTTTTTCTCTTCCCACAAGACCAAATCTGCAGAATACGCAGTCAGTTCGTTAAGAACTTCCCCTACTTCTGGAGTTTCTCCAGTGGTCAGATACGATCTTTTCACCCTTGAAATAGTGCTGCGAAAGACAGCATCACTTTCTCTCAACTCTACCACCTTCAAGAGTTCCTCGAGAGACTCATGCAGACTAAAATCAATGTTGAGAACCTGGCAAGGAGAAACGAAAAGGGTTAAGGAAACATACCAGAGTAGCCAGTTTCTTACTATCACTCTAAGAAGGACGTACCATTTTGAATTTAGAATTCATTACTTCTAAGCGATTATTTGTCGTGTTACCCAAATTTGGAGCCCTTTGCTTGTCTCGATTAGACCAGGCAAGAGGACAGTTTAGCCAGTTGCTTTCGAAATAGCGGTAAAAGTTTGGGGAAGCTGCTTCCTTTAAGTTTTCACACAGTTTGTTAAATGTATCATCATCACTGCAAAATCGTAATTCTGAAAGGATCTGTTTTACTCTAGGGTCTTCTTTGGAACTCTTCTTTGTAAATATATTGGCAACATGAAAATCACACAGTTGAATGCAAGCCCTAGGAAGTACTTCTTTCACTGCCCCTGCTTCTGCATAATCCTTGTCAATAATCACGGTTTCAATGCGTTCAGCAACTACTTCTGTTATGGAAACTTTGAATTGATTTAGAACTGAGGACAGCGTTGCCTTCTCTTCATTTGCTAGGTAAGCAATACCCACCACCCTACCCAAACCATTGCCATCCGAAACCATCAACACCGACACAGGCATACCATTTTTGTCAATCTTATAGGTGGTATCCATTAATAGGGTGGTGCCATAATTTTGAACACTCTTTCTCATAGAAGAAGATTGAACAAATAAAAAAACTACATTGTCGTCTGTGTCTTTCTCGAGATGAATATGGGCCTCAGGATCAGCCACTAACATTTTTTCTATGGTGTCTCTAAGCATTTCTTCATCACTCCTACCATTTCTCATTTCAGCTTTTTTCTTCGCCCTAGGAGGGAAAGTAAAAGTGAAGAAAGACGAACATACCACACCACAGACTACCAAGACCGACACCGATTACTTCACCACACCCACAATGCATAGCAGACAGAAGTGAGAATAATAACATACAAATTAAACACGAATGTGTAAACAATCAAACAGAAAGAGCCTTACTTCATATTTGAAATGTCTCGTGCAGTCACATTTCCTGACTTGCTACTCGCCAGTATGGGTCTGATAATGCATGGCTTTGTTCGGGCTTTCAGCAGCAACTCTAGGTCTGCCGCATCGTCAGGGTGCACCCTTCTGTTTTCTGGAATGACCGATGCCTCTTCCTTACTGCATTCATGGTTACTGTGCACATCCCTGAACTCTACAACCTGAAGAACTCCATGAGGATGGGCAGTACTGGGCCTTGCTATCAGGTGCACAAGCGCTTGGCAACCTTGTTTCCAAGAACTACAAACAAATGAGAAAATTATAAACAGCCATAACACATCAGGTATACAAGAAAAATACTCATAGAAAAACACGACCCCACCTTTGCTTTGTTCGCAATCCCTTGCCTGTTCTGATTCTCTCTTTGCCTCCAAATTTACACTGGAGAGTGATGTTTTTGTACATCAAGTCAGATTTTAGAGGATTAATACCTGCAGCCATTCTCTTCACATTTTCCGTCTTGATAGGGAAAGATGACTTAGTGACCAACTTGACATTGTTACTGGACTCGTACACAGCCCGTACCGTTTCAAATTCCTCATAAGAATTGAATTCCTGACCAACATGCAGTTGCCGTCGGGACGAGTCCATGGTGGAAACCCTGGAAGTACAGAAAAATATCACTGCGAACGCCCACTTGGGAGGTTATGCCGTAACGACTCTCAACAGAGGTTATGAAGATAGTTTCGATGCGTTCGTCGGTGTACTTAAGTGCCTAAACTTGTCAGAAGTGTAAAGTAGCATCGAAAGTGCCAAAAATAAGGAGTCTTTGCTGAAAACTTTCCCTTCATCACAAGTGCTATGCACCTGTTTCGGGGTCGGCTAGGGAACAAAATATCGTGGCTAAAGTCACTATGCAAATAAACAAACAAGAAGACTTGCTTACCATATAGTTAATAGCGCGCCAGATGTGAGGAAATAACTGAGACAAAAACGATACACTGAAACCACTAAACAATATTAGCCAGCTCGGACCGGTTTTAACAGGGCGTTCGCGCCAGAAAGAGTCAAGAAGGGGTGGGGTTCGGCGCGCGAAACGGAGGACGATCGTTCCGTTCTGCTGCCAACTTTCACAACCAACTTTTAAAATGCTTCATTGAATAACAAAAAGAAATTGTGATGCGGGTACTGAAAAAAGAACAATAATTTTCATTCACAAGTATTGAAAAATGTAACAATGGGCGGCTAATCCTTCGAAACCACACATAAATTTGCATTTCTATGCTGCTAGGTTTTCACTTCCGATCCTCCTGCTGGTCCCCTATTTTTGAATCGCCGTGACCGAAAACCATTTACTCGTTATAATCCATTTATTAATAGAAAATTACATGATCCATTTCGTTGTAAGCTGTGGTATCCGAGTGTGGTATCCGAGTGGAGTCCAATTGAAAAAAGGCGCAGTGTGAATCGCTAGTAGCCTGTTCGAAACGCAATTATTTGAGTCGAGTTGTGCGAATAACGCGTTCAGTCTAAACTGCACATGTTGTGTCTTTTGCGATGGAACGGTTATTCGCACAACTTCGTATCTTGATTATATATTAAGTTGTGCGAATAACCGTTCCGATGTAAATGACACAAGTTGTGCCAATTGTGGCGGCTCGGCTATCCACACAAGTTGTGCGATGTGGATTGAACAGAAAGTACTGGTCCTCTGCCGTCCAAAACGCCAGCGTGTGTTTCCCGTGAATAAGAATCCGCAGCCAGGCCACAGCCGGAAACACTCCTTAAGTCGCTCCTCGAGAAAGGTGGCGGCACTGTTGACAGCGTCGAAGGTGTCTCCTAAGGGGAAACTGCCACCCTGGATTTCAAAGACACCTCCTTCGAGAACGACGTGGCGGCCACAAACGTCAAAGCCATCTGGCAGCCTGTCTGGGTAGAGAAAGTCCTCTTGACCTGCGGGGCGCATGCGCAGGTACAAGTTGTACCCGTCATGTAACACAGCGTCTATGGTGTCGCTGTCCAGGATGTTGCCAAATAAGGCCGCTGCAGCGACACCACAGGCTGCGTTTGCCACGCAGGAGGCGTTGCGGGCCAGAGGAAATAGCGCAGGGTTCCGTTGGTGAGTAGTGCCGGCGGCCACACACACAATTTCGCCCGTTGCGGAGAGATGAGTTAGGTAAGTTTGAATTAAGTTTAAATTTGAAATATCCATATGTGTTCTTAGAATAATTCACTTCGGGCCTTTGCGCCACCCCTACTTTGAGCCCAAATGGGACGGTGGTTTCGCGAATAGCATTATCGCGCTGTCAGCGCTTTCCAGTCCGAAGTATAGATGGAGCAATGGAGTGCCTGTCACACACTCCAAAACCCCAGCTGACCCCTAGAGGAGGCTCTTGCCACCCCCTGTACCCGATTGCCCATGCCAGGGATGCGCACGGGCGCCCCTCTTGGTGACGGAAGAGCCAGCTGACAAAGACGTCTTTAGGTTGTGCTGCACACGCGATGCAGCGGTTTCCGCAACTCCAGTCAGCCGCTCGCACCACCGTATGGGTTGCCTACCACGGGATTACGATAGGGAACAGTTGTCGACCGTTCACGACGTATTGGTGTGTTGTAAAGCACCACGCCGCACAGTGCAGCTCGGCTAACCGCGGGGTCGCCACACCCCGAAGACGCTGGATCGAAACGATCAAACGCCCCGCCTGCGGGAACACTTTCAGTAAGTATGTTCAGATCTTATTACCTTTTCTGACAGCTCTTGACGGTGCAAGTGCCGTTAAAATAGAAATGGAGGAGGCATAGCAACTAAAAGACAACAGTTGTTGTGCGTTGACGACGTATTGGTGTTTTCTGGAGCACCACGCCGCACAGTGCAGCTCGGCCAACCGCGGGGTCGCCACACCCCGAAGACGCTAGATCGAAACGATCAAACGCCCCGCCTGCGGGAAGTATCTTTAGAAAGTACCACTTAAAACCTTTTTTGACAGCTTATGAGGATGGAAGTGCCGCCGAGATGGTAATGGAGGAGACGGAGAGGTCTTCCGACAAAAAGACAACAGTTGTTCTGTTGGCGACGTATTAGTGTTTTCTAAGGCACCGCGTCGCAGAGTGCAGCTCGGCAAACCGCGGGGTCGCTACATCCCGGGAACGCTAGATCTAAACGATCGAACGTCCCGCCTGCGGAAGGAGTACGTGCAACTTTTTACTTATTCCTGCACCACTACGGTGCTAAGTGAGGAAGGTATAAGTGCTGGAAGCATAGTGGGAGGAAGAAGCTGGCCCGACCCTCCGTGAAACCTCGGTGCTATTTTCGCTGCGCTCCACTGGAGCGTCGTTTCGACAGGGGACGGGCGAGCTTCGCCTGCCGGCCAGGCCTGGGAAACTCTGGGCGAGGGGGTGAGGAGGAAAGGGGTGGTGGGGGCTGGTCGGTGGGCGACAGAGGCCGCCAACTAGCGACATTGAAATCCCTGAAAAGTAGTGATTGCAGCCCCAAATTATTATTTTTCAAAATTATCATGTAAAGCTGAATTTCGATAACAAATTAAATTAAAAGAAGTGTTGAGAGGACCTCAGGTTTATGAACTAGACATATTTAATAAAAATGTTAATTGTGTACATTGTTATGTAGGCCACACTGCTGTACTCATTATTTGCAGAAATCGGCATTCTGTTAGAGAGTTTCGACGAGCTAAGGTCTGATATTTTCCTGTCCGACGTTTTTCGTAAATTTGACGTGTGTAACGGAAAGGAATTGTTTGTGTCTAATTATTATTAATAACATTTGAATTTGCGTGTTGTTTATACCCTTATATTTTAACTTTAAACATAGCATCATATTAACTTGCATATGATTCAGGCAAGCACATGGCAGTAGGAGGTTATGGGTTCATTCATTAAATCTTGAAATTATTTTAATTCATTCATTTACTCATTGAGTGTCTTGTAATTTCGTAATGGCCACCTTAATTGTTTTGCCAGCATGCAGGCGTTTCTTTCAGAGAATTACAAGTGTAAGTACTGGACTTTGTCTTCCTCCTTGTGTTGTAGCGATACGTCAGACTTTCCACAGAATTTTATGATGGTGAAAGATCGAGACAACGGTGATTCCAAAAGGAAAAAGCAGTAAAAGTACAATTCTTCATACTCTAAGAGGTCTTCTGTGATACCTGCGCCCGAGTGTGGTAATGACTCAAGGAAAAGTATAAGTTTCAAGCGCTTTCCTGTCAAAGATAAGTCAAGGTATGTCATTTACTTCTAAGTCAAACCTTCAACCTATCCAGTGTAAGGGTTTTACATCTCTTTGCGCACCATGAACGTGCTGCTCATATTTTTCTGAATCCCCCTGCACAAAATATTATCTCATCAATGATCTGGCAATTTTATTGCCAAACTGAGAAGAAAAAAACGTATTACAGGTGATGCAAAAACAATAACACGAATATCTTATCATGACTAAAGTGAGTTGTAATTTTATTGTTCCAGTATTTGTCTGTGAGTCCTAACTTTAATTTTGGTCAAACTTCAAAATGTGGTTTCAAGGTTTTTCTAGTAACATTTGGGCAAATAGCGTTTAGAACTGTGGATAATTGATGTTCTTCAATTTTTATATTTTAGGTTCACACTGAACTTGTAGTCGAGTAATGTAACATCCAATCCCAGCTGGTGGTTTTGAACAGCTGTTTACAAATGATGTAATGCTTTACTTCACGTTCATGTAGCGTGCGCGCTGTGGCCTTGTAGTCCACTTTTAAAACATCTCGTCTCAGCTTAGGGCTTTGGTCTAATTGTGTCTGATTTCTCGTGGGTTTAGGAGCTGTTGACAAATGATTTTGAGCTTAACTCCAAGTTTACGTAGCGTGCGCGCTGTGGCCTTGCAGTCTTATATTATAACATCCAGTCTCAGCTTAGCAAAATTGCCAGGATAGGGCTTGAAGAGGGGAGCTGTAGGAACATAGAAATGCGTTGCTCTCTAAGTTTCCAAAGTTTCTGCCTGTGCAGTAAATGTAATTGGTCTTGCACAGATCATAGTCCTCTGTGGACTTGTAATTTGACTTTGTGTCCTGATAAGATATTCAGTATATTTTTTATGCAACACACATCAGATGCTCACCTTAGTATGATCTGAGTGGCACCTTCATTCAGGATTGACTAACAGAATTGTGTTCTGGTTGAATTTATTGCATCTTTTCATTTGTACTTCTCACGTATTTCAGATGTAGTGTATTGGCTATGATTTGTTCTTCTATCGTCTTAATTTTATTTTTCCTCATTCAGGCTCCCTCAATCAATCAAACATTGATATGTGGCAATTGCTGCGTAAGCTGTTTAAACAACTGCCACTTTGAGATCATTTTCTGAACATCTTATCAAGACTAAGGTGGTTAGTGACTTGGAATGCTCTTGCCTTTTTGGGCATAGATTTTTAATTGCTGGAGAGCACCATAGTATCTCACGTTAATGTTCTTTGGTCAGATATCATTACCACTCTGCACCCAAGTCAAACTTTAATTTTCGTTAGCCTAGAAGCATATAAAACTGTGGATAAATGATGTTCTTTCCTCTGCAAGTTGACATTGTGAACTTGTGAAAAATATGCTAATACATCCAATCCCAGTTTGTGGGTTTAGGAGCTGTTGACAAATGATGTTGAGCCTTACTTCAGGTCCACGTAGCGTTCGCGCTGTGGGCTTGTAGTGCAATATTAAAACATCCAGTCTCAGCTTAGGCGAAATTATTAGGACAGGGTTTGGTGGAGCCTAGGTTATAGAAATCTGTTGCACTCCATTTTCACAAACATTTAGCCCACGCAGTAAATCTGAATCTGCATCACTCTTTTTTATGGTCACAGTTTATTGTAAATTATAAATTTTGTGTGCTGAGCGTTGGAATGCCATGTCTAGATCTGATGTTCTGGGGTTTTTGGTACTTTGCTTGTGATGGAAGTTACCCTGGTGTGTGCGATTTGTACTTGACCTGAATTAACACATGGGATAGGGACCTGTTATTCTATAGCAGCTATATCACTATTTGAGGAGCCTCTGTTACAGTCTTTGATTGTTTTGTTATGATTGACAAGTGTCATATTTGTTTTATTATCATCTGGGCAGAGGGAACTCTTGCATTTGCATAGGGGTATGCGATTTCATATATCTACTTACCACTTGGTTCGTAAGTTTGGGATTACCTTTTTCTTATTGTTATTTTTTTTGATACTTTCACGGATACAGTTCAAACTGGTTTCTTTTTTAATATTGTCCTCCGGTGTTTGGCTGAAGTTCAGTGAGGTTCTGTGATGTGGAGCCTTTCTTATTAATGTACCTTGACAGTGTGTCATGTTGCTGTAAGGAGATAGTGTCGCTGGTGCCAGTAATTGATAGCTTATATACCTTGAACCTTTCTTTGGAATGAGCTGAGTAATGTATTCAATTTAGTATTTCCAGCAGTGCCCCAGTCAATAAGTGCATTCTTGTAGGATTTCATCTTTGGCTTCCTGCTTGCGCTTTGTGAATGTGTTTAGGATGCATTTACTGTTCTGAGCTGGCATGGCTTTCTTGAGGGTTCATGGCCTTAAATATTTTGAAATATTTGTGTGTTCACTTGTATATATGTACGGTATGATTATTTTTTTCAATGCTTTCAGGCTGCTAGCTGATGTTTGTCTTGTCAATGGTCAGTCATATGTCTTTCAAAATCATCCATGTCATGATGAGCATTTTACCTATCCTCAGCATATTGCACATTTTTCCTCTGGTCCTTGAACAAATTTCATTATGTTCTATATAAACTCGTGAGTCATGCTTTGAAATCTCTTGCTATGCAAGACCCAACATCTTTCTCATTCTTTGTATTTGACTGTGAGCTGTGCTGTATTTGTTAATGTTTGTTTCATCCACTGCTTTTGATTTCCAGGTGTATATCATGGATTCGAATGTGTGGCCAGAAAGGCCTTCTTAAGATGCCCCTGAAAAAGCTCTTAAATTGCTATGTGTGTGAGGAACACTTTGCCAAAGAAGATATGTATGGGAACTATTGAAACCTGGTGCCATACCTTCCATGAAATTGCCAGGGCCGCTCAGTGGATCAGACATGAAAGATTGGACTCAACTCAATATACCTGCTATGGACAATGCTGGTGATGATTTACTGGTTTCAGACGGCTGCGATATTAATGCCAATGAAATTGTTTCAGTTCCTGTCAACGATCCCCCGGTCTTGGTTCCTCAGCCCGAGCATGTGATTAATGATGAGGATCTGTTGCATCCCCAGGCCTACAGTGTGCTGCTGGTACCTGACACGGTGCACTTTGTGCAGGCACCATATCACCAGGGTGGCCCAGATTTTGCAGATTATGCAGGAGTAGGCAAACCGTGTTGTGCCATGGCCATACATGCAATTGCAATGGCAGTTACCCGAGATCCTGCTACATGGAGCTCAGCCACAATGGAAATGATTCTACAGCAGGGTAACGTGTTGTATGATAGAAGCATTAAAGCAAACATGGGTAATGTGTACACTTACCTCGCGCCAGATAATGTTGTTAATGAGTTCTTTGTGTACGATCAGGAGGTCACACTTTCCCTTGTTAAAAGTTTCTTAGGTTCTCATCTAGGTACTCAGTTGATTCCTACACGTCTTATGGAAACTCTTGAAGATTTCTTTTCCACTCCCGGGATTTCAGGAGTTACAATCTCATCCTTTTCATATACTCAATCCGCCTGGAAAATGAATGGGCTTTATTGGTTGTTTGATTCACATTCTAGAGATAAAAAATGCAAAGTGGTTGAAGGTGGGAAGGCTTTTTGTGGCTGTTACAGGACACTCAAGGATTTGTGCTGGGCCTACTACCAGAACTATAGAGAACCTAATGGTGAAGTTAGGGAGGGGTTGTTTGAGGTTGATGCAATTATTATTACATGCAACCCCACTAAGAGCATCACAGGTCCAATTCCCGAGGATCCCGTGCTCCCATTGGTACCTCAACAGACAGCCGAGCCACGGTTGGTGGACACAGCTCCTTGCCCAGAACAGAATAGTGTTCCCCGGAATGGAGGTCCAAAAAGAAAAAGAGCCAAGGAGACCACCCCTCGAAGGTGGTATAAAAGTGAGTTTCACTTGAACTTAATCGTCAGATCATGATTTTGATGTGAAGTAATTGATGCCCATCATTTTTTTGTACCTTCAGGACGTCGAGTTACACTTCAGAGTTTGTCCCGGCGAGAAATCCTGTTGCATGCAGGGATGGAAAATGATGACAATGCAGACGAGTACCACCTCAAATTGGCAAATGAGATTCGATCTTTGCGGGCTACTGTTCGTGTTCAACAAAATACCATTGATGGTCTCAGGAAAAAGTGTAACAAACTTGGAAGGCTAAGTGTAAAGGAGTTCTTGGACAAAAAAAAAACGTAAGTGAGAGATTAATTCAATTAGTGGAATGTCATGCACTTAATCAGCGCAGGAAACCCAGAGGACGCAGATATACAGATGATGTTAAGGCTGTAGGTGTTTCTATGGAAAAGGCAGGAGGCCGTGGTGGTCACAGTGTGGGCCAACAGATTTTAGGCCTTCCTTCCAGGAGAACTACTCGCAAAATTGTGCAGGACATACACATTGAATGTGGGTTTGATGAGAACAGTCCTTTTGCCAGAACTGTTCAGAGTTGTACTGAAAGTATGGAAGGATACCAGGAAGTTGTTGGTGTGATCTGGGATGAGACCGATTTAATCCCATTTTTAACTCTGCAAGATGGTAGTATTATTGGTTATGAAGATTATGGTACTGCACTGGCCCGGAAATTGGCTATGGATGAGGCTGGGAATGTAATGTTTGCTCAAGAACTAATAAGGGATCGAACTGGTAAATTTGCCGACAAACTTTTGGTGTTTCAGGTGCAGGGCCTGCTCTCAAAATGGCACTTCCCAGTCGCCTTCGCATTTTCCTCCGCACAGGCCAATCAAGCAAGGCTTCAAAGACTGTTTAAGCAGGTGTATGACTTTTTGACAGAGATTGGACTTACGGTATGTTTCATTTGCTGCGACCAGGGTTCCTCCAATGTAGCACTCTCAAAGGCATTGCTGTAAAAGTACAAGTATGAGGAGAATGGAGTTGTAAAACCAGGTTGTTTTAACATTGATGGAAATATTATCTATGTCACGTTTGATCCAGCACATTTGGCTAAGTGTTTCAGGAATCTACTGATTGGTGCTCATTTGGAATGGACACTTGCAGTGAATGGTATAGAGACTGTTGTTGTATTGAGCTGGACCTTCTTCCAGCATCTGTGTGAAATTGCTAACCAATGTAGAGACAGACTCTCCGCCAGGTCCCTAACCAGGAAAATAACTAACCGCCACCTGGACTTGAAAAACAATAGGTCCAAGATGAAAGTGATACTAGCGGTTGAACTGTTTAGTAGCACTAATGTGAACATCTCTCTAGAGCTGGGAGAGGAAATTCTGCCCGGTTCAACTATGAATGCAATGGTGATTAAGGACGTTGATCAATTGATTGACCTTACTTTTGGCCATTCCTCCAAAGAAGCAAGAACTGGGAATGTGAAGTATTGCACGCAAAGCATAGATCATGGTTCCCCACACAGCCATATTTTACCTCAATAAGTGGAGAAGTTGAGAAAGGCAAGGTTCTACAAGGTGGATCCTAGAACTGGTCAAAGAAAATATGTTACTAATTCACCAACTCTCAAGAATTGGGCATCAACTGCTGAATCCATTATGGCACTTGCAGATATTGGTAAACAGTATGGTAAGAAATTGAATCCCAGGGTTGGGGTGCAAACGGATTCACTTGAAAGTGATTTTGGAGGGTATAAGGCTCATGGAAACCAAGGCAACAAACTGACACCCGCCATGGCCATGGCCAGCTTGAAGGCTGTGTTTATTCGTGGCTTAGTTGTGCCTGATAACCCCCATTCGAATGTTCAGTCAACAGGTACTGCTGTCCAGGACAGTCTCAGAGTTTTCCTTTCCAGGCAACAATGTTTTGACAGGCCAGGCCCAGCTGCTGTGGACTCTGATGATGATATTGATGACCCTGACATTCCTGACGATGAAGGTGATGACGCGAACAGTGAGCAAACTGTCACAATGAGGGACATGATTGCTAAAGCATTGGCTGGAGCTGGTATTGAATTTGATGATGGTGCTGACTCGGCCAACACAAACCCTGTAAGTAGTGCGATGGAGCAGGTGAGGTTTGGAGCTGGAGTCGTTTCAAATGAAACCATTGCCAATCGATTTGAGCGTTATGATGATCTAATTTTAGCTCGCAACCTGCGAGGCCATGTTCTTCAAGGTGTTGCGTGTGAAACATGCAATGCTGACTGGACTGCATCAAGTACTAGCCAAGAGTATCAAGACCTGCACAGTTGGGATCCTTCCACCCATGCGGCGCCTAGTGCTTATGTAGTACAGCATGTTAAAACTGCCTCTAACATCTTTGTGAATCATTGCAGGGGTTTTGCTCATGCCCAGTCGCCAAGGGTAGTGATCGTGATTTCTGTAACGTCCATCTTGATGTCCTGGGAAATGCCTGGTTGGACGACCAAAGTGTCACACCCGTAGACCACCCGACGTCGTCCCGGGAGATGCCCGGCAGGACGTCCAAAGTGTCACACCCGTAGACCACCCGACGTCGTCCCGGGAGATGCCCGGCAGGACGTCCAAAGTGTCACACCCGTAGACCACCCGACCTCGTCCTGGGAAATGCTCGGCAAGACGTGTAATGTGTCACACCGGGAGACCACCCGACGTCGTCCCCTCGGCAATGTCCTAAAGTACGACCATACCATGACTTCCGTGGCACGACAGCCCATCCGCCTCCTTGTTCGCTTTGGGGCCCCGCCGATGCCAGCCGCCTGCCATGCTGATGGTAGGCAGGCCCGCAGTACATTTTGTCCCCCCCCCCCTTCCCTTCGGACGGAGCCGATGGAGCGACTCTGCCGCCGCTCCGCTCTACTCCGCGCTACGCTACGCCACAGCGCCACGTCGCGACGTCATCAACGGCTCCTGTGTGAAGTGCGTTTTCCGTCTTTTCGTCACATTCTGATCGTGTTACGTATACGAGTGTATACCGCTGGACGATATCTGCGAATTTGCTACAAATCATATACAAGAAACAGGTGCGTGCGAAAAAATACCATTTGTTCTCTGTGTGTGCCGAAAACATAACCTGAAAATTTTAGCTTTGTGATGTTTTATGTAGTACAGTGCAGCAAAGACTCAGTGAAGAGCACTTGAACTCTTCGCCCGGACAGTAACAATAATACTACAGTGAATCCATTTTTAATATTATTTCATTGTATTGCAGGTGAAGTATGGCAGCCACACAATACAACATTGTGTACTTTGTATTGGAGACGGGCATCACCGGGAAAGCCCGGTGCACTGAAGCAGATCAGACGGAGTATGACAGCAGCCAAGGGTTTGTCCATCGCGAGGGAGGCTACGAGTGTGGTGATCTGGTGTGGGTGACAACGGGGGAAGAGGAGCCCCACATGACTGTCGTCCTGGGCTGTGGCGGTACGTATTGCCCTACTATCTCCCTGATTATGCGAATCATCCCATTTCACACATCGGTACGTTCCTCCTTGCAGTTACGGAGGATACAGCGAAGGACAGCGCCAGGGAATACGTGAGGAGGGTAGCCAAGATTCATGGCGTAGAAGGAGCCAGCCAGAAAGTTGCTGGTCTATTCGGTCATGACTGCTCTCATGTCTCTGTGAACTCCCAAGTTGACATATAAGATGACCTAACTCGGTCTGAACATGAAGACACTAACGGTATGATCACCTGTGGTATAAGTTTCATGTTTCATACTGTGTGTACCATGTTATACGATCTGAATTGTCTCCTATATTGCAGAATCGGATGACTCGGACAAGACGTGGTTCAGTGAGGAAGAAGAGAGGTTGGCTAGGTGATGTAGTGTCTCAACGTTGCTTCAAATCTATTGTACAGTGAAGTGTTATAATATATCCAAGCTTTTGCAATTGTCATGTAATTATCAGTAGCAGTGATTTGGTGTGATAATCACCTGATTGTTATTAGTGCAGCTTGTGCATCTTTTCAAGTGATCGCAATGCTAATTGTAGGACTGCTTTGATAATGTGTAAATTATATTAAGGCACAGTCGTCAATAAATTACATTCAGTGCAAATAGCAGCGTCTATCATGTAGCGTGAGATTATTCTTTCAGTAACCCTGTTCTGCACCTAATGTTACTGTCATACAAGCACCAACTGAGACACATGAAGTTCGGCAACACAGCTTGAAACACACATGGTATGGTATACTACCTTTTTTGGTTCTTTGTTTCCAAGGAGGAAAACGCTTTATATAAAAGCTGATCAGAATTCGCTTACTTATTTTCTT
The DNA here is from genome assembly GCA_026979955.1 of Megalurothrips usitatus. Classification (NCBI taxonomy): domain Eukaryota; kingdom Metazoa; phylum Arthropoda; class Insecta; order Thysanoptera; family Thripidae; genus Megalurothrips; species Megalurothrips usitatus. The sequence continues at coordinate 1,739,042 of CM049593.1, forward strand.
TCAAAAAATTACTCGTACACCACACTTCTGTCGTAATTTTGCTGTCTAGCAAGGCCTGTCAAGATGGTGTGCATTTTGCATTCTGCTACAAAAGCAGGGAACTTGACATTTCAAACTTCGACTTCATCTCATAATAGCTATTGAAATTAAAGTGTGATATCTGCACCTCCGACTTCAATTAAAGCGATGAAATGCACAGCGAGGATGTGATGGTGAGGTGCCAAAGAACTGGACTTGATATTTTGAACATTTTGAACATTAAGTCCACTACAGACCTGATGCCGTATCTTAGGAATAAATTTGTTGGCCCAGCCTTGCGTGTTGGCTCTACCTAGTATGTTCCATTACATAACACCCATCCCCAACTGACGTTGGTGCCCCACCGATGGGCCATTTTTAAACGATCTGCTTCTGCAATACCCCACCACCCAGCACACACTGGCAGCATGGGGTACTCCCGGTTTAGCAGTGCCGGGCGCCAGAGGGCGCTGCGTGTCGCAGCCCGCCTGTTGCAGCTGTCTGGACAGAGCCGTTGGCCCTTATACCTTCCCTGCTGCTATGGACGGAGTGTGAGCTGGCATTACAATAAATCTGATAAGGTAAGTCGACAAAAGAAATCGCATTACATATCCTCTGCGTGCTCTCTGATCTAAAACCAGCCTAGGCCTACTACATGTGTACGGTAGGTTATGTTGCCGAGGTCAAAACAACTGGATTCTGGGGTACTTTAGTAAAATTCCTGTGCCTTCTTTGCAAAGTGTAAAAAATACATCATAAACAATACTAGTTGTCTCGTTTAAGATTATGTTCTATGTGTTTGGTGTCCAGCACTGTATTAAGGCTGTACCCCCGAGCCTCAACTCCGAGCACGGGGTCCGCGCAGGTCCTCCCCGGAGGCCGGGGCTGGCCGGGGCTGCCTGGTCCTCCGGCTACCTGAATGGCACTGTGCGGCGTGAAGACCGTGGCCATATTTATTGCACCCCCGCCCGGCAGGCTGCGCAGCGCGACTCATCGCAGCTCTGCCGGAGCTAGTCGGGAGTCTTGAGCGGCCCTGGGCCGTCGCCTGCCTTGCTTCTGCAGTTGAAAACACACTTTCTATTGGTGCTAGAAACTTCGTTCAAACGGCAAACCCTTCTGAAATAAGGGTGATAAGGCGTTTGGTGCGGTCTGGTTTTGTGCTAGGGGCTCCCTTGAGAAGTCAGCAATTTTGACCATCGGCAAAGAGTCCCGTTAGGGTCGCTGCCTCAATGCTGGCCCTGCTGTGTACACACAAAAGCATTGTGTCTTTTGCGTGGCACAGACTAAGGAAGTGGGAGAGAGATGGAGCACCCGACTGGTTGCTGGAGTGCAAGAGAGACGGAGAAGCACATGTTCGCCCCGCACAGCAGACGCAATGCAGTCGGTAACTCAGTCGGTAACGTCTCGTTGATTTCGAAAATTTGTTCAAACAAAAATATGTTTGGAATAGTCAATTGAACTCGCGCTCGCTTGAAGGAGAGCGAATTCATTTAAATTTCGGAGCAGATTTTATTAGTGATTTGGATGGTCCGGGTTCCAATATCCGCTTCAGATTGACTTCTCGCGATATGTACTCATTGGTACCAACTGGTCCCTTTCATACAACCTCCGTCAGCGCCCGTGGCGGCCGCGAAGTGTCGCACACGCCTCGCTACACGCCTTGAGTGCTCGCGTAGCGCAGCCTGTATCATGAGGGTCCAGCTTGGGGAGATATGGCAGTCTGTATTGTGCATTGTGGACCCTAATACCCAAGCCCAGACAGAGGGTCGGGCCCGGGCTACCTGACCTGCTCCCCCGCACCCGACAGCAGAGAGAGACAGGCGCTGGTCGTCTGTCTCTCTCTTCTGTTGAAGGAAGGTCGAAAACATAGGTCCGTTCAGGCATGAGTTTCTAGAAATCTATTCGCCGCATACTTGTTCCCAAGTGATTTCCAGAAAGATGAAATTTCAAGCTATCCACTGACATAAATCTCATTTCGGTGTCTGCTCTCTGTCCCCCCTCGTGAAGCTTCGCTTTTTCCCCTTTTTCAAGGCGTTCCAGGGGCTCTCCTGGAACTGAAAATCTCATCAAAAATAGCTCAGTGGACGGACATAGTATTTGGTCATGTCCCTGCAAAGTGGCAACGTTCTCAGACTTGCGGTTCTCGAGAAACTCATGCCCAATGTAGCTCCAAAACGGAAGTTTGAAGCGTCGCGACGCCGAAACTAGGCGTCGCAAGGCGGCGCCACTTCGGGTGCTGAATGAGTTCATGCCAATCTATAGATACCGAAATTTTCATTTTTTCGGGGGTTCAGCCTTAACTCTTCCTTCTTGCCCCTGCAGTGTTATGCGAGGAATGAGCAACCCTTTCCACTACATTCCAAGAAATATGAACGCGGCGGTGTGAGATGGACCGTGGACCAGCTTCGCCTAAGAAGTGCTGTGTACCGTGCGGACGTATAGTGCGATCATTATTATTGATGTGCAATAGTTTGTGTTCGTACAAACTGTCTACGCAAGTGTGATGAATTCAATACGTTTAGCTGTGATGAAGACCAACGTGATTAGTCTGAAATAATACACCTTGAGCTACAATGACCATTGCAGTTGGACCTTCATCATAGCCAAACTTATTGGCCTCATCACACTTAGTTGCAATCACAGATGGAGCTTTGTGTGATGTGTGATGAACTTGTCATTGTTAACTGTGATTAGTGAAAAATACTACAGCTGTAGCTGACGTGGGGTTTTATCACAGCTGAAGTGTACATCACTGTTGGGATTGCAGTGTAGGCTCTGTATGTAACAGGTCGTTCAAGACATTAAAAATGATCAGACTGTGACAGGACAAGCGTGTATCTTATACTTGAATAAATAATTCATTCCTTCACGAATTACTTTAAAATTGATTTATTAAAAATTATAAAAACTGAAAATTTTGAAAGATGGAGCCGAAAAGGTGAATCTATGGAGCGGAAGCCGGTTCTGCAACAAATAAGGACACGAGCCTTAGCAGCGTTGCACATGGGTAAGACAAAACCATGAAGCAGTAAATAACTTACGAGTTCGGGCATAAAACCCTCGCGCCGGCCGGGGCTCCCTCAGCCAGTAGTGGGGAGCTCCGGCCGGCGGAGCTCGCCCTCTGGCGTTCGGGTGTGCGGGGCGGCCCTGGCAGGCGGCGGGGCGGCCCTGGCAGGCGGCGGGGCGGCCCTGGCAGGCGGCGGGGCGGCCCTGGCAGGCGGCGGGGCGGCCCTGGCAGGCGGCGGTGCGGCCTTGGCAGGCGGGGCCGGCAGCAGCTGCTGCGGCAGGCCCCCACGTGCAGCGGGGGCGCAGCACTGCTGCCGGCACCCAGGGCACGGGCACGGGCGCACGGCGCCCGTGCGGCAGTCTCCGCAGTGCTGCAACGAAGCAACTCGTCAGCTGTTACAGCGGCAGAACCCCAGCACATTTGCGAAACCAAACCGCTGCATGCCCGCCCCCACCTCACCCCCCCTCTCCCTCCCCCTCCTCCTACTACTCATCCCTCCCTCCTCAGCCGTGGTTCGGAAAGCTGGACAGCATCAGCTGATCCAGACATCCGGTCAGGGTCGACTCCCCCCACACGACGTCTCGGACTACGTGCCCCGCCCCCTTGTGCTTGTTGTGCCATAGGCCCGTAGGACCCTTGGAACAGGAGCAACGGAGCTACGGTACCCGTGTGCGCCCGCTCGACCCGGGCGTCGCGGTGTCCGGCTGCCTCCCCCCCCCCTCCCCCCATGCCCCGCGGCGACGAAAACAAACGTTACACGGCACTGTCCCGTTCGGCAGCACCGGCCCCGGCGGCCCTTGGCATCAGTGTCATGAATAGAACTCTCGCCACTGAGAAACAATGAGGCACGTGTCCCCATGGTGCGCCCGACTACTGCCCCAAAACGGACCACGCACGCCCCACCCCCCGCGGAGCCGCAAACAAACGTTACGCGGAGCACTGCCCCGTGTGTCAGCGCCGATAACTTGCCACTAAGAAACGATAGAATGTGGCTTACCGTTTCTCATTTTCTCTCGTGCTGAAAGCGCAGTCGTCTTCGTCGCGGCCTGGCGCCGGTTGTCAGGGACGGAGGCGGGCGGGCGCTGGCTGGGCGTCTCTGAACACTGACCCAGAGTTGCGATCAGCTGACCAGGAAGACCGTCCCGCCCCCCCCCCCCCCCCCACCCCCTCGCCCGTCTTTCCCTCCCCGCCCCCTCTCGCCTCCTGTTCTGCATACGTGATCGTTACGCCGACAAGCCGAAGACTTTACGAAAAGGTCATCTGTTTTAGAAAAATTGCTGTCTTCAAAAGCGGTGTTTACGTTCTTGTTCCCTTTGCACTGAAGTGTCAACTTCAACGATGCTGGACAATAGTTTTGAAGAACAAAAATACAACCACGGCGGACGGACACGTGTACGTTCAGAAATCGCTGTGTGTGCTGCAGCTGTGATTGGCTGTGCTCGACACGGCCTGTGTCGCTGTGTCGTATTGTTTGCAGGGGGCGTACGCTCGCCGGGGCGAGGCTTTGTTTACTTAATGTAATTTGTGAATCCCCGCGGGGCGGCGCGTCGCAGGTCTGGACGAGGCGGGGCGGCACTTCCGCGCGCTACCGATCCCCCCGGTCCCTCCCCCTTCCCCCGGTCCCTCGCCATGAGCGTGGCACACACCGTCGTACGGGTGTCGGCGCCGGGCCGCCGCCCTGGCTGCTGCACCTGTTCAAGCTGCGCCTCATCGTGCTGCTGCTAGCGGCCGCCGTCGGCGCCTCGGTGTGCGCGCTGCGGGGCCTGCGGGTGGCGGTCACCGGCGGCGGCCTCTCCTGCCTGGCGAAACGGCGGCGCGTCGGCCGCGAAGGTGGGCGTGTGCTCGGCCGGCCCTGGCTGGAACTTATGGGTGTCTCCGTCCCAATCGCACTTCGTGTGCGCGCTCTGCGCCTTGCCGTCCGGCCGGCCTTGCCTCGCGCAGTCCCTCCGCACCCGCGCCGAGGAGGGTGGCGGCGTCCGCCCGCGGCCGCTCAGCGGGGGGTGGCGGCTGGAGACGGTCGCCCTCGGTCTCGTTGGAGTGCGCGCGCGATGGTGTCGGCGCCCTGGCCCCGCTGCTGCTGCTGCTGGAGACGCTGGCCGCGGGGAGGGGGTGGGGGGCGCCGCGCCCGTGCCGGTGCCCCGCTCCGCCCGCCTACCTTCCGGATCTTTGCGGAGGGTGGGGGAGGACGTCACCGCCCTCCCCACGGGTACTCGCCGGGTCCCTCCGAAGTCATCCGTCACCCGCCGCTCTGTCATGCAAACGATCACTGCGGAGGCGGGGCAGTGACTGCAGGCCGAGGGCTTTAGGGGGCTTAGTGACAGGTCGCTTTGTCTGCCTCTCCAAGAGGTATTTACTACGTCTCGGAGCCCGTACGCACGGTGCGCGCCGTAGTAGCCGGGAGCAACGACCGACGCGCCCTTAGGGCCAACGTAAAGATTGGTCCCCGGCCCACCCCCGCCCCCGCCCCCATCCTCTCGCACGGGACGGAACACCTGGAGCAGGTATGGGAGTCGGCTCCCCTCTGCGTTCAGTCAGCCCTGCTGGCTCGTATTGCGAGCGGCACTCTGGCGGCATTCCTATCGGGAGCGCCGCGGCAGCCACACTCCGCAGGACATGACGCCGTGCTGCAGCCGCACTCCGCAGGACATGACGCCGTGCTGCAGCCACACTCCGCAGGACATGACGCCGTGCTGCAGCCGCACTCCGCAGGACATGGCGCCGTGCTGCAGCCGCACTCCGCAGGACATGGCGCCGTGCTGCAGCTACGCGCTCCAGGACGCGAGCCACAGCTGCCTGCACGCGTGCCCACGCAACCGGTGAGTTTCTTGCAGTTGGCCGTCCGAGGTTTCCGAGATCCTTCAACGCACTTAAACACGTCACTGTCGCCAGGACCCCGCCGCGGCCGCCGCGGACCGCATCCGACATGCCTATGGTGAGTGCGAAATCGTGCGATATCGCGTGTGTGGTTGCGAAGAGAGCAGCGACCTACGCCTGCAAGGTTCACAGATCAATAGTTCCACGCTCAAATCCAGCAAAAGAGGTTTTAAAACTACAACCAGTACTGTGCGTTGGCAGGTGCCACAACGTATCGTGCACCTTCGCCTCGTTCACCTACCCCCGGCATCTTGCTCCGCAGTCTCCCGGAATCACCATGGAATGCGGCGCAAATGCAGTCCGGTCCCTCAGGGGTAAGTCGTCTTGGACAAATTGATTGTTTTTTCGTTACACCGCTCCAGTGCGTGAGCCCATCGTCTATCTCTCCCCTTATCACGCGCCTCTCTAGCTATCTCTCTCACTCTCCCCACCCCCCTTCTATCTCAGTGTCTGTCGCGCACCTTTCTTTCCGTCTCCCTCCGTCTATCTGTCTGCCTCTCTGACCCTCTTTGTCTCTACCTCTATGTCTCTCTCCCTCTCTCTCTCCCTCTCTCTCCCCCTTCTCTCTCCCTCCCACTCCTCTCTCTCCCTCCCTCCCCCTCCTGTCTCTATCCCTCCGCCACCTCTCTCTCTCCCTCTCCTCTCTCTCTCTCTCTCTCTTGCGCGCCTCTACCCCGCTCTGTCTGTCGCGCCCGGCCTTCTCTCTCCCACTTACGGGGGACGTAGCGCTGGCCGCGCGGCCCGCTCCGGCCGCTGTGCGCAGCGCGTTCGGAGCGCTGTGCAGGCGTTTACTATTTTAATGATATTTCGGCCGCCAGTTGACGGATTGTCATGAAACTTCGGCGACGGGCTCTTGAAACATGCACCTCGGCGCCTATTTCAATAAATCGTTTAAAATTTATCTTAAAATACCTTTTATCGTCACGTATAGTACTCGTCTACGCGACTGACTTGTAATTCAGTTTGCGGCGAGTAAATGAGAAAAATGGCGTAACTAGGTTGTAGGTACATGTTTTATCTATCCATCTGCCAAACGGGGTACTTCTAGAGCCAACCGTTTTTTCAAAATGTTTAAAACCCCGAGGAACTGCACGCGTGGTTTTGCGCGGCCTCCAGTCCGGAGGGCTAGGCGCGGCTCGGCACGGCCGCGGCGTCCCCCGCACCGCGCCTCCACCCGCCCCACCCTGCGGAGGGTCCGCCTGTCCTCCGTCACGCGTCTGCCTGTCTTCCACCCGCACAATGCACGGCGACGGCGGCCGGGCCGTCACCGTTTTGGCGATCCTGGCCCGTGGCCGGCCGGTCGGAGCTCCGGCGGCATGCGCGCCTCCCCTCCAAATTATGCTACAAAGACGATTCAAAAACCTATCAGTGCCTCCGCGAGGCGACAAAAACAGCGGAGGCCGTTTTAAGTTTGGAAAATCATCACATCAAAACTTGGTCATCGGTACTGAGGAAAGGCCCGCCCTATTGTCCCTTTGTATTGCCTTCGCGACTCGCACCACTATTGTGTGGGCCTCCGAACCCTCACCGCCACAATAGGGCGGGCCTTTCCTCAGTACCGATGACCAAATTTTGATGTGATGATTTTACAAACTTAAAACGGCCTCCGCTGTTTTTGTCGCCTTGCGGAGGCACTGATAGGTTTTTGAATCGTGTTTGTAGAATAATTTGGAGGGGAGGCGCGCATGCCGCCGGAGCTCCAACCGGCCGGCCACGGGCCAGGATCGCCAAAACGGTGACGGCCCGGCCGCCGTCGCCGTGCATTGTGCGGGTGGAAGACAGGCAGACGCGTGACGGAGGACAGGCGGACCCTCCGCAGGGCGGGGCGGGTGGAGGCGCGGTGCGGGGGACGCCGCGGCCGTGCCGAGCCGCGCCTAGCCCTCCGGACTGGAGGCCGCGCAAAACCACGCGTGCACTTCCTCGGGGTTTTAAACATTTTGAAAAAACGGTTAGCTCTAGAAGTACCCCGTTTGGCAGATGGATAGATAAAACATGTACCTACAACCTAGTTACGCCATTTTTCTCATTTACTCGCCGCAAACTTAATTACAAGTCAGTCACGTAGACGAGTACTATACGTAACGATAAAAGGTATTTTAAGATAAATTTTAAACGATTTATTGAAATAGGCGCCGAGATGCATGTTTCAAGAGCCCGTCGCCGAAGTTTCATGACAATCCGTCAACTGGCGGCCGAAATATCATTAAAATAGTAAACGCCTGCACAGCGCTCCGAACGCGCTGCGCACAGCGGCCGGAGCGGGCCGCGCGGCCAGCGCTACGTCCCCCTTACGCCGCTGCCGCCGCCTGCCTTGCAGGTCTGCGTGTCCTCACCGCGCACCGGCTTTTCGGGTGCTGTTTGGAGCCTACGAGGTGAGACAACGTGTGCAGTGCTAACCGGTGTCGCAGCTTTCGTGGGAGGCTCCTGCTCTGGCACCATGTCCTGCACAACCCTGACCGGCGCCGTAGCCCTCGCTGTCTGCGTGTGTGCACTGAGCCTTAATGGTTGCAGGCCCAGTCCCACCACCACAATAAAACCTAGCTTCTGTAGGCCCTCAACAACTAGGTTCTCTGTAGCGTGGTACCGTTGGAAATATCTTTGCAGCAACACAGGCGTGCAGAGCCGTGGAGAAATATGGCGCAGAAACTTCGCCATAACATCGCTACTAATCCTTAGCTTGGCGAGATGCCAAGTGTGCTTTTCCCGCAAGTGCTGCAGGAGTCTTGGGGAAGGAACTGATGTACTGCACCCAGGTCAGAAAATCCTAAAGAAGATAAGAAAAGAACTATAAGCGTCACGCAAACTAGCATGTTAAATGAGCCCCCTGCTTTACACCTCGTGTACTCGCAAACCACGCGAGAAAAGTAAATGTCACACATTTCGTTCCGTTTTATTTAGAAACAACACGGTTGGTGAGACGTTTAAATAACAAAAGTCACGAATTTCGGGACTGGTTCAGTTCGTAAGGGTGCCCCCTGTGTGAATTGCAGTGCTCTAGCAGAGTCACACAAAACGTGAATACACAACTCGGGGAAGGAAAAAATAAGGAGTGCAATGTTCAGCGAAACAGCTGTAGAAAACTGATTTTGTAATTGAATTTTTTTTACTTTACAGCTCGTAAAAAGATATAATAGTGATGTACACACACATACACACATATACATGTTTATACCTTCGTATTTTAATAATTGAAATAATTGAAATATTTGGCATGGTCCGAAATGCACACACAAGAAAATACCTTAGAGAAACAAGAGGTCCTTGTCACAATTGGACAAAACAACTGAAATAACATACAAATACTGTGTACAGACAGATACACAAATTTAGTTAGAATCTTCTGCTTGTTGGAGCCTTCTTTCTATTTCTTCACCTATAGTTTTGTCACGCAGGGAGCTTTCGGAAGCGGCCCATGCGCTGGCCTTCTTCACAGTGGCAGTTCCTTTGTGTATGCAGCGTATTAACCACTGGATTGTTGACTCCCTCAGGTTTTCTTTGATACGAGCAAGAATTGCGGCGTACCATTTCGGCGACAGCTCAAATTCAGAAGAATCAAAGCTTGTCTTTCTGATAAGTGTGGCTTGCATACTTTCCAGATCAGGCAGAGGGGCGGACGGCCGTAACGGAAACCACGCAGCGGCGTTTTCAAGTGCCTCCTCGGCAATCATTTTGGTTTGCTTCACACGGACTGAGGCCAAGTAATCATTTACAGCTCGAGTGTCCGACTTCGTCACGTAGTTTTTTTCTGCAGTCGCAACAGAGTGGTTCTGGTGTCTTGCAACGCTCTCAAACGTGTCCTCATCGTGATAATCCTTAGAGTGTTTGAATGGTACGCCGGACCGCTCGCGATGAAAAGCTGGCATTCGTGCCGCGCTCCTTGGCCCAGGCGTCGATATCCTTGTATATGTGCTGGGCGGCTTTCCCGTCTAGACCAATTAGGAGGTTGTCTGTGCTGAAGTGGGGGATGGGCATGCCCTGCATTGCAACCCTGAGGTCCTTAAATTTGGCAACAAGGGTTGCCTCTTTCACTGCCAGGAACACGTCTAGAGCTCCTTTCCTCGCATTTTTGTGCACTTGCACCTTGACATGGTACAAGTTTTTGTTAGCAACCTTCCGGGATCGGGTTAGTTCAGAAATTGTCATTGTTGAAGGAACGCCGCCCCGCGAACAGTTCCGTACGAGAAGGCACGCAGTAAATTGCATCACAGAATTGTACTTCTGTGCAACCTCTGTGTCATACCTGTTGTTTTTTTTAATCCACTTTTCTGGCTGCTTAGTGAGTGTCATGAGTCTGTTGATGTCAGTTGTGTACGTCTCTTGTCTCTGAGTGTCATTGAAGTATGGCTCGAAACTGGAAAAAAGAAATTTATTAGATATTGTAACTCAAAAAAGCGTAAACGAGGATTATCAGGCGATTGAAAGACGCCGGGCATGTTCTGGGATAGGCAACCCACAAATCACTAGATCCGTCCCATTGTCGCATGCGGTCGGCTGAACGAGCGAGAAAGAGACGGAGAGAGTGCATTGCGGGACTGATATCTCAAAAAAATGCGCAGCGTTTCTGAGTCACCAGGTATAAAATTTAATTCTCTTACACTTGTGGCTCAATGTTGATTTCGGACGTCTCCATCCTCTTCGTCAACGGCACTTCCGTGTTAACAAAATCTTGCCACAGAATTCTAATTTTGGTTACACTAGTTTTAAACTCTGCGTCCTTCGGAAATGAAGCTGTGGGTAAAAAATACAGTTAGTACAATGGTTAACATGTATTTATCACGCTAGGCTAGTGGCTGTACTTACGATCAACTGTAAGGCGTCCATAGCCACTTTTGCCCGCCCCCTCGGAGCACCAGCGGAGTAGTGTATCCATGGCGCGCTTGTAGTTGCCACGCCCAGCGGGCTCATATGAGCTCAAGTGGAGCTTCCGGATAAGATCCTTGTGATGGTCCGGATATCGCAGCATACACCACGGGTCATTTCTCTTCTCTTCGTCGATCTTGGCTTCAACAAATCCTATGCATCGTGACAAAAAGCTGCTCATGTTCTTTGTGGCACGATCTGGATCGTTGGCATTGGCTGAAGCCTTCTGTTTCTCTCTGATGAACAATTTCAGCAGGGCATGTTTGTTAGAGCAGTGTTTTTTCAGGCCCAGTGCCGCCGGAGAATTGTCGACATCAGCCTGTTCCTCGTCTTCAGCGTCTTCCTGCTCAGCCACATCAGCGCTGGCCGTGATGGAAGACCGGGCCAGACTGGTAAGATCATTATCCTAAGAAAAAGAGGAAAATTTTTAATATCGTGTGCTTTATTTTTTTTTGCAGAGAGAACACAGAGAAGCCATTTAATACTCACGCATTTTGCCACTGCAATGTGTTGGCCAACCAAGAAACCACGCAAGTCTTTCAGGAAATCCCTGTCACGGCAGCGGTCACCAAAAGCATCTTTGATGCTGGACATTGGCACAAGCATTCTGACCCTCGCGTCGTCAGGCTGGAATTTCCGCATGAGCATCTCAGCACTTCGTTTGCTCAACGCCGGGTATGAACTTCCACCGGGAACTCCATCCGGCCTATTGTGCTTCTCAGCATAGTGTCGGTCCATCCTCTGGCAATAAACGTCAAGGCCAACGCATGTCGGGTGGAAACATCGCTTTGGGAGGCGCTTTCCCACGCGGCAAAGGTTTAAATATTTCGTCATGCGTTTGTGGACCACCTGTAGAGTAAAATCAATTATAAGTTTGCAGGGCAAATGGATTAATGGACATGTTGACTCCTCAATCAATTACATTTCTGTTGAGCCCGTCTTCGCTGTTCGATGTTCCTGACCCAGAGTCGTCAGGAAACATCGAACAGCTGGGGCCCGGGTCCAGAGCAGAGTTCCCTGAACTGCTGGAGCCCGGGTCTGGAGAAGAGTTTCCCGCCCAGCTGGGGCCCGGGTCCGCCGATGAGTACCCGGAAACGCTGGGGCCCGAGTCGGCGGAACCCGGACGGCTTGCTTTCGGGAGGAGCTTCGTAATCCCTGTACAAGTGCTTGCTTGAAATATGTGCATGCCTTTTTTTTTCCTTAGGTGCTTCTATCATTTCGAAGGCGCAATCACTGTCGGAGGACTGTAAAGAAGAAAAAAATAGAAGATAAAATGGTTTTACAGGCAATGTTTAACCGGGTTTTAAGTTATAAGAATGTAACTTACATGAAGATCAGCGTCTTCCGGTTTGAATGACTGGTCCCGGAAATCGTCGTTGTCTTCAGTGTCGCCCTCGTCTGCGGACGGATTTGAATCCTAAAAATTGATTGAATAAAAATTAAATTAATGTTCGGACCGATATCTGTGATGTTTATGTAAACGGTTTGCCAGGCCGCTCGATAAACAGTTTATCTTCCTAGCGATTTTGTCCGAAAATGCAAGTTTTTGTGACGTTGCCGTAATGCTGATTTACACATTTCCTGTAATTTCCCTATATAATCCTTCAAAACCTTATAGAAAATTTGTATACCGAAACCGACACATGAATAACTATCTTTCTCGCAACGCACGTCCCTTATGGAACATGTTTTAAGGTGTCAGATGGATAAATGTGACGGTAACGGGTTACTTCAGGTCACGATTTATGTGACACAAAACCAAAGTTTATTGGCACGTGTACCAAACTCAAATATTTCGTCCGACTTTGCCTTTTGAAAATATATGTTTATTGCTTGAACAAAAATTGAATAGTTAATATTACAAGAAAACCTTTTTTAAACAACTTAAAAAAATGAAAAAGATTATCATAAAAGTTCATTTTTTAAATTTCACTGCGTTCTCCTGTAAAGCTTGTGGACGTACGCCTGGCCCCGTTTCACAAAACTCTTCCCACAGCGGTTGCAAATAAAAGGCTGTTCTTCGTCGTCGCCACTGCCATCTGAAACAGAAATAGTGCAAAAATAATATTTTATAATTTTAACACCACAAATCCCCGTTTGCCGCAGTTTATTGTCCCTTACGAATAAGTCTAAACTTAAAGGTTTAGAAAAATTCTGAAACAGGTATAAACTGCGTTGCCCGCTGCTCACCACGTGGAGGTGGGGATATGAGCAGCTTTTTTTTTTGTTTTAATTCAAAACATAACAATGATTGAAAAATATTTTACAGTACAAATATGTGAACTTTGATTTAACATATATAAAACAAGTACAGATTATTACAAATGAAGAGCGTAAAACACTTTTAAGGAAAAGCTTAACCTTAGATGTAACAATTGAAAATATGCAAAACAAAAAACAATTGTTCGCACCAAAAACCTACAGTGTCTATAATAATGTAGAATATGGTTTGATTAACATATGTCATATGTATAATATATGTCAAATTTGCTATTAACAACATACCAATGAAAATTGACATGCTTAAAAAACAGACGTATCAAACACCTAATGAACATGATTTCAAAATCAATACATAAAAAATGATTTTCAAGACACAATTATTAAGCAAACAAAGCCATGTCTAAGTAATTTAAACGTGCATGGGCTTTAAACAATAAAAGATTACAAAATATACTTTAATGACTCAAATATTATTAGCAGGAAGGTTTAATTTAAAAACAAAGGATGAAAAATCAGGCCAAAAACTTCAGAAACCTTTGGAAATTTTGATATAAATCAAACTCTTTTCCAGAGGTATAAATTAAAAGACAAGATGTTGATTTAAAAACGTGGTTTCTAAGCTTACTATATCGGTAACAAAAATTGTACAACTCATCACTTAAAATTGAACTGTTAACTGAAGAACAAAAGCTGTGGGCCTCAATATTTTGGCAGAACTTTATGGATTGCTCGCAAATTACTGAGGCTGCTATTGTTAGCGGGGCGGACGAGCCGGGCAGCGCTCCCGGCTGGGTGTCAGGTGACGTCGGCGCGTCCGCCCAGCTGACAGCTGCACTGCCCGGACACCAGGGCGCAGCACCGACTGGGAGAGGCTGTGAGGCTACGAGGAGAGGTGATGAGGAACTATGAGAATGATGAGAGACGGCGGAACATCGGGGGCGAGAAGGAAGTGAGGGTGGACTGAGCGGAACAGGTGGTAGAGTAGAAAGAGAGGAGAGGTGAGAGGTGTCGGAACAAAAAGTGAGAGTGTGTGTGAAGTGATAGGATTAAGCAAGAAAAGTGACAAGCTGGAGACCGGACTGCAAGGAGAGATGGGTGAGTCGGGCTGACCAGAATAGGGTGCTGCCACTAGGGTAAATTTTGGGAAAAGTATAGGGGATTTACAGATAGGCTAGGATTAGAGGAAAATGTGCTGGGGCTAGGCTAGGGAAACCACGTGGAGGAGGGAAGGAGAATAACGGCTGTAAAAGGAAATAAAGAAATAAGAGGGGTGCAGTAAAAAAAGAATGGATTAAAACAGAAGGGAATTCTCAATCTGATGTTTTTCACTAAAACCCTGAACCACCGCGCAAGCACCCCCAGAGGGCAGGACAATAACCCTAACATGGTGCATCGGCCAAAGGGGTTAGGCCTTACCGCATGGCTTACTCACCAACAGTAAAGTACAGCGTTTTGGCAAAGGCTCAGAAAACCTTGAAGGACGAAATTTATGGAGTTACATTAGGGGACTGTGTGTGGGTAGTATTCAGAAATTGCAACAAATGGGATTTGGAAAAAGGAGTTTATTTACTGAATATATTTTTACATAACCTCACATCGATACCAGAGAGGCTTAGTACCCGGTCCTATCGGCCTGTAATAAAATTTGACATAGCGGGAGATGAAGAGAATGCTTTCATAGAAATTTTGTGCCATGAGACCGACCTGAAGAAGGAAGTTCCACCAAACTCAGCGCCCATTCCCCTCATCCCAATTCGGAAATTTATTCAAACTCTAAGAAGATTAAAATATCAGGACTATGAAATTATTTTGATTATTTTAGAATCCTTTGCTTCACAATTTCCGGCTGCTGTTTTGAGAGAGATACAAGCGACAAGGGGTGAAAACGAAGAACAGGAAGAATTAGAATGCTCCATTGTTTATGAAGAAATTCTTGTCAATACCCCCGAGCGTCCGTCCCTTTTTAAAGAATTCGAAGAAGCAAAACAGGAGCAGGAAAAGCCAGGAGAAACAGTCACAATCGCCAAAGAAGATTCGGAAGTTGAGAATTCTTCATACATTCTAGAACCTGAAAGTTCAGAAAGAAGTTTAAACAATAATTCTGTGGAGGACAGTGTCAAGGAACCCGAGGAAGAAATAAAAGTAATACCAGAAACAAAAATTGAATTCACCATGCCTGATACACCAGCCATCATAATGGGAGAGAGGAAATTACCCAAATTTGGAGGGAACCCTAATGAGAGTTTCAAACAATTTTTTGAAGAATTTGAAGTGTACAGAAGCCACTTTAAGTTGGCACCTAATGACATAATGCCCCACTTCAAGGCTGCATTCAAGGGGAATGCACTCAAATTGCTGAATTCAATTTTGCAAGCAAAGAAGGATGAGTCATACAAAGATGTGTGTGCTAAGCTGAAAGAATTTTACAGCAGAAGTACCCAGCTCCCTAAGGCAATACAAAAACTGTATAATGAAAAAAAGAAGAAAAATGAATCAATGGAAGACTACATGGTGAGAATGGTAGACATTGTCATGTCGACAGAGAGTGACGAAGCAACTACCCAGGAGTTAAATAAAATAATTAGGAAAAGTTAGTGTTTGCCATGCCCATGTCCATTTACAGAGAAATGGAGAAGAAAAAGGATGACCTCACACCCTTGTCTGTTATTCCACAAGCAATGGCCCTAATTAGAGACTCTCCAGATGAAAAAAAGTGCATGAAGATTATGAACGGGTTAGGAAAGAGTTCGGACTCTGAAGACTCCGAGTCAGACGAGGAAGAAGAGGAACATGCTGAAGCCAAGAAAAAAGAAAAACACATGAAGAAATTGTTGAAAGAGTGGACACGTAAGAGTGAAGCTGCTCCAAAGGTGGAACAGGACATAGCCAAAAAGGAAGCACACGATGAGCGCATGGCTGCTTTGGAAAAACAGCTGGCACAGCTGTCAGTTAATTTGGTTCAATGGCAGGAAGGTCAGCAGAAGAAAGAAGTGAAAGAGAAGCAGGGAGAGAAGCCAGCCCAGCCGAACTACAATCAATATCAAGGGGGTGGCAACCGTGGGGGTGGTTATCGCGGAGGTTATAGGGGAAGGGGAGGCTATCATTACCAGAGCCAAAACCATCAAGAGTCTTACCAAAATAATTTTCAACAGCCCTTTGGACAAGCACATTCTCCCCAGCAGCCATTCCATAACTGTAGTCAGATGGGTTATATGCCACAGCAACAACCCCCTCAACAATGGGCAACTATGAACTATGCACAAGCGCAGCCTCAAAGGACACAGCAAAACCCCCAGCAGGGTCAACAGTTCAACCCACAAAGGGGAAGAAAGCGGTGCTATATCTGTGGGTCAACTTGGCACTTGCCGTATAATTGTAACCGGCAGTCAAAAAATTAGAGGCCCCGTTGGCCAAGAGGTCAACGGGTAAAGGGGGATCGGAGAGTATGGTGATTAATGGTGAGTGGGTGCAAAAATTGTTAAATGCCCTTAGTAAAGAATCAGAAGAGTTAGGAGGCGTGAGATTTATCCATGAAATAGAAGGACCCCTACCCCTGCATAAAATTGGAAGCAATTTAGTACATGCAGTATCAGCAGATTTTCACATGGGAGCAGGCATCGCAAAGCTGTTTAGAAACCGGTTTGGAAGACAGAACTATTTGAAAAGTTTGCAGAAGAAACCAGGAGAAATAGCAGCACTGCAAGATAGTGGACGATTTGTTTTCTATTTGGTGACTAAACCGAAGTATTTTCAGAAGCCTAATCCAAAGGATCTTTTACATTCCCTGATTTCCTTAAAAAACTTTTGTCTTAAACATGGAATTAATAATTTATCTATGCCAAAAATTTCAACTGGGAGGGATCGTCTGTCATGGGAGTTGACTGTTAAACCTATGTTGGCAAGAGTTTTTGTTAATTCAAACATAAAAATTACTGTATTTACTCCTCGAGGAGAGCAGAAAACAACTTGGTCTGAGAAAAATTTGAAACGATTGCTATTGACTTTGCTACTGAGGCATTGGAACAGAGGTTATAGGAATCTTATCCAAAAGAAATTTGTCACATTCAGACGTTATGAAAACTATGTCTGGTCTCATGAATTTTTTCCCACCGAAGTTGAGATACGATTATGGGCTGAATATTTCTTTAGAAGAATCCCTGTGAGAATAGGAGGGAGAGAAGTGATAGTAGGCTGTTGGGAGGCACCGATAACTCCCACCATTCAATTAATCAAGAAAGAAGAAAAGACAAAGGGAAAGAAGAAAGAAGAAAAGAAGAACCCAGAGAGAGAGGAGGTCAAGGACATGCACAACTTTCAAGAAAAGAAGCCAGATAGAACCCAGAAGCCGGAAGAAAAAGAAGAGGAAGAAACGCCAGGGGCAGCTGAGCGAAATTTGATTGTACAGCATATTCACTCTGTTATGAAATTAAAGAATTGCAATCTTTTCTCGGTTTTAATGAAAATTCAGGGCGTGGACCAGAGAGTAACAGTGGACACGGCCGCAAGCAAGTCACTGATATCAGTTGATTTAATTCGGGACGTGCCCCTGTTACCCAGTAAGTACTGTCTTGTGTCGGCTAGTGATAGTGAATTAAGCCTGTTAGGTGAATGCAACATCATTTGTGAGGCGGAGGGCCAAAAATTTGAACATGCGATGCTGGTCCACAACCAGAAGACTCCAGCCTTAAGAGTACTATTGGGAAATGACTTCCATGACAAGCTAAAATCAAATGTTTGTTTTTTGAGAAACCAGTTCACCATCCCGACACCGGAGGGAGTGATTGTTCTAAGCCGTATAGAAAGGCCAGTGGCGTCAATGAACATCTGTGCATGCATCCGAGAAAAAGAAGATTCCCATGACTGCCCCAGTCAAGTAATTGCCAAGAAGGAAATAAAAATCCCTCCGAGACAAGATGCGAAAGTCAAGGTTTCTTTTAGCCCAAAGCCACCAACACCAACAAGCTATTTTGAACCAAGAGAAGTTATGGATGGAGTCCTAGTGGGATGGGGCATGCTTGTAGACCCGGATGACGATACTATATGGGTGACGAACATTTCGGATGAGGAAGTGTTGGTGATGCCCGGATTGAAGTTTGGTTTTCTCCGGAATGATCTTCAGTTGAGGGCTCCGAAGAAAAGACAATCGATGAAATTGTTGCAGTATCTCAGGAACCAGTTCACTCCACGCTTTGGGGGGAACATCTTCACCGTCCAGGAGGGAGAGCCTGCAGAGGAAGAGTTTGATATTAATCCTGAATTACCAGAAGAAGACAGAAAGGCAATTAGGGCAATGTTGAAGAACAATTCAGATGTCTTTATGAAAGAAAATGAGCCCCTTCGGACGACATCAATAATGAAAGTTCGTCTTCCCCTCAAGGACGATGGCAAAGTGATCTATCAACATAACTACTCACTGAGTCCAGTCCAGGATAAAGCTGCGTCCGAAGTGATTCAGAAGATGCTCCAGGAGAGAGTCCTCGAACCAGCTCCACACTCCAACTACAGAATTCCATTTTTCCTGGTTGAAAAGGGAAAAGATAAAAATGATGTAATGCAGTACCGATTAGTCCTCTCTGCGAAGAAATTAAATGAATGTTTTGCAAACATAAATTATGCTCCACCGAAAATTCCCCATATTTTGGCTCAACTGAAAGGAAAAACTCTATTCAGCACCCTGGACCTATCCTCATCTTTTCATCAACTGGAGATTGATGAGAGGGATAGACACATTTTGACAATTCAACATAAAGGTCAACTTTTCCGATATAGGTCACTGCCTCAGGGTTTATCAATTAGTAGTCAATTTTTGTGCTCTGCCCTGACACTGGCACTAGACAAGACTCTCTTTAAATGTACAATAAATTATGTGGATGACACTATTGTTTACTCTGAAGGACGTGTCAAAGAGCACATCGAGAGTTTGGATCTGGTCTTAGGCCAGTTTAGAAAAGCAAACTTTGGTATTAATAGAAAAAAATGCAAATTTGCTTATCCAAAAATTTCATTCCTAGGACATATAACAAGTGGAGAAGAATATTATCCCGATCCGAGAAAATTTCGTGAACTTGAAAAGTTATTGACTGCTAAGAACAGAGCTCAAGCAAGATCAATTTTCTGTTACTATAGTCACTATCGTACATTCATTAAGGACTTCCACAAAATTAGTAAGCCTGTATTAGATGCTGCTGACCCGAAAGCTAAATTTGAATGGGGTCCAGACCAGATCAATGCTGTTACTATACTTCACAAAATGCTGATTGACAATGTAGCTTTGATGCATTTTGATCCGGACAGGGATACGATTGTCACGGTGGATGGTTCTCCAGTGTATGGCTGCGGCGCAGTCCTTCTTCAAAAATGCCCCAAAACAAGGAAGTTCCGTCCTGTTTCCATCCATAGCAAGCAGTTTCCAAAATCACAGCGAAAAATCTCAGCTCATGATGCAGAACTCTTAGCATTGTATTATGCCCTGCAAAAGTTTAGAATGGAATTACATGCTGTCCAGTCATTTGAAATTCACTCAGATTGTAATGGATTACAACATTTAACGGCCTTACCACATCCTTCTTCCCGTCAAGCTCGAGTCATGCTATATCTGTCTCAATTCCATGGCAAATATAAAATCAAGTACAAGCCTGGGAGGGAACAGGTTTGCCCGGATTTCCATAGTCGGAGCCCGGATCCAATTCCATCGTATGATCCGCATGACGAAGAATTTGACGCCTGGAAGCTACCGGATGAAGAACCGAGGAATCCTGAAATTTGCAAATTACTGGAACAAAAATCTATAGAATTATTAGGCTCAAAACAAGATACATCAATAACAGCTAAATATTTGGAAGAAAGGCAGAGTAAAGAAGAAAACAATTGTAACCTGCAACCTGAAATTCTGAGAAGAGAAGAAACAAGTCCAGGGGAAGAAATGGGTCTAATTAATGTCTGTAGCTGCTGCTTTGAACCCGACGATCTGAAAACATTGTTAAAAATTGATTGGCAAAAACCTTTAAAAATTTCTTACACCCCCGAGACTATGGCCCCAATCACTATGAAGATAGAGGGAGTGGAAAGGAGTGGTGTAATAGACGCAATTGCCCCATGGTCAATCCTCAATGTCAACCTGCTAGGAGAGGGAACAAACGCAAGTTTAATGACAGGAGACATTGAGGTGCGACCAGAGAAATTAATACCAATAACGGCCTTTTTTCATGCAACCATAGAGCTAAAACCGGGAGAAGAAAAAGTACATCCTTTTCTGGTTGCAGAAATTGACCGCGACTTCATCCTGGGAAATGAGATGATTAAAAAGTATTTATCAGATGAAAGGAACACAATAAGGGCAGAAAAAGAACCAAAAGAAACCCAGAACAGAATTGCACCTACTTTCGCGGTCACCCGAGGGATGAAAAAGAGAGAAGAACAAGAGGGATGTAAAAGGGTGGCGGAGTTTGAGCCAAGACACCTGCCAAAACATAGTACGGCACAGTGGGAAGCACTGTTACAGAAAGAGCAAATGTTGGACGCCTCCCTTCAACCAGTACTGACGGCACTTAAAAACGGACAGGAGAAAAAGGGGTACAAATTAAAAGATGGTCTACTATACAGGGCATTCCCGCCGAAAATGACCCGACAAATAGCAGCTGCGGCAGAAGACGGAGTGGAGGTTTCCCGCCTTCAAATAATGGTCCCAAATTCTCTCAGAGGCGAAGTCCTTAAGATGTTCCATGACTCAATTTGGGGCAACCACTATGGTGTCCAGAAAACACTTGCACTCATGAAGAAGAGTTACTTCTGGCAATCAATGGAAACTGATACAAGGAACTATGTTGCGTCTTGCGAGCTCTGCGCAAAGTTCAAGCCAAAGCTCAAAAAGGCCGGCTTAATGCAACCGATTAAATCATCAACACCGTTTAAGAAAATGGGAATAGATTTTGTTGAATATGTGAAGTCGAAACAGGGCAACAAATACGCCGTTGTCTTGATAGACCTATTCAGTAGTTTTATTTACGCCATTCCTACAAAGAGGTGCAGAGCTGTAGATGCCGTGAAGGCTTTGAAGCAAATTATTCCTTTCATTGCAATACCAGAGGTGCTAATATGTGACTCAGGTTCACACTTTACTTGTGATGCATTTAGAGACTTTGTAAATAAAATTGGGATTAAGCAACTAAATGTAATCCCTCCTGACGTCCATTTTTGCAATGGAGCGGCTGAGGCAGCCATAAAGAAAGTGAACCACAGTGTAAGAATGTTTTGTGGTGATGACTTAACGCAGTGGGACGAGCATCTGCCGTTCGCACTCAATGTGGTAAATTCTAGTATACTGAAACACGGAAAATCTCCGTTAGAATTAATTTATGGAATAAGTAAAGAGGCGCCAGGAGTGCCCCTGGTACGGGAAGAGGATGAAGAATCAGGAGATGAGGAGAAGGAAATAAGCAGATTCTGTGCGAAAAGGCTGGAGAACAGAAACGAGATAAACATGAAGAAAGAAAAATTACAAGCTGAACAGAAGAAGATGTTTGACAGGAATAGAAAGGAGGAGAAATATGAAGAAAATGAGGAAATTTACTATGAAGTTAAGCCGAGAAGCAAGTTTGGGTTTCCGGAAAAGCTTCAACAGAAATTCAGAAAAGGAAGGATAGTCAGGAGAGATAGTGAAGTCACATACACCGTACGTCCTCTTGAAGGGCGGAGCAAAAGATTAATCCGAGTCCACGTCTCACAAATAAAACCGTGCGTGAAACGAAAAAAAGACCTAGCGTGAAAAGGAAAAACAAACAGAAGTTTTGCTGCGATAGTTCATGGCGTCCGATATTTTTAGATAACCAACATTGGAAAAATTATATATATTTCAAAAAAAGAAATAGTACCTATCGCCTTAATAATAAGATTTAGTGGTAAGTTCGAGAAAAAAAGACTGAGCATAACTTTAGGGCCGACGGGCCAAGGGCCACAAAGAAACCGTGCGGGTTACTTACAAAAATTTTTTTTGAGTGGAATGGATATAAGAATGGTAGGAGTGAGAAACAGATGGGAATCGGATCGGAATCAGATGGGAGGATGGACTTTCGTTATTTTAAGTTAGGAATAATAACAGGCGATAGAGTATAGAAACCAAGATGGCGGCCACAGGCCATGCGGAGTGGAGCGGCGTAGCAAAATGTAGTCCTGCGGCGGTGCGGTCACTTTGTCGTGGCCCAGATCAGAATCCATGGGGGCCAGAATTTAACATCACGGCCCCACGAGAATTGTGACCCGGCCCGCACATACGCCAGCAAGGAATCGACGAATACAAATGGCGGCCATTTTGGAGCACAGCGTCCACGTTTTATAAATTAATAAGTTTCCAGAAGTGTCTTGGACTTTCGTCGGGAGACGAAAACTGTCCTTTCATGGTCACCAACACTCGAGCACCACTTCAAAAAAAAAAAAAAAGAACTAATGGATGTCCACCAATGAGACGGTGCGGTAACGTGACCGGTGTGCGCACGACGCGCGGGGATTCAACACACCGCACCGGAGCGCGCGAACGAAGCCGGACTGGAAAAGGGGCGCAGGGGGCACAGAGCTCAGCCCACTGTGCACCCAAAATAAGGCGGTATCCGTGTAAAAGACTGAAAAACTTTCGAACTAAGGAAGCACGCCTTGATAAACGCACGCGCGAACGTACACCCGAGGCGCGCGACGCGGACAGACTGAAGCCTGGGGCGCACGCAGAGCCGTGGACCGGCGCGGAAGACATGCTGACGTGTGCGGAATGCAGACAGCCTCCGCGAGAAAACGCACGGTCAGTGGGTTACTGAGGCACAGGGCACGGCGGGACTGTCCCTGAGGAAGGAAGAGGGCCCGCCCCGGGATGAGAACAGAGCAGGAAAATAAAAGGACTAATGAAAAAGGAAAAATGAAGTAAGAGATAGAGCAGATAATCAGGAAAGAGGGAATTAGAAGAAAAGAGTCAAAAAAAAAAAGGTTGAGGAAAACGGAGAAAATATGGAAAGTATTGCGCAATACATGGAAAAGAAGTAGATATTTCGGAGGAGAAAATGTAATTAGTATTTCTAGGGTACTAGGGAGTTTATCATTAGGTATTAAGTAGGTAGGAAACGGGTAGGAAATAGGAAAAAAAAATAAAAAAAATTTTTTTTTATTGTTTAAGCACAAGTCTTTTGGGCACGGCGAGCCGAGTTGTTGAAACCTCCCCGTGCCGAAAAGTAGTAATATTAGAATAGGTTTATTTGGAAAAAAAAGGGTATCAGGAAAAAGTAGGTTTGTAAGGCAGCACTTTGTTTTGGTTTGTCTGACAGCCTTTTCTCCTTGCAGCAATCCCTCGATGGCTGGCGGCGGTACTGATACTGTGCAGCACACAGCAGGCAATGGGCAATGCACGACTGCGGGAAACGGAACTGGAGCCCAGCCTGATTCTGTCGGCGGGGGCCATTGTGACGCAGCTGCCCCAGATCCCGTATGAGGATCACCTCCTGATCACATTTCAATACAAGGTGCCGCGTGTCCCAGAAAACCAAGAGGGGGCGTGCAAGGAAGAACAGACATGTGATTGGGAATCGCACTTATCAGCTCTAACAAATACACTGGAACAAGCTGTGGAAGGGGGCACGACTGTGGCACGCGTCAGGCGCCATCCCCGAAAGAAGAGAGGCCTGTTCAGTATAGCGGCGGTCGCTGTACCCGCCCTCATACAGAACTTCCCCAAACTGATCCAGCTCTTCAAATCCGGGACACAACAGAAAGAACCAAGCCAGGCGGTGGTCACGTATAATGCAGACATAGGCCAGACGTCAGAAAACCTGCCTCAGCAACTTGCCAATATTTACCAACAAATAATTCAGAAAAGGGCATGGGCCACGACGCAAGAAAGGCTAACAGTGCAGTTCGACGAGATATGGAAGAACGTGAACCGAATGCTATCAGCGGTTCTCAAACTAAACACCCTGGACCAAGCGCTGGAAAAATGTCAACTGGGATACGTCTCGCCAAGACTAGTCAAATTACTCCACATGAAAGCGGCTATTGAGGAAGCTACAAGGAAAATTTCTCGGGCGGGAGCGCAATTACTCATTCCAACATCGAATGCAACCGCATATTACAGTGTAAAAGGGGCGTCGTGTGTAGCAACAGACGAAAATTTTTTGGTACAATTTCGGGTGCCGAACAAGCACACGGGTGACGCACCGCGATTATTCAACTTACATCCGGCCCCCTACAAGATCCGAGATGTAACTTGCTATTTCATGACGCAGCCCATGCAAGTGGCCATGATTGGAGACAGGCCGTATTTCTTACCACCGAACTTCTGCAAGCCCGACGATTTCTTCTGCGCGCTGCCACGCGACAGTAACCCGTCGGAACTAGACACCTGCCTCCAACCGTTATTTCCTAACATGCACATGACGGACGCCCCATGTGAGCCAAAGTGTGTACGCAGCACCTCGCCGGTGGTAACGCAGTCAAGCGAATCAAAGTTTTGGGTGGTAACAGATGACAATTACCCCCTAGAAATAAGATGTCCGGACCAGAGGCCGCTGGCACTAACTGATATCAACGCGGGAGCTGACCTAGTGACCCTTCCGTGCTCCTGCGAAATCACATACGGTCAGATGACTCTTGTGGCAGCAAGAATAATTTGCGACGCGTACCAAGACGCGAACCTGCAAATCTACAGGACGGTGCCGGTCCAGTGGACAAGCCGCGTCGCACCGCGATTCTCGGTTCTGGCAGGGGACAGGGAGATCCCAGTGTCACCAACAGAACTGAGGATCCACGAAGAGAGCGAGGTGGCCATAGATGACGACGACGAGAACATCATACCCCGGTGGGCCATCGAGACCATCGCCGCAGTGGTGGGGGCCATCGTGGGCTCTGCGGTCGCAGCCCTGTCGGCGCTCGTCAAGAGGCGGTGTGGGAGGCGACGCCCATCCCAGCACCAACACGGACGGCGATCAACCAGAAAGGACAACGAGGCCGCGCGCGAGCTGCCGGAGCGGAGGTACCTGTCCAGGGGTACCGACATGGGTGATCCGGTGCGACGCCCGCCGCCAATGCCAAGGCCGGCGGAACAACGCCACAGCACCGGCAGCCAGTATTTAAACTGGCAGGAACTGAAGTGATGAACTTTTTCAAAAAAAGTGCACTGTGTCTTAGGCTTTACTGTGTTTTTTTTTATCTTTTAGGGAACTTAGAGTTAATTAAACCTAGTGGTGGCACCGGTCAACGGGGTCGTTGACTAAAAAAGTTGGATAGGGGGTGTTAGCGGGGCGGACGAGCCGGGCAGCGCTCCCGGCTGGGTGTCAGGTGACGTCGGCGCGTCCGCCCAGCTGACAGCTGCACTGCCCGGACACCAGGGCGCAGCACCGACTGGGAGAGGCTGTGAGGCTACGAGGAGAGGTGATGAGGAACTATGAGAATGATGAGAGACGGCGGAACATCGGGGGCGAGAAGGAAGTGAGGGTGGACTGAGCGGAACAGGTGGTAGAGTAGAAAGAGAGGAGAGGTGAGAGGTGTCGGAACAAAAAGTGAGAGTGTGTGTGAAGTGATAGGATTAAGCAAGAAAAGTGACAAGCTGGAGACCGGACTGCAAGGAGAGATGGGTGAGTCGGGCTGACCAGAATAGGGTGCTGCCACTAGGGTAAATTTTGGGAAAAGTATAGGGGATTTACAGATAGGCTAGGATTAGAGGAAAATGTGCTGGGGCTAGGCTAGGGAAACCACGTGGAGGAGGGAAGGAGAATAACGGCTGTAAAAGGAAATAAAGGAATAAGAGGGGTGCAGTAAAAAAAGAATGGATTAAAACAGAAGGGAATTCTCAATCTGATGTTTTTCACTAAAACCCTGAACCACCGCGCAAGCACCCCCAGAGGGCAGGACAATAACCCTAACACTATAAAAGCAGTTACAAAGAGCCAATTCTTAGAAACTATTTTATCTTTAAAGTCAACAACACCATTTACATTTACCTGGTTTTCTAAATGTATAATACAATTCTTGGCATAAACTTTGCCAGTCAGTGCCAATTGGGTTTTACAATCTGATATTTTGTTACCAAGAGAGGTGTTTACTTTTGCTCTAAGAGCGGTATAACGCTCACTGTAAAATCCAGACATGGCAAGAGCCGGGCTTATAGTCTGAGGCCGACTGTTTGTTCGTTTGGGCGGACGTGTGTGCGATGACTTATCGTACACGGAGAAAGTTCAAGTTTGGAGGATAGACTTTTTTGGTGACGTAGATAAATGTACGGTGGCAACAATTTTCAAATTTTGTCGCGTTTCTGTTGTATGAGAATTGTTTAATTTGGTACGCCAGGGTTGGCCGCTGCGTGTGGTGCGCCTGTAAGGCGCACTCCGTCGCGAGTGGGAACGGGCTGAGGTTAAAGATTTTAATCGTTACAAATACATGTACCACCGGACACATCTCGAGTGACTTGAGGCGGGGGCCGGGGGCCCCCGCAAATGCCGCCGACAGGCCCAGCTGGCCAAGTCACCCTGTCGAACCAAGGTGCTAGTGTAGCGGAGCGGAACTGGCACCGAGGCTCGACGGTGGGACGGGCCAGCTTGTTCTGCATCGGAATGCTTTTTGTTCATTGCTAACTATGCATTCGATGCCTTGTAGCACGATGTCATGCATGCACTGTTTGCATCTTCACTGATGCTTTTGGAGCATGTACATGCTTGTGTTGCATTTCAATGCTTTTTTGCATTTGTATCGATGCATTTTTGCATCAATGCATTTTGTTTCTAATGCATCGTTTGCATCTTCGCTGATGCTTTAAATGCATGTTAATGCTTTATATGCATTGCATTGCTTTTTATGCTTCGTTGTCGATGCATTTGATGTATTTTACAGTTTTGTAACACATGCTGTGAATGCATCTATACTCATGCAGTATGTGCATTGAAATGCTTCTTCGGCGTCGTAATGCTTTTTTTGCATTGCTAACGATGCATGCGATGCCCTTTAACACGATGTCACATGTGCAATGTTTACATCTTAGCTGATGCTTTGGGGCATGTACATGCTAGTGTTGCATTTTAATGCATTTTTTGCATTTGTATCGATGCATTTTTGCATAAATGCATTTTGTAATCAATGCATTGTTTGCATCTTCGCTGATGCTCTAATTGCATGTCAATGCTTCATTTGCATTGCAAAGCTTGTTTGCATCGTTGTTAATGCATTCGATGCGTTTTAGTATAATATACCGCGAGCTTCGAAAGCATCCCTGCTCTGATTCTTTAAATGCATCACAATGCCCCTTTGACATTGCTATGCACTTTTGCATTGCTGACGATGCATTTTTGCATTGCCCACAATGTATTTGTTGATTATATTCCTTGAATAATAATTGAATTGTTTTCATGTTTTTAAACAGACTGCTTTGTGTAAATTAAATTTTTGGATTGGGCTCTTAGGACATTAGTAAAGCACATGTGCAAACGAATGTGCAAAGAGATCTAAAATAAGACCACAATTTCTTTAAAATTCTTTATTTTCAACATTTTCCCAGTGCACATACCCAGCAAAGTAAAACCCCACAAATAAATGCAAAAGCATGGGTACCAATAAAAAGATAACACAATTTAGTGTCGCCGTTTTCGCCATTTTCACAGTATGGCTGGAGTCTTGCAGTTCGCACTCTCTGTTCCTGCGGCTGTGGAGCTGGAGGCATGGATTGGGGCAAGGCAATCCATTTTTGCCTGCAGCAAACATAGGCAAATGTCGTAAATTTAAGTGTTTAAATACTGTAGGACTAGAAGGACGTGCATTTAACTTAATCTTACCACTGAGGCCTTGGCTGGACTTCTGACTGCTGCGGTGAATTAATTAAGGGTCTCCAATCGATCTTTTTTTTATTTCATGATTCGATAGTCCAGAACGCGCTGATTCCAACAGTATGTGTCTTAGCCCGGTGCGCCTTCTAGTTTTTGCTCTAGACACGTTCAAAACTTCGGATTTTCCCACTTTTCAGCACAGAAATCTCGAGAATTTGAATAGCGAGAAGAATGAAACTTTACAGTACTGTAGTACTTTACTTGGACTGTGTTTTGAAATATTTTTTGTGTCCCTGCGACTTCTAGGAAGACTCCTGGAATCAACTGAATGTCGGCCGATATTGAACCATATTTTCTAGTAGACGGAGCCCGAAAACCAGGTTTAAATTACGTTCACAACATAGCTTCATCTTTCATCTACAAGTAGAGACCCAAAACATACTTCTAGGTCAACTGCAATTTGAGATTTGTATGCCGAATGAAGGGCCTGTTTTGAGTTCCAGGCATGAGTAGAGAGAGACAGGCTACAACTTCTCTCTCGCACGTGGCGGGGTGAGGCGGTGCGAGGTGCGGGGGAGCCGTCCCTCCCCCTCCTCCCACCGCTGTGACAATGCGCGACGTCCGCCGGAGCACCGGAGCCCGCTAAACATTACAATAGGACGGAATCGACGCGGCCCGTCCTTTTAAATCTGACAAAAATCAACTTTTGATGTTCAAATTTTCAACACTTAAAATTGACACCAACCTTTTTGCCGCCTCACAACAGTGCGCTTTCGTTTTTGAATCGTGATCGTGCGAGGTTTTAGAGCCGACTTGTGGTTGCTAAAAACACGGAAGAAGAGCGAAACTGAGCCAAACTCAGGTCCGGAGAGCCGGAGCTGGC
The DNA here is from genome assembly GCA_026979955.1 of Megalurothrips usitatus. Classification (NCBI taxonomy): domain Eukaryota; kingdom Metazoa; phylum Arthropoda; class Insecta; order Thysanoptera; family Thripidae; genus Megalurothrips; species Megalurothrips usitatus. The sequence goes on from CM049593.1 coordinate 1,767,690, forward strand.
CGGTGACACCGACTTCAGCGGTGTTGCAGCGGCGTTGCCACCTTGGCTGTTGGGGAGGAGGTTGTCAGCCTACCCACCCCTCCCACCCCCACTTTTGACTAATAAGCGTGACGATTCCGAGAGTACGAGAGCGATCGGAGACCCTTAAGTCCTGCTGGCGGAAAGTCCCACTATAAACAAAGTGAAAAAAAAGTTCAATGGACAATTAACAGACCCTAACATTATTATGCCGTATCATATAAGCAAAACCGCTAAATAAACATGAAATAAGAAAGTAAACTCGGTGTCGAGGTGCCGATGTATCCGTCGGTTGTAGGTTAGATTCCTCATTAGATGTTGGCACACTTGGCACGGAAACAGCATTTCGCAGCAGCCACTGCCTAAAAATAAACGCCAAGAACAAGAATTTAGTAACTGTCATAAAAACGTGCTCTGCAAAGTTTGTTTTACGTAAAAAATACCTGGGTCGCGGAGGGGGTCAAATCACCTAGGTTACCGCAAACTATTGACACAAGCCTACCAACATAGACGTGAAACAAAGAAAGCGCAAAAATCGTCAATGCAGAAATGCATCGATGCGAAAAACCTTCCCAATGCAAAAAATGCATTGGTTCAAAATATCCAAATTTAACCAATTTCTTTTTAAAACCAAAGTTTCTCCTTGGGAGATCAAAGCAAGTTAAGCATTTTTGAACATATTTATGTCAATGCATTAATTGCTTTTTTGCATCAGACCTGCATTAAGAAGATACTGTTGAGCGTCTCTTAGCGTGTAACTGTCTGCATTTTCCTCTTTGGCGATTGTGATTATGGTGTGGCCTTACACCTGGCGTGTGATGACTTCCGCTCCAGGTTGCCTGCGCGGATCCCGACACGGTGACATGGGCTCCGGCGGCACACGGGAAAGTGCCCAGCAATGCAATTGTGACCGGCGTGTCAGAGGACGGCCTGCCTCTTTACACATGCAGGGCATTCAATGAGACTCTGCACATGACTGCGGAAAACACTTTTTTTATGATGGAACCCGGTGTCGTAAGTATCAGCAGTGCTGAAATGTTCTCTGCTGCTGCGTTGCCGAAACCGTCGTGTGCACAAGGCTGTGTGTGTTCGTTAAAAAATGCGATTCTCTTACACACATGGTTTCCGGATGCCAATATTGACCCAAACTAACTCCGATGAACTCGCCATACATTCTGACAATAATGATCTTGATTGCTGAGCGAGCGAAGGGAGCGAAGCCCTTCCTTCGGACTTTTCCAGTACCCGCAACGACGCCCCCCCCCTCCCCCGTAAACCTATAGTTAAGCAGAGGTATCTTCCTCCTATTACTATTTAGCTACATCTGTAAATGTAGCTATATGCAAATATACCATACATATACATATATGAATAAACATGTCGGAAAAAAGGGGGAAAAGTGGGAATATATATATATGTATATATGTATATGTATATATATGTATATATATGTATATATATGTATATATATGTATATATATGTATATGTATATATATATATATATATATATATATATATATATATATATATATATATATATATATATATATATATATATATATAAATATATATAAAGAGAAAGAGAGGTGTATGCCCTCTATCCGCCGCGACTAGGTTAGGTCAGCTAAATTTGCTGCTTTACTTAGGTGTTGTAAGACAAAAACTGGTTTAGTAATAGGTGAAATCTGGCGAAATCTAAATAATCTATTGGAGGAGCGCTGTCTACCATAGTCTGCAGGCGCTCCACACTTTGTTAGCTGCACCTGCCGGTTCTGCTGCGAGCACAGCAGGAGGCCTACCAGGCCTTTGCTAGTATACCTGATATTTTAGCAGTAAAAGATTATGCTCAAACCCTTCGCGGTAAGAACATCCTTCGTATATCCAACCAGTATTTCTTCTTAGGCTGCGAAGAAATCGTACCCTACGCAGGCTACAAAGATTTTTTCCCACCGTAGCATTTTTACTGTATTTTCAACTGCAAGAGACAATAGCCGTAAAACTGTGATATTCTCATCCACTTACCCTGTGTGACTCTATTGGCTACCCTATTCGCTTGAACGTCATGTTAGATACCAGCGACCCCTCCTGCCACTCGCCCTCGAAGAAACAATACACCTATTTAAGTGGGTGATTCTACCCTTGACAGCTTGTAACCGCGTCTTGTAACAGCACAAGGAGTTTGATCAAAATGGCTTCTTACGCAGACAGTGGTTACTGAGAGCTTATGTCTGTTGCAGCTGGACCCGTCATCGGGCGTGTGCACTACGGAATTGCTTGATATCCACACCTTCCGTACCTACGAAGTTCTGGCTCACAGCTAATGAGCCAATTGAATTCAGCCGTACACTATTCACTGTTCAATTAAACAAAGACATTACTTGAGTCAGCATTGTTCGCATCCCAACTCCATGATCATTTCCCGCCCGTACTTCGACTTGCCACACGGTCCTAAACGGAACACAAATTTCTGATTTTCTTCTCGTTTCTCCATTATCCGAACGTAGGTGAGGCCGATGTGAAAAGCGCTCTACAAACCCAAGAATGTGGTAACATGCTTTTCCTAAAGTGTGATGGGCGCCACACTGAAGGAAGAGTGTGATGGGCTGCTACGCTTTAGGAAACGCGTGGCGAGGCACCACACTCTTGTAAGAGTGTGATGGGTACCAAGCTCTTGCTATGATGCCTATGGAAACGCAGTAAAGAGTGTGGCACCATCACACTCTTACAGGAATGTGGTGCCTCACCACGCTTTTCCTGATGTGTGGCGGCCATCACACTTTAGGAAAAGCTTGTTACCACACTTTTGGGTTTGTAGAGTAGCGATACCAATGGTTACCGCTGATCACTAGTGTTTACCACCTTAAATCTTGGCCAAAATCGCCGATGACTCTGCGTCATTACCGGCGATTACCATTGATTACGGCAGGAGAACCAAGGCGGTGTACACACGATTACCGGAGTTGTCAACCCCTCGAAGTGAAACCATGAATGGAAGCAATCGAGCAAGACTAGTCGGAGTAAATATTTCAAATTTTTATTTAGTGTGATGCGAGACAACGCCTAATAAACGAAGTCACTGAGCTCCTTCGGCGTTGCGCCTTCTAAACGGGGACGTGCTTTCAGTGCGACGTAATTTAAAATTTGCGAGTTTTGACGCGCGATCGCTGCTACCCACCCAATTAAATATCGTCTGCGCTGGCCGGCCCAGCAGTTGTGGGGGAATGTGTCAATTGTGGGCACGAGGTTACGGCACCGCAGCGAATCAATGGAAACAATGCTTGTCATTCTTTGCTGTACTTTATTCGATTTCTCAGATATGAAGACCATTGTTTAACAGTTATTTCCCCAATGTAGCTTTTTTAAAGCACTGATGCCTGTGTGAACCCCACTATTTGCCGGGCATGGCCTCCACCACCACTTTGGGGGTGAGAACGCGACCATAGGCATCAGCTTCTGCGGTGGTGCCTCGAGGTACTCTTTGAGGCATTTGTACACAAAGAAGTACTGGGACTGAAACATACGGAGAAAAGACAGCTGTAATGGAGGGGCGATCCCAAGGGATGCACAATACGTATCGTTATTATCGAAATATCGATATTATCTTCTGATATATCGATAACACATGCAAACTAATATGCCGATATGTCAATGTTTTAAATCGATTTATCGAACGAAGCTGGAAGAGAATATTAAAGTTATTTGTAAGACAAGGTAGGCGTACGCCAGACCGCGTCGTGGCGTAACAGGCTTCGCTCATCGCGAATCACTGTTCCGCCACTCCACGCCTGGCGCACGCCTACCTTGGCCTGCCGGCGGCTGTCACCTGACCACTACGACCCTGCGGGCCTCACTCTCTCCGCACGGTCGCAACCACGCTCATGCTCTGGCTTCCGAACGTATCTTACATCATCCTTTCGTTATTAATGCCGCTCAACCAGTCCTAACCTACCCTTACCTGCCTGAGCCTAACCCACCCAAACCTCCACTAACCTAACCGAGCGTAACACACTCGAGTCACTGATCCGCCCCTCCACGACAGGCACATGGCGCGTACTGACCTCACCTAACCGGCGGATATTAAATTTTAGACCACTTGTGAAAATTATCTAAGAAACCGCTTCGGCTACGGTACGGGAGGTTGACTGTGGTATGATGCAAGAAAGATGTGGTCCAAATTTGAGCTTTCTACGTCTAACCGTTCTCGAGAAATCGCGCGGACAAACAGGCAGACAAAACATTTTTGACCTAGTCGGGTAAGGGCTTCGCTTTCGCTCAGCCAAAAAGAAGTTGAAACAAGGATATCAGCCAGCGAGCTAAATAGTGACGGCCGTGGACTCTAACAAATTTCTCGTCGCGCAGTGCGAGCACTGCGTTGCGATACGGCGGCTGAACGCACCTCTTTGGCCAAAGTTGCAGCCGCCACCGTAGCGTGATAACATCCGTGTTTTGTTTGCTTCGCTACTGCGCGCGCTGCCGCTACCAATAAGAAGCTGTCCCGTCCCACCGTCGAACATCGGGGTCAGTTCCGCTCCTCCTGCACCTCGGTTCGACAGGGGGACTTTGGCCAGGCTGGCCTGCCGGCGGCATTCGCGTAGGCCTCCGGCCCCCGCTTCGAGTCCCTTGGGATATGTCCGGTGGTACATATTTTTGTAAGGGCTAATATCGCTAACCTCAGCCAGTCCCGACTCTGCATGAGCGGCCAACCCTAACCTAACAAATCGAACAATTCTCACAAAACAGAAACGCGACAAAATTTGGAAATTGTTCCCACCGTAGGTTTACATACGTCATAAAAGGAGTCCATCCTCCAAATTACGATAAGTCAGCGCACATACCTCCGCCCGAACGAACAGTCGGCATCAGACTGTAAGCCCGGCTCCTGTCCGTTTCTACCGAAACGTGTGGAGACGAGATAAAAATGGCCCCACCGAAGAGCAAAGTGTGGCGCCTAGGGTCGGTCATGGCGAGAGTCAACCCTGCCTCACAGGTAAAATATAGTAACTCTGTTTGTACCACGAAAATAGTACATCCTCCGTAATATCTCCTCTTTAGGTCGTTCGTGAGTTTTAAGTGCGAAAACACGCCATATACGCGATTGACGTGACTTTGCTTGATTTTAGCACTTAAAACGCCGATATCTCAAAAACCGTCAGAGATACACCCTTAATATTAAAATTTTAGTGGCTAAGGACGCTACCTCCGTCAAATTAACTTTTTTTAACGTTTTTTATTTTGAAATGTTGATTTTTTAAGGTATAGAGGGCCGTTTAGGTCCCTTACGCCACCAGTAAGAGTTGCCCACACGGTCTGAAATTTTTACCAGTCATGTTTTATGGGAATTGGAACCGGATTCCGAGTACTCACACTCAAATTTCAAACTTTTTGCAAAAATTAAACGGTCAACTAAATTGGCGGTGCACTTTTTGCAGAGGCTGTCCTTTCCTTTGTAGTCGGCATAAAGAGTTGATCTTTGGAGGAGGTGTGCTCTGAGGGTCCACCTGCAAGGCCCCAAACGGCGAACCTCATTGATTTGCTCGTAGGAGTTGAACCACCCTATTACCTGGACAACCGCCTCCGCGTGAGTGCTTTTCACCTTTGTACGCACTTAAGATGCAGTTGGGGCGCCCCCTAAATGGTCACGTAAAACTAACACCTGATGCAGTAATTACCTGGCACTGCACCATGAACTGCCGCTGTTCTCGCAGTTTCATCACCACGCCGAACACGTCGACCTTCTTCTTGGCCTTGATGGCCTGCACGAGGATGTCCACGGCGATGAGGGTTCCCGTGCGGCCGACGCCAGCACTGAGCACAGGGAGGGCAGCCGTAACTACGGAGTTCCACAGACTGCAGTAAGTCACTCACTCCGGCTTAGAGGACCTGCAGTGGACCAGCATCAACCCTGGAAACAGCGCGGCGTGGCGCCGAACTGTGGTGCAGATGTGAAGGACGTGCGTCGCGGACGCCGGGCAGCCGAAGTCCGGCCACTCTCGAAAGTGTAGATGGTGCACCACTCGCCGCTCCGAGCCCTGCAGATAGGATGCGTTGCGCCATGCGCCTGTCAGCGAGGGGCGGATCAGTGACTCTAGTGGGCGACGCTCGGTTAGGTACGTTAGTGGAGGCCTGGGTAGGTCAAGCTCAGGCAGATAAGGTTAGGACCGGTTGAGTGGCATTGATTGGCTGAGCGAAACCGGAGCCTTTACCCGACTAGGTCAAAAATGTTTTGTCTGTCTGTTTGTCCGCGCGATTTCTCGAGGACGGTTAGACGTAGAAAGCTCAAATTTGGACCACATCTTTCTTGCATTATACCACGGTCAACCTCCCCTCAGGGGCACCGCAGCCCAAGCGGTCTCTTAGATAATTTTCACAGGTGGTCTTAAATTTAATATCCGCCGAATAGGTGAGGTCATTACGCGCCATGCGCCTGTCGTGGAGGGGCAGATCAGTGACTCGAGTGTGTTACGTTAGGTTAAGTTAGTGGGGGCCTGGGTAGGTTAGGTTCAGGCAGGTAAGGGTAGGTTTGGGCTACTTGAGCGGCATTGATAACGAAAGGATGATGTAAGATACGTTCGGAAGCCAGAACATGAGCGTGCGGAGAGAAGAGAGTGACGCCCGCAGGGCGTCCTACTTACTGATTGGCCCCGCAGGGTCCTACTCGTCAGGTGACAGCCGCCGGCAGGCCAAGGTAGGCGTGCGCCAGGCGTGGAGTGGCGGAACAGCGATTCGCGACGAGCGAAGCCTGTTACGCCACGACACGGTCTGGCGTACGCCTACCTTATAACGAAAGAATAATCTAGTATACGTGCGGAAGCCAGAACATAAGCGACGGGCGGCGGCGCGGCGCCCAGGTTTTTTTCCAGACTGGATTTGGAAATCCACTTGGAGATCAGTTGCCCTTATGGAAAGTCATTTCCAGAACCGAATTTTCTTGAATAGAAATACGCCCATCGGGAAGCCGAATTATCTAGATGGATATCATGAAATCCACTATGGATTTTAAGAATCCATCTGGGAACTTAGAAATCCATCTGGAAATCAGAAATCCAGGTAGAAACTGCCTAAAATCTATATGAAATATAAGGCTTGGTTGCGTTTTGCGTTGTTGACGTTGCTTGTGGGCACGAACTACGAACTTGAAATAATGAAATTAACTGCGAGTTTCCGCCTGAAATGAAACTGCAGAAAAAGAAGTGATCTCGGACTTGGCAGCACGGTGAAGGCAGGGCGCGGCAGTCACCTTGCTCATGACAAGCGTCCTGAGCGTGTAGGCCGGCAGCTCCGTCAGCACGGAGCACTGCAGAGCCAGGTCGCCCCACACGAAACGGTCGGCCAGCTTAGGGTAGTACTCGTAGCACTTGACTTTGTCGCCCTCGACAAGCTTGGTCAGCATGACGATGAGGCTGACGCGCTGCTCGAACACCATGCACCAGAAGTCCCGGGTCGTTTCTTCCTTGGGGCCCTGTGCGGCGATGTACTCCACCCGCCCCGAGTAGCCCTGGAGCAGCAGATGCAGGGCGGCCGCGATTATGGCCAGTTTTCATCGTGCAATGTCATACACTGTCACATCTACCCGATTACAACCTAAGTTTGAAGTTACTGTACGCGTACTGAAACCAAAATGACAAATATTTCGTTGATTATAGTAAGTGAACTTGTTTAGTTTAAATAGTGCTAACAATTTGACGGGACTGAAGTAGAAATCAATACGATACTTTTCAAAACTTTTCAGAACGACAATGTACCAAGAGAATCACATCCAGAGAACGCCACTCATGGATCTAGCATAGCTTTCCCTTGAAATTCCTGCGATTGTATTAATCGCAAATTTCCTTACTTAAGCTCGAGCAGATCTGCGTACGCTGTTAATAATACTTAAAAAAAATTCTCATCAAGGTTTGAACCTGAGACTTCGTTCGGCGTGCTGCCAAGCTGCACTGTGCGCTACCGAACAGTTGGTCATGTAGCTCGAGACATTGGCCGGCATGTTCCGATAATTGCCTCGCTCACAAGGGGGTGACACGAGGTGTAAATCCCCGATTTCGTTCAAACTGTGGTGGTCGAAGGACCTTTGGTGGGTATGAGGATCCCTTACAAAAATTTTGGCCGAATCTACATTCTTCAACCATTTAGGGCCTATTTATGCATATTTGGGCCGTTGTGGTATAAGACGAGATCAATAAAAGATTAAGAGAGATAAATTTCGGAAACAAACTTCTTTAAAGTAGCACCAGAGGCGAAAATTTCGTCCGTTTCCTCGTATCTCTTACCGTTTTCGAGACAGAGGCTCCTAAAATGCATTATTGTATGCTGTGCAAAGGTCCAATTAGACCCATATTGTAAATGCACATCAGCAGAATCAAATGTCGTCCGATTGAGCTGAAATTTTTTAAAGGGGTGGCTATTTATGTATTGTGTTGCGACCTATTATTGTCTGCTCCTGGGGTGCGCTCTGGGTGGTTCAGGATTCTGATGTAAGCTTTGGGTTCAGACTTAATCACTTCATCCATGTTCGAATCCCTCCTTTTGAACTTTTTAATACTAATTATCTTACGTGACCAACTCGCACCATTTCCACCACGAAGTAGCCTAACCTAATCCTAGCACGTTGTTTCCTAATCCTAACCTAATTTAGTAATTCCCTATTTTTCACCTAAAATTACCCAAGCGGCAGCACTTCATCCCAGCAAGTCCGACTCACCCATTTCACTCCTTGCCTGCTGGTGTCCTGTCCGTCACTGTTCTCTTTTTAGCACAAAACTCACTTCACACGCACACTACCTTTCCGAACATCGCACCTTCTCTACCTCACTTTCTTCTCTCCCCTTTCCACCTGCTGCACCCACACCTTCCGGTCTAGCCTCACATATCTCTTTCTAGCCTCGCGGCCCTTCCCGGCCGGTGCTGCGCCCTGGTGTTCGGGCGGTGCAGCTGTCAGCTAGGCGGACGCGCCGATGTCACCTGACACCCCCGGTCAGCCGGGAGCGTTACCAGGCGCGTCCGGCCCGCTAACAATTGGCACCTAATATTGTCACGACCGACCCAACTTTCTCACTTATGATTTTGGACGGGCCACCCTAATGACACCGCTAGGCCTTTTTTTGTCACTTTGAACCTCCTGAATAGTTAGGTTCAAAAAAGTGCACAAACCGTTGTTATACTGATAAACACACTGTGACTGGTGGCTAACTCAGCCAAACTGGCCGGAAACTAAGGGGGTAACTGTTGGGAAACTGCAGTTGTGCGAAATAATGGGTTCTTTTTTTACAGTTTAACAGAAAATTTCTGTACTACACTTGAACTATACATTTGTATACTTTAAGTACAGTTTAAGTAGTGTTTCTTCCATTTAAACTGTGATTTTATTACAGTTAAGAAGTAAATTTTACTATAGTGCAGATTGTTGTTATTCGCTAGTATTCCACTGAAGTTGATAGTGCAGATCCTTTCACCCGGGTTTTCGGGAGTGTGATGTCGCCCCGAAGCTTCTCCGCGCGGCCCGGAGACACCTGTCCAGGCCGCGGGGCCACCCGGCCTGGCGGAGATACCCTCTACTGCGGTTTTACCTAGACTGGATCCGATTATGTTACTGCTCGACATCCGGTCTAAGTTTCAGCGGAATACCTTATTTAAAAGGATTGCACTCATATAGAATACAAGTCATAAAATCATTTAAGATATCATAGGAAAGTTCAGACCACTATTGAATAAAAAAGCAGGAGGAGAGCAGTCAGCGTGAGTCCCACATACCGTGATAAACGAGGCGTTGATGTAGTTGGCGGTGTCGTCGTCCTCGGCGTAGCCCTGCAGCCTCACCCTGTTCCTGTCGACTGCGGAGAGAGCCAAGAGAGTCACTGGTCCGAGTGCCGGTGCCGGGCCTGACTGGGGGAGGGGAAGGGGGCTTCTTCAACCCCTAGCGGTGGCCGTTGATTAATTGGAGCTACGACTCTCGATATGTAATTTTCAGTTTATTTGTAGAGCTTTTTCTTCCTTTAAAATAATTTCTCACTCATTCTTTGCTGCTACTACTACATATGCTGTAGCAAAAAAGAACGAGTATTGCACTTGCCTTGTCTGTTAAACCACACTTTCATCTCGAAAATCACATAACTTAATATTCTGAGTATACTGCTTTGATCGGACTGTGATGTAGTTTAATCCTCACGAACTGTTTTTTTTTTAACGAAACAACAATTACTCTTTTTTGGGAACGTAGACACCGTGTCCGGGGAATAGGCAATGCCGCCGGTCAACAAATCGCTCGTCCACCGTAGTGCCGCTCGGAGAACATGAACCGCCAGCACAAGAATGATCAATTAAAGAGAGATGTGCGGGATGAGGTCGTGAGTGCGGGGACAGGGCGGGAGCACAAAGGGCAAGAGAGCTGCTTCTGTGCTGCAAGCGGGCTTCTAAAGGGCTTGTTTTCCAGGGAAAGACAAAGCTAATCTCGAAATAATGAGAAAATAAAGACTGCCAAGCAGAACGCCATTGCATTCTGGGATGGACTCGTCCTTTGATTTCTATCAAATCCTAGTTCCATTTTTCCAAAATAAATAAAAATACTTATGATGACATCGTTGATGTCAAGCACTACAAACATGAACGTAATGACAAAATATATTTTCCTAACATATCATTGGAACGTAGCCACTGTCGCGGACTGCGCATCTCCTTTGATCGAACTCACTCCGAGCGGCACCACGGCGGAGTCGATCGTTGACCGCGACCGGTGCCTCTTGCCCGCTACTCTGGTGGCCACCGCTGGTCTCAGAAAAAGAGTAATTCCATTTTTCGTTTTTTTTTTGCTCAAAAAATCGCGCTGTCTGCACCACAGCCCGATAAAAACAGCATCATTAGAACATTCCTACGTTGTGGTTGTCAAGATCAAAGTAGGAACAGACAGGGCGAGCTTTTTACTTCTATGCAAGATAGTTCGAAAACTCCAAAAAATTTCGATAGAATTTTATGTAAGATACACACAAGGAACGAGCCTTTCCATGAATGCTCTGCGTTCACCCGGACGGTCTCGTTTGGTTGATAAACATACCCAGTTTGGTGAAATAACCTATACAGTGATTACAGCAGTGCGGTTTTCAAAATGTCACAAACGAAAAGAATTTATTTCTACTTTGTTCTACTTTCCACGATTTTTCTTCTCCGCACATCCATTTGTTTACGTGGCACATGGCACACGCTTCAGTTCTTACAGACGAATTGTTCATAATACGGACGATCTTGTGCCACCGTAATACGGACAGAAATTCGTCTGTATTAGGGATACATTCATGCGTAAATTTTTCGTACGTATCCGTTGGGTACAGAGACGTTATCCGCAACGAAATCGTTGGTAATTTGCTATAAGTTCCTTAGTAACTTGCAGACTGTCGGTCCGCAAGGCGTTTGGAGTGTACACACGCACATGGCACGATGTTCGCGTAGCGGTTCTTGTAGGCGTTGTGCGGCAGCCTGGCCGCTCTGTCGGGGCTGCTGGCGGCGTGCTGCCCGCTCAGCGCGCAGAGAGTCTCGAACTCGAGGAGCAGCGCCGGGCAGGCGGCCTCGTTCGGCAGACCGGCGACCAGCGACTTGAAGGCGCAGCGCGAGTACGGCGGCGGCACCCCTCCGGCCCCGCGGCTGCTGCAGCTGTCCCGCTGCAGGGCCGGCAGGTGCGCAGCCGGCCCATCGGTGCTCTCCCCGCCGCTGCAGGGCCACTCGAGGGGGCGGGCCCCACAGGCCATTCCACTGCACCCCGAAAAAAAGGTTTCCTGTATCAAGTACACCATTTGTCTTGACATTAAAGGCACTGGTCGTAGAAAAAAAAAGTCTTAAGTACTTGTGGGTTGAGTTGGGCAAATTTTACGTTGGTCAAGCCTTTCTTTTGCTTCAGTTCAACAATAATATATATATACTTTGTTTTTTAAATCCTCATTGAGCGCTGAATCGTAAATTTTACTTATTCCTAGAAACCTGTTTTTCTTGGTGTACATCCCGTCAGAAACCCCAGTAGAACACCGGGACGCCGAAAACTGCGTCCGAAACTACGGCCTTAAAGCTCCCTGCTCCCCTCGCACCAGCTGTGTGGAGGATCCCACATTTAGGTTTCAGGAACGTGTTTCACAGGTGCAAGAGAATTTGTCGACACTGTAAATTAAAGTGCCCGACTTTACGCATCACTTACTGAGTGGTCTCAGACCATGCATTTCCTAGTGCATGTTCTCACACCACACTATTAAGTGATGCGTCGTTGCAAAACCATGCATTTGCATGTGGGAACCACACATAAGCTGACGCATGGTGTGCGACCAAATATGACATACATCGTGGTCTAGAACTGTGCTTATGTGTGGTCTCAGACCGCTCTGTAAGTAATGAGTTGTCTTGCTTGCAACAGAATTGTTGCAATGCACTACAAATTCAAATGCATGGCTTTACGCATTACTTACAGCGTGGTCTGGGACCACACATTAGCTAATGCACAGTTGTACACCACGCTGTAGCTAATGTGTGGTCGCATACCATGCATTAGCTAATGTGTGTTGTTGAGGGGGTGAACACCAAACATTTCCTAATGCATGGTCTGATACCACACATTATGTAATGCGTGGTGCTGCTACCACACATTTCCTAAAGCGTGGTGGGAAACCATGCGCTAGCAAATGCATGGTCTGAGACCATACAGTAAGTAATGCGTGAAGTCATGCATTTGGATTTGCAGTGTGAGAAAGGGAAAAGGGCAACCCTGTGGAAGTACCTCCAGGATGGGAATGACTCACCCGGTAATCTGGGCCCTCAACTTGCTACCCACGTGTTAATATTTTTTAAGTGCGGAAACGGATTCAGTGGCAGTCACCATGGCACTTTGCATCTAGTGAAGTGCCCTATCGACGGGAGTGCGCAGCATGTCCCACGCCTTACCTCGTGCACAAGTAGCGCAGCGTCAGGAAGGCGGCTATGGCACACGACATCACGAGAGTCGACATGACGACCCAGACAACCTTCTCGGCCACTAAACAAACGACAGAAAAACCAAGACAGGCCTTGCTGCCGAGTTTTATTCATTTTAGACCGTCCCGACTAGTGTCTTCAGAAACTACCAGGGGCCGGAGTTACAGTCTGATGTCGACTGTTCGTTCAGGCGGACGTTTGCACGCTTACTTCTGAACGGAGAAAGTTCAACTAAGGGTAATTGGCTGAGCGATAGCGAAGCCCTGGACCGACTGGGTCAAAAATGTTTTGTCTGTCTGTCTGTCGGTGTGTCTGTCTGTCTGTCCGCGCGATTTCTCGAGAACGGTTAGTCGTAGAAGGCTGAAATTTGAATCATATCTTCCTACCAGCATATCAGAGTCAACCTCATATTTAGGGCACCGTATCTTGGGTAGTTTCTTAGAAAATTTTTACAATTGGAATAAAGCACCAAAAATAAATTATACGAAGGATTGACTGCGGGGGCGCAGCCCTCTACTATCCCCTCTCACGGCCAAACGAAGGCCCCTATCCAAATTTGCTATAGAACCGACCCTCCGTGGAATGGGACAAGGAATACAGGCTTGTGCATAGTAAACCCCTCCGCGCTACCCCGTGCTCGAGATCCAAGATGGCGTCCATTTGAAGTAAACATTTGGGAATATCTGAAGAACCGAGCCACCCAGCGAGGTGCGGTTTGCAGCGCTGGCCATCGTAGCGGTTTAGCCATCATTGCGATCTTTCCGCAATGGCACCGGGCTCGAGACCACGCACCCCGTCCTCGGGAGCCACTTTCCATCTTTTAAACGGTACGGTCTAGCGTCGTGTGGTCTTCGACATTGGCCATTGGCCGCGGCAAAGGGGAACATGGGCGCCACACCAGGACAACCGCTCTCCAGACCACGCACCCCGTGCTCAAGAGCCAACTTTTATCTTTCGAACGGTAGGAGGTACTGACTTGCGGTTTTCGACGTTGGACTTTGCGGGCCGCGGCAATGGGAAACAAGAGCACCACGCCACGCCTACCGCTCTCGAGACCTTGCACCCCGTCCTCAAGAGCCACATCGAAAAAAATTTCTTATACGAGTACCAAGTAAGCTATGCGTTTTAGAGAGATAAGTTTTGCGTTACTGCAGAGGGCATGGGAGGGGTGGGGGGGCTATGAACGAGTACAGCCACTGGTCTCGAGACTAGGGACCGCGTCCTCGAGGGCCACATGTAACGACCACCGAAACTCGAGAACTAAGTGTCATAGAAATGCGCTTGCGGCACTGCACAAAGGCATCGTATGGGTGGCGAACGAATACAGCCTCCGGTCTCGATACCAGGGACCCCGTCCTCGAGAGTCGTCGAGCAGCGGATCAGTGACTCGAGACGGTTACGCTCGGTTAGGTTAGGTTAGTTGGGACCTGGCTAGGTTAGGCTCAGTTAGGTAAGGGTAGTTTGGGAAAGGTTAACGGGCGCCGATGACAAAAAGGCAATGTAAGATACGTCCGGCTGCCACAACATGAGCGTAGCTGCGACTGGGCGGAAACAGCGACGCCCGCAGGGCGTCCTACTGAGTGGTTGGCTTCGCAGGATGTTGCCCGTCAGAAGACAGACGCCGGCAGGCCAAGGTAGGCGTGCGCCAGGCGTGGAGTGGCGGAACAGTGATTCGCGCTGAGCGAAGCCTGTTACGCCACGACGCGGTCTGGCGTACGCCTACCTTGTATACTTTCCCTATAACATACATGAATGTACACAGGTGATACACGAATGTGACATCAGGTCACCTTCCTTTAAATGTTGTCACATCCGTCGAAATGTGATGCCACATTTGTCTCAATGTGAATTGTAAGACGCTGGTCCCAAATAAAGACCTTGCCTGGAAAGAAGAACATGAAGAACAAGATGGCCACTGGGTGGCGTGGCGCGGACCGATAACAAAGCAGACGATAACCGCTGTTTACGCGGGTCTAGTGGAAAATCGTTGTTTATACGTGTTTTGAGGCGTTTTTTTTTTTAATATCTGTTTTGGGGACCGCTGCTTTCAGTTTTTTTTTGTCGAAATTCGAAGTTTTATTAGTTGATACGGGGGAAATACGGTTAAACGGGCTCGGTGGCTCGGGTTAACCAGCGGTAATTGGCTGCACTTCCCGTAAGTACCGGCTTAGTACCGGCTCAATATTAAAAAAAACGGAGAGCTCTTAGAGGTAGGGAACCCGCGGCGTCTGGGGTCGCAGATGGCTCGAGGTCGGCCTTTAGTGTGATGCATGACCAAAAAATACACTTACCTACAAAAACAAATGGTCGCAATCGGTGTTGTAGAAACGGTGCAATTGCAGTATAACCAAAACTGCCCCTGAAAGGTAGGCAACAACGCTTTGGGGCCACAAACCGTTCGTAGTGAGCCTTCGAGGTGATATCGGACCAAAACATACACCTACCTACCAAAAATGAGTGCGATCGGATCTAAACAAACGGCACACTAGCTATATAACGGAACCTGCCTCTGAAAGGTAGGCAAACGCGAATACCGAGGACCGGTCGCCGGACCCGATGTGCCTACACTACTTGAAGGTATGGGTCCCAACAACATTCGTATCCAACGGCATCTCTCTATCAGGTCGTGCAAGGTTGAACGATTAACGGCCCCACTAAAATGTACGCATCATGACTCTTGGAAACACGTGACGAAATGAGTCGGTCTAGAGGGACGGGCCAGCTTGTTGATGTATATTACCGTTTGTGTCAGATGGTGACGCTGCAACGAAAAAACGTAGCGGTTGAGCGCGAGCTGGCTAATGATTGGCCTTGAGAGAACTCTTGAGGGCCGAGTACGCACTCATCAAGAAGGCCGCCGCCGTCGTGTCCACGTACACCCCCGGCCTGGCGTAGCCGCGGACGTATATCCTGTACGTCAGGCCGTTCACCAGTGGAGGGTTGCAGTTCGTCCCATCCCCGACGACGAACCACGCATTTTCAGCGTTCCCTGCTCGAAAGAGTAAAGGGGGCAACCCAAAAATGAGAGCGGCGGGTAAATAGACTACATGCTAAGTTGTGAAGTCGTATGTTTAATGAGTCGATTCACCGTCCATACCTTCGAATGGGTTCCAGTAGTCTTCTGTGGCTTTATAGGCGTCTTTCAAATTGCCTGGTCTCCACTGCATAGGGATAACAATAAAACAAAATATATATTTAAAAATTGTTATGATCAGCAGTGTTTCTTTTCGCGACAGAGCTCATTAAATAATAAACTAAAACGTTGTTTTGGTGTGCCCCAGGGTGGCAAAATTGTTAAAAATCCTTTAACTAACTATAGTGGTCCTAGTGGGTCCAATTGTGATCGCCACAAGAATCTTGTGGCGGTGGTCACAAAACTTCGTGCTGCCTATGGCTGTTATCTGCTACGATTTGCCATGGCAAAATTTTGTGACGATCTCTGGAACCTTGGAAACAGTGCGTAGGCTAGAGAAGGGTCCCTCACTCCTAGAAAATGCGTACATGCGTAATTTTGCGAGTTTTTTCATGATTGTTCTGGATTTTCTCGTTGTTGAAAATAACTTTTTGACAGTGTGCTGGACTAGAACCAGGCGTCGTCGGAACCGGGTCTCATCGAAATCTGCGCCTAGATATTTGCTATCTCCTTCTGTTCTTGAGATACCCGATTTATTAACGCCGATTTCGATGAAATTAGAATGGCCCTGGTTATTTTCCTCGTAGATGCTTCTCACAAAATGTTTATTGTCTATCACTATAACTTCAGATTCTAGTACAACTTTAATCCATAATGGAAACTGAAATACATCTGTTTTCCCACTCGATTTGGTTTTGGAAATCCATCTGGAGATCAGTTTTTCTTGTACAAAGTTTATCCAGGACCGAATTTTCAACAATGGAAATAAGCGCATCTGGAAACCAATGAGAAGGTCAGTATGCTTCTTAATGCTTCTGTAATAAGTAAAAGATTTACTTTTCAATAACAGTACGTACTGCCTTTGGGACGAAACATTCCTAACGGGAGAAAGTAAACTTCCAGCTAGGTAAATGTGCTGCCAAGCCCCGGACTTCAATAAGGGAAGTACTTGAGTCAGAAGAGTTAAAATTTGAGAGTTGAAATATCTTAATCTGCTCCACCTAAGTCATCCAAAAAAAAATAAGAGAGCGACGAATATTTTAAGTAGCTCAGACATTTTTTCCGCTGTCAAAGTTCATTGACAGTGCCTGCAATTTTAACTTCTGCACAAAAAATGTAGTCGTTTAAAAACCAAGACTGTTTTATTAGCGAGCGAAGCGAGCTCACGTTCTCAAAACGGGCCCCGCGAGAACTTCGGTCGTGACTCTGTCTTTCTGTCTGTCAGTCACGGACTTTCCAGAAGCACCACACAACTGTTTTAGCTCCGCTTCAAGTATTGGTTGCTAGTTCGACATGATTTTTGGACATTCAATGCGAGTTTTCCTGTTGCTGCGGCTGCGGTGTGATGGTGTGATAAGTGACAAGTAGTACGTCGGCTGCAAAGCAGTTCGCGTTCACGTACGTCCCCCCGCTCCATGACGTAATCTTTTACGAAACGAAATAAAATGTATCATGAAGTGGGGGTCGATTCACTGTCTTCATTCGTTTACGCATCTCGTTTTTAAAGCAATTTCGCATCCGCGGACACCTACTGGACCGCTGTGTTGTGGTCACATAAGTAAAAGATGCAGTTGTTTACAAACAACGTTCAGAGGTTATGTTCCCCTGTGCCTGTCCTGGCTTTTGTTGAAACAGCATTAGTATTCACGATTTGGACTACTTCATAACCTTGCAAATATATTATTTCTTAATCACATTACTTCTCATGCCCTACATGCTATAACCTAAAACTGTTGGGAAGTAGTTCTCACTGTACTGTTAGCACTCAGTTTTCAGTAGCATACACTTGTCGCAACCAACAAAGAGAGAGTTGGAAGCACCGTTACGGGTGAAAGAAAAAGTGCGTTTCCTTAAACAATGTTTTCGATTTGTTGCAGTGCTTTTTTCTTGCGGTGATGACGCAAATGTATGGCAAAACCACTTTGCTGTGACAGTGTTTCGGTTCTCACGTGAGATGTTTCCAATCTCAAGTCAAGAGACCATCTCAAATATTATGAGGTAAGCATCTATTTAAATATTGTTTATGTAGTCTACTCATACACCTATTTGTTTTCATTCAAATTCTTGTTCTTCTTTCAGGTGACAAGGACAAGCTTTGAGCACATTGTTATACCCGAGTGTAAATTTATGGTGGGCTCGTATTGAGCTGAACCTGGTCAGTAGTTCATTTGCCTATAAACATTCTTTTGCTTGTGGGGGGAATGTGTGGCTGTAACACACCTACAGCAATTTCTGATTGATTTGTTTTACGTTGACATCAACATGCTTCTGTAGCCAAACTAATTTCCATTTCTTTTTGCTTCAGAGCACATCAATGTCGACTCATTAAACTGATATGTTAGATGTATCATTATTATGCTTTTCCTTTTTCCAGACATTCAAACTGTTCCTAACATCATTCGGCAGTGTATGAAAGTTCATGATATACAGTGCCAGTGCCCCATGGAAATGGTAGACCGTTACCGTCCACTCCTGTTACCATTGCTTCCTCGTGAAAGTGCTCAGCTGATCCCTGTTTAAAAGGTCTCTTTGATAGTGTCTGTTGATCCCATTCTCATTTACTTGGGACAGTTCAGATCTTCATCCTGTATTTTTTCCATTCATAGAACATAAATTGTTGATGTAACTTCGAAAACTTTGCTTTTATGTAACACTCTTAATTTAGCTCATCCATTCTCGACAGTTGTATTGTAAACCGTCTCCTTAATTAGTTTAGACTTTTCAGTATTAATTTGGATTTACCAACCTCTATGAATTGTTTACCTGTCTCACGCGATCAGCCATTATTTCATGTTAAGTTTGAAATGTCTCTACGCTTCGCTCGCTACATTAGGCGCAGCATTTCGGAGCGTACCCCTAGTTAATTGGGAACAAAGCCCGTCGTTTTGAAACATATTTTTAAGACGATTTCTTCGTTTTTAAACGACAAATATGAGCGGGTCACTTTCACAGTAATGCGGACAAGTGCACTAGTAAATGCTAACGAGGGAAAATTTTCGTATTGCAAAGAAAACTGCGGCTACATATTGTGATCGTTCTTAGAAAGTAAATCGTAAGAAAGTTCGTAATACGTAGCCTCAGTGTACTTTGTAAGCTCTTACCAGTGAGGCCTCAATTGTATTTTAAAACGCAGCGATATGGTTTTTCAATCGCATCCCAAATATGAAGATATTTTAGCAGCACATATACGACTTACGAAAGTCGTTGAACTCGACAATCCTTTACAGTGTCTGACAAAATATTTCTCGCTGGGTAGGGCAGGGTGCTCATTGCCCATGTAAGCAATCCCTTAGATTATCAATCCGTGTAACGACGCCACAAGAATCTGTTTAAATTGCGTTTGTAAAAGGGTCTGCTGATGGCACCTTAAACCGAGCCTTTTGTCTAAAATTCGAAATAGTGGTCAAATGCAAAGACAGGTGGGCAAGGTGCTCATTGCCCATGTAAACAATCCCTTAGATTATCAATCCGTGTAACGACGCCACAAGAATCTGTTTAAATTGCGTTTGTAAAAGGGTCTGCTGATGGCACCTTAAACCGAGCCTTTTGTCTAAAATTCGAAATAGTGGTCAAATGCAAAGACACTCTACTTGGTCAAGTAGATCCCTACGAGGGAAAACGTGGAAAAGAAAACGTCGAACACCCTGCAGAGAGGCCTCAAAGTTGGGTACCACAGGATGAGCTGGGCGCGATACAAAACCATTGCATCCCCAGGACACTCGACCGCATGTCCTTTATAAAATTTGTGGTGTGACAACGCAAATGATTGATGAAATTCAACGCTAACAGTGACCACAACGTCACAGCCGAAAGAGCGCGTCTTCCCTGGGGCGCGACGAACACGTCGTAGTTAGCCAGCGTGCTGTTCTCTGCGTAGAAAAGATTTCTAGGAAATGAAACGATGGCTTGATCTGCGCCAGAAGCTTTTACAGTGACGATTTTCTCCGAGCCGTTCCGTACCACGGGACCTGTAAAAAAAGACACCATTTTATTGATCAGGATTGTTTATCCGTTACCGTTCATATTCGGTAATTTGGCCCCAGTTCGAGACATATTTGGCACAGCTAAAGGTGGGTTCGCGCTGGACGACAACTTTGAGACCGCCTGCTGGGCAACAGGGCGCGGCAGCTAGCGACACGCACATTCGCCAAAAGTTCCTGAGTCGCTCTTTGTGTGGCGGTTAATTAGCAGACAAACGGCAGCTCCTTGCGCTTTAAGCACTGGATGCCAGCTCGGAACTTCTTCAGAAGCTGCTTTGTGTACAAAGGGGGAGAAAATTCAAATCTGCGAGAGTAAGTGCGACACCATAGCGACCCTGACGCCTGACGTCACCTAGTGTCGCTTAGAGTCGCTTGCTGTCGCTGGTACACCAAATTTATCGGTTCACTTTTTGCAGAGTCCGCCATTCAGTTGCTGGTCGACCAAGAGGGCTGAAGATTCGTGTGGGCATGCACCAATGGTTCATCTCCGTGGTCCCTGGACGTCACTTTTGTGTGCAACATACGGGTGCCCCGAGATGTCAAACTTGGAATCCCTTGAAACTTTCTTTGCAGTATAAACTGCCCTCAAGAACCCTAGAAACCAAATTTTAGCTGCCCTAGTCTCGGGATATTTCAATTATTGCAACGGTCAAGGCCAGCGTAGCGTAAACATGATCGTGATCAAGGGTCAAGGCTAGCGTGTTGGGCCCCCTGTTGCAGTGTGTCTGCTGCGTCCCACGACTTGATCGTGACCAACGGTCAAGACTGGCGTAGACTTATTCGAGACCGAGGCTGATTGAGGATAAAATAACTTGATTTGACAATCAAGAATAAAACAAGGTAGGCGTACGCCAGACCGCGTCGTGGCGTAACGAACTTCGCTCACCGCAAATCACTGCTCCGCCACTCCACGCCTGGCGCACGCCTACCTTGGCCTGCCGGCGGGTGTCACCTGACGAGTAGGACCCTGCGGGCCCCACCGCGCTCATGTTCTCGCTTCCGAACGTATCTTGCATCACCCTTTCGTTATTAATGCCACTAAACCAGTCCTAACCTAACCATACCTGCCCGAGCCTAACCTACCCAGGCCCCCACTAAATTAACCTAACCGAGCGTAACCCACTCGAGTCACTGATCCGCCCCTTCCTGACAAGCGCAATTAAAATTTTAGACCACTTGTAGAAATTATTTTAGAAACCGCTTGACCTGCGGTGCCCGTGAGGGGAGGTTGACTGTCGTATGATACAAGAAAGGTGTAGTCCAAATTTGAGCCTTCTACGTCTGACCGTTCTCGAGATATCGCGCGGACAGACAGACAAAACATTCTTGACCCAGTCGGTCCAGGGCTTCGCTATCGCTCAGCCAATAACTTGATTTAAGGATACGCACTAAATGTCAATGTACAATTTTGTACATAGTGATGTACAGATCTGAGCATGCATTATAGTCTACAAAATTGTACATTGAAATTTATAAATTTGTACATTGTAATGCACAAGATATTTTCAACTGTACTATCAGTGAATTAAGTTTTGACCCACCGCTGGGGAACTACTCCACGCTCGAGGTCGTGGAGAGGTGCTGCCCTCTAGGAGGCGTACTCACGCATTCCCAGATATGGCGGCATCAGCCACCGGCAACGTATTTCCCCTTGGCCCCAGATAGCCAGGGAGCAATACATAATACGCGGGCGTAGAAAAATAGTAAAAATAATGCAGAACAGGGAGCTATTTTCACCTGGAGACCCGCTAATTAAGTTGCCACACGGGGATGCGAGTAGATTCGTAAATGAGTAAGGTTAGTCGCCCATAGCAGACAACGTTAGGTCACCCGGGATTTCTCATACTACGCGCGAAAACCAAGCCAATTTGAAATAGCACATCATAAGAGACGAGGTTTTCAAGTTATACATTATGAAAACCCGACTACAATTCGAAAATATGAGAAGACCAGGGCCCCTTCGAAGCCGCAGCCGACGTATAAATCGAAAGCACTATTTGTAGCCGGGTTTTAGAGGCGAAAAAATTTGTTTCGCCGTGAACTGCTCACGCTGTGCACGCACTCACATTTTCTCCGCCAAACCCCTACAATGCAGTAAGAGTTGCCAACCAGGTTTTTTTTTTAACCAAGAGACGACGTGAGAACCGAAGGCAATGATTGTAGCCGGGTTTTATAGGCGAAAAAAATGGGTTTCGCCGTGAACTCCTCACGCTATGCACGCGCTTACACTTTTTCGTCAAAACCCGGCTACAATGCAGTAAAAGATGCAAACCAGGGTTTTTAAAACCAAGAGACGACGTAAGAATCTTAGACAATAATTGTAGCCGGGTTTTATAGGCGCAAACAATGGGTTTCGCCGTGCACTCCTCACGCTATGCACGCACTCACATTTTCTACGGACAAAACCCGGCTACAATTCTTTTATTGTATTAGACCCGGGTTCTTTTTTAAGAGCCCAGACGCTAGTGTCCCAAATAAATCATTTGTAGGCGGGTTTTATTTGCGAGATTTGGTCGGATCCATAGTGTTATAGAAGAACCACCCACGAGGCGTGGTCAGTGATTGGTAGAACCCGGCTACAATGCAGTTAGAGCTGCGAACCAGGGTTTCTCTAAACCAAGAGACGACGTTAGAACCGAAGGCTATGATTGTAGCCGGGTTTTATAGGTGAAAAACACGGGATATGCCGTGAACGGCTCACGCTATGCACGCACTCATATTTTCTCTAGGGAGCCAATTGACCGTTACGCAAAATATAACAGCCCATTATAATGTAAAGTTCAGAACACTGACTGTTACTAAATAAATCGAAATACCTGTAAATGCGTGTAACATGAAATTTGCGTTTTCCGATTTGTAGTTAATTTTTGAACCCAGAATTAAAGTTTTACGAATAACGTTATTGCTCTTCAGCGTATTTTACGTTGAGATACAATTAACGTTATATATGTTAACGTCTGATTAACGTTATTGCTCTAACGGTATCTTAACGTTACATGTTCGTTATTTTTCCCAATAAAATAAATTGCAGCCGGCACTGCCACGTTGCCAGATGATCCCACAGCCTCTATCCCGTTAACGCCCCCTCCCTTTTTACTGCCCCCTCCTCTCCTACCACGTTGCCACGTTCCGTGAGCCCGAGCCGAGCTGTGGCCATACGGTTTATCCGGTCTACCATTCTCGTCTCCTCCCCCCCCCCCCTTCTCCCTCCAAGCAGAAATGTAAAATGAACGCAGGATAGAGTGGAACCGAACCCGCGCCAGTCGCGCAACACGCAGCTCTCACTGTATTGTAGCCGGGTTCTACCAATGACGGGCCACGCCTGGCGGGTGGTTCTTCTATGACACTATGTAACTGACCGAATTTCGCCAATAAAACCCACCCCTCCAAAAAAGCTGGATCTAAAACAATGAAAGAATTGTAGCCGGGGTTTTGACGGAGAAAATGTGAGTGCGTGCATAGCGTGACCCGTTCACAGCGTAACCCGTTGTTTTCGGCCAGGAACCCGGCTACAATCATAGCCTTCGGTTCTTACGTCGTCTCTTGGTTTAGAGAAACCCTGGTTCGCAGCTCTAACTGCATTGTAGCCGGGTTCTACCAATGACTGACCACGCCTCGTGGGTGGTTCTTCTATAACACTATGGAACCGACAAAATCTCGCAAATAAAACCCGCCTAATGATTTATTAGGGACACTAGCGTCTGGGCTCTTTAAAAGAGCCGGATCTAAAACAATGAAAGAATTGTAGTCGGGTTTTGACGGAGAAAATGGGAGTGCGTGCATAGCGTGACCCGTTCACAGCATAACCCGTTGTTTTCGGCCAGGAACCCGGCTACAATCACAGCCTTCGGTTCTTACGTCGTCTCTTGGTTTAGAGAAACCCTGGTTCGCAGCTCTAACTGCATTGTAGCCGGGTTCTACCAATGACTGACCACGCCTCGTGGGTGGTTCTTCTATAACACTATGGAACCGACCAAATCTCGCAAATAAAACCCGCCTACAAATGATTTATTAGGGACACTAGCGTCTGGGCTCTTAAAAAAGAACCCGGGTCTAATACAATAAAAGAATTGTAGCCGGGTCTTGTCCGTAGAAAATGTGAGTGCGTGCATAGCGTGAGGAGTGCACGGCGAAACCCATTGTTTGCGCCTATAAAACCCGGCTACAATTATTGTCTAAGATTCTTACGTCGTCTTTTGGTTTTAAAAACCCTGGTTTGCATCTTTTACTGCATTGTAGCCGGGTTTTGACGAAGAAGTGTAAGCGCCTGCATAGCGTGAGGAGTTCACGGCGAAACCCATTTTTTTCGCCTGTAAAACCCGGCTACAAATAGTGCTTTCGATTTACACGTCAGCTGCGGCTTCGAAGGGGCCCTGGTTTTCTCATATTTTCGAATTGCAGCCGGGGTTTCGTAATGTATAACTTGAAAACCTTGTCTTTTATGATGTGCTATTTCAAATTGGCTTGGTTTTCGCGCGTAGTATGAGAAATCCCGGGTGACCCAACGTTGTCTGCTATGGGCGACTAACCTTACTCATTTACGAATCCACTCGCATCCCCGTGTGGCAACTTAATTAGCGGGTCTCCAGGTGAAAATAGCTCCCTGTTCTGCATTATTTTTACTATTTTTCTACGCCCGCGTATTATGTATTGCTCCCTGGCTATCTGGGGCCAAGGGGAAATACGTTGCCGGTGGCTGATGCCGCCATATTTGGGTATGCGTGAGTACGCGTCCTGGAGGGCAGCACCTCTCCACGACCTCGAGCGTGGAGTAGCGCCCTAGCGGTGGGTCAAGACTTAATTCACTGATAGTACATTGTAATGCACAATAAAAGAACAGTAAAGGAAATTCACTAGTATCGTGCAATATAATGTATAATTTTGAGCATTGAAATGTATAACATTGTAGTGTAGAACATAATAATGTATGCTCAGATCAGTACAAATGTACAAATAAAGTATATTAGCATTTAGTGTTTACGATTCAAGAAAAAAATTCAAGGCTTCGCCTTGACGTTGTTACAGAAATCATTTCTCTGGCCGCCCTACAACGCTGTCACTTAGCTGCCATTTTAAATTTTAGACCATTTGTGAAAAGTATCTAAGAAACCGCTTGAGCTGACCTGAGGGGAGGTGTTGACTCTGGTATGATGCAAGAAAGATGTAGTCCACTGGGATGCATTGGAGTACCGGCCTTTCCCTTCTTGGCTCACTTTTGTGGCGCCTTCTCTCTTCCTACCCCATCTCCCTTATGAGCCCCAGGACAGGGTAAAGACGCTGCCGAACCTCGCGTCCCCATGTTTCACAAGCAGGGACACGAGGTTCGGCCGTCCGCAGGGTGTCTTTTCGTGTCTCTAAGTACAATGCCAGAGCAGCCAGTGGGTGTCTCTACTGTGTCCCAATGCTGTCCCCACCACGTCTAGGCAGACTGTACCCAGCATGTCCGCGAGCTGTCCCTGGGCACACCAAGCTGTCCCCGGCCTGCCCTCGCGTGTCTCCAGCCATACCCAGCTGTCTCCGGCGTGTCTTTCGGGTACAAGAGCCGCTGTCCGTCCCTACTGTGTCTTTATTCCGTCTCAAGCCTCACCTGGCTGTCTCCGGCGTGTCTTTTCATGTCTTTCGGGTACATGAGCCGCTGTCTGTCCCTACTCTGTCTTTATTTTGTCTCTAGCCATACGCCTGGGACAAAGTGCAGTGTGCTGTCATGCAAAGACAGGCGAAAGACGGCCAGAGAACAGGTGGAGGAGCAAGGAATTGCAAGGACACAGCTGAGACAGGGGTAGTAGTGTATCCGTGTTGTCCATGGAGACATTCGAATGACAGTGTTATGACAGCCGTTTGGTCTAGAGACATGTGGGATGTCCCCGGGGCAGCTATTAGTGGAGCTGTACATTGAAGAACTTGTGCTCGGGACACGCTGGAGACGAGGACACAACTTTGCTTTATTAATACCCGAAGACACCGCAAAGACACGGTCTGAGGGTGCTTTGTCTTCGGGAGATACACGAAAGACATCGATAAGACATGACTCAGAAGTCGTTTTTGTACGAGGACAGCTTAAGACAGTAAGAAAGCCATCGAGAGAGACTCATACTTGAGAAAAGACACTCGAAAGACGAAAGAAAGACAATCTTGTCTTTACCCCGTCCTAGGCCTCATCAGGGCTCTCGGCGCAGAACTGAAATGCGACCGCGCCAGTGCGGCTACACACCCCCAAGGGGGAAAAAAATGGAATAGCCGATGTAAAGGGGTCCTCGCTTCGCTCAGGACCTAAAATTATTTGTGAAGCAGCTTAAGCTGCTTGGCTGCCTTTGAGGTGAGCTGGTGCAAGAAAGCTGTAGACCAAATTTGAGCTTCCCCCGACTGTCCGTTCTTGAGAAATTGCGCCGACACAGAAACGAAGAAAAAAAATGTTCGGGCTTGTTGGATAAGGGCTTCATTTCGCTCAGCCAAAAATTCACCATGCAGGACTTGGCCATCCATCATTTCCTGCTGAGGCCACCAAGGAGGGCCGGCACGAATTTGACATTGCAACTACCATGCTCATAAAGGTATGCATTGCAATGAAGGTTGAAAGAGGAAACAAACACACTAAATGTTAATGTACTTTTTTTGTACATTGTAATGTACTGATCTGAGCATACATTATAATGTATAGTATTGTACATTACAATGCCCAGTAATTGTGCATTTCCTCTACCGCACGTTTATTGTGCATTACAATGTACAGTTCGAAAAATCTTGTGCATTAAAATGTAAAAATTTATACATTTTAACGTAGGATATTGTACATTAAAATGCATGCTCAGATCTGTACATTACAATGTAAAAAATTGTACATTGACATTTAGTGTGAACAAGCCGTGAAATTACTCACAAAAAATAGGAATGCGGTAAAGATTCTCTGATGCCTGACGAAACGTGGCGGTCCGGTCGTGTGTCATGCTATAATTTACATCAATTCTAAACTTTATCGACATGTTTTGATGTGCACACCAGTCCTCGTCCCAATCGGTAGGAATGCTAAACTGGTCCTGTAACAAAAAATGCATTTCAAAATACTTGCACAATTTTGGTCAATGACAACACTTACACCACATGAAGTACAAATGGAATGCACCAGGTTCCGCAGCTCAGTCATGTGCTACAGGAAAGTCAGTTGATCCCGCAACACTGTCATCTCATTGAGCCGAGCAATTTGCAGAGGGGCTTTGGCGTTGCGCCACTTGTCCCATAGCCAGAATGCGAACAGCAGCGTCTTACTTAGATATCAACGAAGTTGAAGCATTCGCCAAGAGAAGGCTGCGCAACCATCTTTTGGCTCTGACCGGAAAATGTTCCACAGATGCTAACACACTAAATGCTTATGTACAATTTTTAGACCGCCCCGACACGTTTCCGTACAAATGGAGGGGAGCCTGATGCGAGGGGTATGCAACTCCGAGAAATGGTGTACACTTTGGGTAGAGATGGACGGAAATGGATAAGAAATGGAAGAAATGGCTAGAAATGGCCAGAAATGGTCAGAAATGGATGGAAATGGTAAGAAATGGTCAGAAATGGATGCGAAATGGTTGAAATGGATGCGAAATGGCCGGATATGGCTGGAAATGCTAGAAATGGCCGGAAAGGGATAGAAATGGTCAGAAATGCAGGGAAATGGTAGGAAATGGATGCGAAATGGTCGAAATAAACGCAAATTCCGGAAATGGTCAGAAATGGGTAGAAATGGCCAGAAATGAGTAAAAATGGCCAGAAATTGATAGAAATGGATACGAAATTGTGGTGAATGAATGCAAAATGTTTGGAAACGGACGGAAATTCTAGCAATGACAACAATTTAAGAAGTAATAGCAAAATTTTTACAATAGGTAGAAACAGTTGGATCTAATTGAAATATTGAGGTAATGATTCCCAAAGTTCTTTCGTAGATGTAATGAAACCAAACCATTGTGAAGAATAATATTTAAAGTGACTTTTATAAAAATGACTACGACCATCTTAAAACGGTTTTGTGGACTGTTTGAAAATTGTAAGGTTGTCACGGATTAGCAACTCTGAATATGCTGCAACCATTCCAATACAGCTTGTGCCATTTTAAAACGAATTTCACCCTGTTCATGAAACGAATTTTACCATTTTAAGATGGCTAAGCCGGGGCTAAGCCATTCTTAAATGAAAATTGCTGATCAATTTTCAAGGCATATCAGCACGAGCGGCTAAATTACATTTTTTCTTCCAGTGAATATCGTGAAAAGATGGTGACAAAGTGGGAAAAAATCACAGATCTCGAGATCTTAGTGTAACTTAAACAGAGATGTATTTCAAAGAGTCAAAAAATAAAAAAAGCAACAAAAACTACAACATTAATAGCCGGGTACCTGTGACAAGACTTGTGGGGAATATTTTAACTGACCCGTCTTAGTCTTGCCCGGGAAAGGCATAGTGCACACATATTCTTCAATATTTACAAACGAATGCGATTCAGTTCTGACATGTTTCAAGTAGCCGAGCAGGCTAACCTCATACCACACTCCTAGGCAGCCTACGCCTCTAGGGTTTTGGCAGGATGGCGGGACGTGGACAGGCATGCTTGGCAGGCTGATTGACAACGATTTCCCCTTCCCCTTTAAATACTTAAATGCTAAGACCTGCATTACCAGAAGATCGTTCAGAAGCTCATGTTCCCCTTTGTTTTTAAAAACTACCCAGTCCCCTTTAAATATTTCTTGCTGCACCGTCACCGAAGCTTGTGCCGGAGTGTAGGAAACTCCCTGCTCCTTCGATGGCGGGCTCCTGAAGCGGAAGATGCGGTCCGCACTCAAGCCATCGTGACCTTCACCTGTGAGAAGACAAAAGGAAAAGGTTAAGTATTGTATTGATTGTTTTCAGGTAAGTTCGCGTAATAATCTAATTATTACTTACTGAGAACCCAGCATATTGTGCTTTTCCTAATAACATGCTCATTGCCCCGCAGGTCTGTGTACACGGCGAACGGGGTCTTTTCGGGGACTTCCACTCCTTCAAGGGGAGTTAAAGTTAAGTTTTCATCTTCTGGTAGAGGGTCTGTGAAAGAACAGAGAAAAAACATTAAAACTAATACTTGGTAAACGTAGAAAACGAAGGGGCTACTATGTGCAGAGCCTCAACGTGCCTACGAAAAAATTACCTGAAGAAGATGGAATTTCAGGATCATCGGCTTCTTCATCTTCTTCCTCGTGGACTTCGTCATCTCGGAAAAAGAAAGAGGAAACCTGTGAGAGCAATGACACAATGGTATGTCAGTGGTAAGTACTAGCCGACGGGCTCGGCACGCTTAGACGTAAAAAATCAGACAACACTTACGTCTCCAGAGATGATGGTGTCCTGTGGGAATGTCACTCCCAACTCCTCCATGGTACGTATAGCATCAGAACGTGCTTTGTCAATCTGAGATGCAATTTCAGCATCTGTTGGCAATCCTTGCCGTTTCAATCTTTCTATGGTCTTTAGAGGCAATCTTTCTGCGCTCCAGACGAGGATAAGTGTACTCTCCTTGCAGGTTATGCTGAATTTGTCCCAGAAGTTCAATCTTGCGTACTCTCTGAAGAAATTCGGCAATACTAAAGTTGACAGCCGTGTGCTGTAGGGTTGTAAATGACCTGGTATTGCCGAAACCTTCCTCACCATCTTGACTATGGAACAAAGTGATGAGAAACAATTCAGGTCTACCTTCATCGCGGAAGCCGCGGACAAGCTGGATGAGCCCATGTGCGTTCAATTCTATGCAAATATATGTAGAAAATGTAATGAAGTTCTCAGTTACTTTATAGCCTTCATTTTTCAGCCATTGTCGCCACAGCCTTACAAGAAAAGTACTTTTCCAAACAAGGTAGATCCTCTGAGATGTGTCCATTTCAAGACATGTGAAAGAATCAGGGATAGATCTAGCAATCTCTAAAAAGACTCTTGTGCCCTCACTCCCAGGTATCTGCTTCAGGCTTTCCAAAACTCTTATGTTACACATCTTATCGATTGCTTTAAAATTCATTTTGTCTGTTGGTTTCAGATCAGACAACACTATTCCGTGTTCAAGCTTATCAACGGTTTCAATCAAGCACTGAAGGAAAGTGGGGGAAATGACGTACTGCCCAACTGGTAGCAAAATTGAGGGAGCCAGCATCCTAGTTTTCAGTTTAGTAAGTATGTGAATTGTGTCCTGGATGAAGTGCGTCTCAGGCAATGCGTCTTGATAAAACCACTGCCTCATAAAATTTGGCAATTCAGGATTCCTCTTGAAGGCTAGAAGACGCATTGCCTTCAAGAGACTTGGGGCGGCATCTGCTGAGAACCCACGAATTGTGATACCTCTTTTCCGAGCTTCCTCTTTCATGTAACAAAAACGTCTTCTTACTGTTACGATCGTACCTGTCTCCTCCCTTTACCTTCGTTCTCGATTGCATGCTGCTCGCCTGCTGGTCCAAGTCATTCTGGGAGGTAGGGTATTCTAAATGTGTCGGTACGATCTTTCAATTTTTAGTCCATTTTATTTATCCCACACGTGTACAGATAACCTATACCTAAGCCTACTCTCTACCTGTCTAACCTTATATCTTCTACATTACAATTAAAGGGTGGCAGCCTCGCTCCGATGGTCCCACTCACCGTCCATTCCCTTATCGTTCCTCTACTGATTTCCACTCTTCAGTCCACTTCACTTATTGCCTCTTCGCTGCACCAACACTATTCACACACCACACACCTTCTTCTCACAATCCACCATCCATCCCTCCTTTCTCCACCTCCCCTTCCGGCCACCTTCCCCTCGACGCGCCCCCGGTCGGTGCTGCGCTCTGGCGGACCAACCCCGTACTTCTCCCAGCTGGCCGCCCGCAGATGACACTTGACACCCCTGGCCAGCTGAGAGGGTCATTCGTCCGCCAGGCGCGGAGCGTTGCCCTAACATCCCCCGCCGAACTTTTGGGGCAACGTCCCCGTTGACCCGGTGCCACCTCTAGTTCACTGTAATCAGGCGGCTTGCACTTTTGCCACCCTTGCCGGGTTACCAATAGTACACCTAAAGGTGGCGGTCCCATGTCAACACTATGCTTGAACTTTAGCGCGCTGCAATATATGGGTTGCAGCTAGGGTTGACGCTCGGCCTCACGCTGGGTTGCACTGCCGCCACCCTTACCGTGCACTGCCGCCACCGTACATGCGGCGAGGCTTGCACTGCCGCCACCGTGAGCTTGCGGCGAGGCTTGCACTGCCGCCACCGTGTACATGCGGCGAGGCTTGCAGTGCCGCCACCGTGAGCTTGCGGCGAGGCTTGCACTGCCGCCACCGTATACATGCAGCGAGGCTTGCACTTCCGCAACCCTAGTCGTCAGGTACCGAGGGTCCAAAAAGCAATAAATTAGCCTTCACGGAAGGGGTCAATGCTCCTACGGCCTTTTGAGTTTGTTACGGAGGGAGAGAAGTATATACTGTTATACAAGGACACAACACAAGAACACTGGTATTAGAACACACGAATCCCTACTCACCAACCTGCAACGCTGCCATCTGTGCTACGGAGGAACACTGAGGGACAGACTTGGGAAGCCCGACCTGCCTCCGTGCCCAGACGCTCGGACCCGGCGGTCTGCGCGCACCACGTGCAGTGAAGGAGAGGAGGGGAGGGGGAGTGCGGAGGAGGGTAGGCGACCCGAGCTGCCAAGGCTTCGGTTTTATAAGATGCCGCAGCGCGTGTAAAACCTGAGGCGTATGGATATGATTTTCGCGGTATTGAATTAGTCTCTGTTCACGCCCCATTCCCTATGTAAATATAAAAATTCGTGTGAGCTTAAAAATAATTAGGCAAAACGTTGGCCTACTGGCCTACCACTGCCCGTGCATTATGGGCCATCTAACGTACTTTACATAAATCGCCACTTTAATAAGTTATGATAGTGGCGATAGCTTAATATTTGGAGTCTTAAGCAAATAGTATTAACGATCAGTATGCAGCTGACTTTTGTTCTTGGTTCGCGATTTCCTCAATTTTTCGTTACTGCGCAGTCGAAGATGCGAACTGGCATCATGGAATGGCGGCGCACCGCTCCAAGACACCCGCGACTTGACGGCAGTGCAAGCCTCTGGTGGCGCGGCCGCACGGGATGGGTCCGGCGCGCGCATCCCTGTAGGTGACGCACGGCTTGCGAGCGCACCACTCTCAGTGCATGTCTACTGGTCCGGAAGTTCAACCCTCCTATTGACTAGAGTGAAGCGAGTGGTGGCGCGAACGCAACCGGCAGTGCGATCAGGTGGTTGCCGGCCTGCCACCCGCCGCGCAACCCTGTGTGCAACCCAAGCCATGACGGCAGTGCAAGCCTCTGGTGGCGCGGCCGCACGGGGAATGTGGCGGAACAGCCACCCACTACTCGCACAGGCCGGGAGCTCAACCCTGCCTGCCACCTCCTTGTGGCGAACATGCAAGCAGGTAGTGGGATGCCGGGGCAGTGCAAGTAATTTTGGATGTGCAAGTCTTTTGTCAATTCATCTCGGGCAGTAAGGTTTGCACTTTCGTCAACCTAGAAGTGTCATGCCGTTTCAGTGCAAGCCACCTAACCACAGTGTTCTACGATAAGAGAAAAAAAGTCAAGGATAAAAAGAATATAAAAATGAAACAAATCCCAGCAAAGATGTATGAGTAAAAAAACCAATATGAAATAACAACTAAGAACTTTTTAAATTAACTCTAGAGAAAAAAAAACCCAACAAGTACAACAAACACAATAAATCCTCAAAGAAAATATATATACACGTACACGATTACTTAATCAAAGAACACATTTTTTTCCGGCACAAACACAGAACAAAACAAAGTACAAACCCTTTAAAAGAACGTTTAAAAAAATAAAATAAGAAATTGCATTACACTAAAAAAAGCACACTTCCCAGCACTTAATATAGCAAGAATTAGTCTAGCTCCTCCCAGTTTAAGTACGGGGTACTCCTTGAAACGCACATCAAAGTGTCCATATTTCTCGTTGGAGGCGGGGGCGGGCGCCGCAGCGGTTCTCCCATCGTCGTGCCCCGCGTCACATAATTACGCCGCGGCAACGGAACGTTCTCTCGTCGGGGATGGTTCACTCGTCGGGGATGGGAGTGACGCCGCGACCACCACCGCCTTGCGACGGCCGTCAGCGCCGTCAGTATGGTGCCGAGAACCGCTCCGATGATGGCGGCCAGGGTGTCGATAGCCCACTCAGGGAAGCCCTGGTCGGCTCTCCCGGTCTCTCGTTCGTCGTGTGCCGTCAACTCATGGTCCCAAATTTCTATCTCTTCTTCGGCCGCGAAGTCGATTATATTGGGAGCCTCTCGATTGGTCCAATGGACCGGAACCGAGCGATAAATTTTTAGGTCACCGTTCGAGGATGGGTCATACAAACAGGTGCTTGTTTCTTCGCATCGTTGCTGCCCAGCCGCTGCCGCACAGCAGCACGATCACAACGACATGCTGCATCAGCACTATAAGAGAACGGGAGAGTTAGAACAAACAAAGCAAGGTGCCACCCCACCAGAAATTATCCTATCATTATCCTATCTGTACTTCGTCGGCGAGTCGAGGTCTCAACGACTCGGCTCGGCTCGCCCACGAGTACCTACCTATGAAACTAAACCTATTCCCATTTCCCTATCCTAAAAATAATCTAGAGCATTCCTATGTAAAAAAATTTCATGAAGAAAAAATTTCATTGCATAATTTTTTTCTAACCTATCCTTGTTTCTCATCTATCTTCTCCTATATTTCCATAACTTGCAATATTCCTTCCCTCTATTATTTCCTCTCATTCACTCCCTCCCTTCGAATTGTGACGGTCCCCCGTCTTCCAGACCGTCCCTGGTGCAGAGATACAGCGTCTCGCGTCCCCAGCGCGCGTCCGCGCTGGGTCAGCGCATTCTCCAATGCGCGTCCCACTGTGTGTCTCTCGGCCAGTGGGCCAGTCTGCCCGCCGCCGTTGTCCAAGGTGCACGCCGTGTGTGCGTCCTCGCGTCTCCCAAAGTTATTTCTCTGTGGTTCTTATTATTATTTTTATTGTATTCCAAACTGTTTGAATTTTTTCATCACTTTACTGTCCTCTCGGACCCGACTCTGGTTCGCCGGTCGTCCGCGTACCTCCCTCCAACTCCCGTTTTGGCCGCGCGCCGGCGTGCCCACGCGCAGCTCGCGAGTGTATGTGCAGAGTGCCGCGCACTACCAAGTAATGGACTTTTTGTTGTTATTTACCAAACCAATGGACTGTTTATTTGTATACAGTTCTCTTGCTGCAGGTGATTTTGTGTCTGCTCATGGATTTTGGACCAGTTGTGTTGCCATGAGTTAAACGATGTCCTTTTTTTTTCTCAAGAGGTAATTCTTCGACATATTATTTTTTCTTCTAGAGCTAACCTCAAAGCATGCAATTCAATTTAATTTTCCCTTTTGGGTTACATTTCTGTGTTACCCAAAAATGCACGGGCTTAATCAGGCTCCCGAATGCCGCTAAAATAAACTTCAAAAATCTTCTCATGAGACGTGCAAGTTTTTCATACTCCACTGTCGCCGCAATTTTTCTTACCCTACAGTCGCCATAGCAACGGCGTTTTCTATACTAACTTATATGTATAAAACAATCCGTCTCATCCAGACTCTTCCAGCTATCCACCACTTCCGCCGTGTACCGTTCCATAAAAAAAAAATTTTGTACGGAAGTGAAAATAAATTAACATTTATGATCACTCCTGGCCCATGCCTGCGGTCTGGCCGGACCCGGCTTCTTAATAGTAACAAGTCTTCTTCTCTCTTTCTATATACCTAAGCAATATCTTAAAATAAAATGTGGTCGACAGTGTTGAATTTTTCAGATTTTTTTTTCATCAGAAAAATAAAATAAAAATGAAACTCTTGCAGGGGAAATAAAAATATAAAATCTTGCATGCTCAATTCTTTTGTTTTAAGAAACTTTTTTTTTTTGGAGCTGTAGTACTTTTGACACGCGAGAGGAACGACGGCCCACCTCCGCAAACTGAGAACTAAACCTCCTTGCTTGATGGTTTTAGAAAAAAATTTTCTTCACACTTTACGCTAAACTTCTGTCACGTTCAACAAATGGTTTCATTTGGGAAACATGGACTCGGACGGGTTTTTTATACTTTCCTTCCTCGGGGCGAACCGAGTACGTGACTGGACCTTCTTGCACTATGACCGTGCCCAACCTAAACTTTTGCTGTAGCTTAGCTGGATAATCAAAGCGGGATTTTCTCTGCACTAGGTAATATATCTTTTGATTCGGCTCATACTTTTCCTCATTTCTATTTCTATCATAAGTCTTCTTCTGACTCTCTTGTAACTTTTCCTTTTTCTTCATAATTTCTTCTCGAGTTTCTTCTCTATTTTTCTCAAATTCACTTATTTCTATTGCTTTTTCTGTATCCACACAAGGACTACCGGGTACCTGCCTCTGCACCCCATAAAGCAATTCAGCAGGCGACTTGCCGTGTTTTAACACACTGCCATTGATGGTGTTTAAAACATACGGTAAAGCTTCTTCCCACTTACTGATATCTTTCTCACAATAAATTCTTACACTTTCATTAATTTTCTTTATGGCTGCTTCAGCCGCTCCATTGCAGAAATGGACATCTGCAGGTGCTACGTGAAGTTCCCTTATTCCTAATTTATTTACAAAATCGCGAAATTCATCACTCGTGAAGTGTGACCCAGCGTCACAGATAAGTACTTCAGGTATGACAATATATTGTAGAACTTGTTTGAATGCCTTGATTGCGTCCACAGTACGACGTCTCTTTGTCGTCACTGCATAGATATAACTAGAAAACAAGTCAACCATTACAAGAGCATACCTGTTTCCAGAGGTGGACTTAACATACTCTGCAAAGTCACACGCCATTTTTTGAAAAGGGCGGTACGACTTGACGGGTTGTAGAAGTCCTGCCTTTGTCAGTTTTGGCTTAAACTTGGAGCATTTTTCACAGGATGCAATATAATTACGGGTGTCTTTTTCCATTGTCTCCCAGTGGTAGGTACCCTTCATTAAACTAATCGTCTTCCTTGCACCATAATGGTTTCCAAAAATCGAGTCATGACAGATGCGTAGGACTCCTTTCCTAAGTGAATCCGGGACGCAAATTCGTAACTCTGTCAGTATTTCAGGTGATTGGCGTGATTTTCTCCTTTGGAAGGCCCTACATAGCAGGCCGTCTGTAAGACTATAACCTCGCTGTTCCTCCCCTTTGTTAATCGCTGTAATTACAGAAAGTAAAGTCTTGTCCTTTCTCTGTTCACGTTTTAACTTTTCAGCCCATTCAGCTGGTGTGTGTTCGGGTAATCCTGGGGGTTCTAATTTTCTTGTTGTTCTTGAGTTTTCAATTTCTTCTCTCTGTTTCATTCCTCGGGTGATCGCGAAAGTAGGTACAATCCTGTTCTGGGTTTCTTCCGGTTCTTTTTCATTTCTCATTGGCTTTCTTTCACCTGACATATACTTGTCAATCATCTCCTTTCCCAATATGAACTCGCGGTCAATTTCAGCAACCAGAAAAGGATGTACTTTTTCTTCTCCCGGATTTAGCTCTATGGTTGCATGAAAAAAGGCCGTTATTGGTATTAATTTCTCTGGTCGCACCTCAATGTCTCCTGTCATTAAACTTGCGTTTGTTCCCTCTCCTAGCAGGTTCACATTGAGGATTGACCATGGGGCAATTGCGTCTATTACACCACTCCTTTCCACTCCCTCTATCTTCATAGTGATTGGGGCCATAGTCTCCGGGGTGTAAGAAATTTTTATAGGTTTTTGCCAATCAATTTTTAACAATGTTTTCAGATCGTCGGGTTCAAAGCAGCAGCTACAGACATTAATTAGACCCATTTCTTCCCCTGGACTTGTTTCTTCTCTTCTCAGAATTTCAGGTTGCAGGTTACAATTGTTTTCTTCTTTACTCTGCCTTTCTTCCAAATATTTAGCTGTTATTGATGTATCTTGTTTTGAGCCTAATAATTCTATAGATTTTTGTTCCAGTAATTTGCAAATTTCAGGATTCCTCGGTTCTTCATCCGGTAGCTTCCAGGCGTCAAATTCTTCGTCATGCGGATCATACGATGGAATTGGATCCGGGTTCCGACTATGGAAATCTGGGCAAACCTGTTCCCCCCCAGGCTTGTACCTGATTTTATATTTGCCATGGAATTGAGACAGATATAGCATGACTCGAGCTTGACGGGAAGGATGTGGTGAGGCCGTTAAATGCTGTAATCCATTACAATCTGAGTGAATTTCATATGACTGGACAGCATTCCATTCTAAACTTTTGCAGGGCATAATACAATGCTAAGAGCTCTGCATCATGAGCTGAGATTTTTCGCTGTGATTTTGGAAACTGCTTGCTATGGATGGAAACAGGACGGAACTTCCTTGTTTTGGGGCATTTTTGAAGAAGGACTGCGCCGCAGCCATACACTGGAGAACCATCCACAGTGACAATCGTATCCCTGTCCGGATCAAAATGCATCAAAGCTACATTGTCGATCAGCATTTTGTGAAGTATAGTAACAGCATTGATCTGGTCTGGACCCCATTCAAATTTAGCTTTCGGGGCGGCGGCATCTAATACAGGCTTACTAATTTTGTGGAAGTCCTTAATGAATGTACGATAGTGACTATAGTAACAGAAAATTGATCTCGCTTGAGCTGTGTTCTTAGCAGTCAATAACTTTTCAAGTTCACGAAATTTTCTCGGATCAGGATAATATTCTTCTCCACTTGTTATATGTCCTAGGAATGAAATTTTTGGATAAGCAAATTTGCATTTTTTTCTATTAATACCAAAGTTTGCTTTTCTAAACTGGCCTAAGACCAGATCCAAACTCTCAATGTGCTCTTTGACACGTCCTTCAGAGTAAACAATAGTGTCATCCACATAATTTATTGCACATTTAAAGAGAGTCTTGTCTAGTGCCAGTGTCAGGGCAAAGCACAAAAATTGACTACTAATTGATAAACCCTGAGGCAGTGACCTATATCGGAAAAGTTGACCTTTATGTTGAATTGTCAAAATGTGTCTATCCCTCTCATCAATCTCCAGTTGATGAAAAGATGAGGATAGGTCCAGGGTGCTGAATAGAGTTTTTCCTTTCAGTTGAGCCAAAATATGGGGAATTTTCGGTGGAGCATAATTTATGTTTGCAAAACATTCACTTAATTTCTTCGCAGAGAGGACTAATCGGTACTGCATTACATCATTTTTATCTTTTCCCTTTTCAACCAGGAAAAATGGAATTCTGTAGTTGGAGTGTGGAGCTGGTTCGAGGACTCTCTCCTGGAGCATCTTCTGAATCACTTCGGACGCAGCTTTATCCTGGACTGGACTCAGTGAGTAGTTATGTTGATAGATCACTTTGCCATCGTCCTTGAGGGGAAGACGAACTTTCATTATTGATGTCGTCCGAAGGGGCTCATTTTCTTTCATAAAGACATCTGAATTGTTCTTCAACATTGCCCTAATTGCCTTTCTGTCTTCTTCTGGTAATTCAGGATTAATATCAAACTCTTCCTCTGCAGGCTCTCCCTCCTGGACGGTGAAGATGTTCCCCCCAAAGCGTGGAGTGAACTGGTTCCTGAGATACTGCAACAATTTCATCGACTGTCTTTTCTTCGGAGCCCTCAACTGAAGATCATTCCGGAGAAAACCAAACTTCAATCCGGGCATCACCAACACTTCCTCATCCGAAATGTTCGTCACCCATATAGCATCGTCATCCGGGTCTACAAGCATGTCCCATCCCACTAGGACTCCATCCATAACTTCTCTTGGTTCAAAATAGCTTGTTGTTGTTGGTGGCTTTGGGCTAAAAGAAACCTTGACTTTCGCATCTTGTCTCGGAGGGATTTTTATTTCCTTCTTGGCAATTACTTGACTGGGGCAGTCATGGGAATCTTCTTTTTCTCGGATGCATGCACAGATGTTCATTGACGCTACTGGCCCTTCTATACGGCCTAGAACAATCACTCCCTCCGGTGTCGGGATGGTGAACTGGTTTCTCAAAAAAACAAACATTTGATTTTAGCTTGTCATGGAAGTCATTTCCCAATAGTACTCTTAAGGCTGGAGTCTTCTGGTTGTGGACCAGCATCGCATGTTCAAATTTTTGGCCTTCCGCCTCACAAATGATTTTGCATTCACCTAACAGGCTTAATTCACTATCACTAGCCGACACAAGACAGGGTAACAGGGGTACGTCCCGAATTAAATCAACTGATATCAGTGACTTGCTTGCGGCCGTGTCCACTGTTACTCTCTGGTCCACGCCCTGAATTTTCATTAGGACCGAGAAAAGATTGCAATTGTTTAATTTTATAACAGAGTGAATATGCTGTACAATCAAATTTCGCTCAGCTGCCCCTGGCGTTTCTTCCTCTTCTTTTTCTTCCGGCTTCTGGGTTCTATCTGGCTTCTTTTCTTGAAAGTTGTGCATGTCCTTGACCTCCTCTCTCTCTGGGTTCTTCTTTTCTTCTTTCTTCTTTCCCTTTGTCTTTTCTTCTTTCTTGATTAATTGAATGGTGGGAGTTATCGGTGCCTCCCAACAGCCTACTATCACTTCTCTCCCTCCTATTCTCACAGGGATTCTTCTAAAGAAATATTCTGCCCATAATCGTATCTCAACTTCGGTGGGAAAAAATTCATGAGACCAGACATGGTTTTCATAACGTCTGAATGTGACAAATTTCTTTTGGATAAGATTCCTATAACCTCTGTTCCAATGCCTCAGTAGCAAAGTCAATAGCAATCGTTTCAAATTTTCCTCAGACGAAGTTGTTTTCTGCTCTCCTCGAGGAGTAAATACAGTAATTTTTATGTTTGAATTAACAAAAACTCTTGCCAACATAGGTTTAACAGTCAACTCCCATGACAGACGATCCCTCCCAGTTGAAATTTTTGGCATAGATATATTATTAATTCCATGTTTAAGACAAAAGTTTTTCAAGGAAATCAGGGAA
Source organism: Megalurothrips usitatus (assembly GCA_026979955.1). Taxonomy (NCBI): domain Eukaryota; kingdom Metazoa; phylum Arthropoda; class Insecta; order Thysanoptera; family Thripidae; genus Megalurothrips; species Megalurothrips usitatus. Next base: position 1,807,776 of record CM049593.1, read on the forward strand.
TGTAAAAGATCCTTTGGATTAGGCTTCTGAAAATACTTCGGTTTAGTCACCAAATAGAAAACAAATCGTCCACTATCTTGCAGTGCTGCTATTTCTCCTGGTTTCTTCTGCAAACTTTTCAAATAGTTCTGTCTTCCAAACCGGTTTCTAAACAGCTTTGCGATGCCTGCTCCCATGTGAAAATCTGCTGATACTGCATGTACTAAATTGCTTCCAATTTTATGCAGGGGTAGGGGTCCTTCTATTTCATGGATAAATCTCACGCAGCCTAACTCTTCTGATTCTTTACTAAGGGCATTTAACAATTTTTGCACCCACTCACCATTAATCACCATACTCTCCGATCCTTCTTTACCCGTTGACCTCTTGGCCAACGGAGCCTCTAATTTTTTGACTGCCGGTTACAATTATACTGCAAGTGCCAAGTTGACCCACAGATATAGCACCGCTTTCTTCCCCTTTGTGGGTTGAACTGTTGACCCTGCTGGGGGTTTTGCTGTGTCATTTGAGGCTGCGCTTGTGCATAGTTCATAGTTGCCCATTGTTGAGGGGGTTGTTGTTGCTGTGGCATATAACCCATCTGACTATAGTTATGGAATGGCTGCTGGGGAGAATGTGCTTGTCCAAAGGGCTGTTGAAAATTATTTTGGTAAGACCCTTGATGGTTTTGGCTCTGGTAATGATAGCCTCCCCTTCCCCTATAACCTCCGCGATAACCACCCCCACGGTTGCCACCCCCTTGATATTGATTGTAGTTCGGCTGGGCCGGCTTCTCTCCCTGCTTCTCTCTCACTTCTTTCTTCTGCTGACCTTCCTGCCATTGAACCAAATTAACTGACAGCTGTGCCAGCTGTTTTTCCAAAGCAGCCATGCGCTCATCGTGTGCTTCCTTTTTGGCTGTGTCCTGTTCCACCTTTGGAGCAGCTTCACTCTTACGTGTCCACTCTTTCAACAATTTCATGTGTTTTTCTTTTTCCTTGGCTTCAGCATGTTCCTCTTCCTCGTCTGACTCGGAGTCTTCAGAGTCCGAACTCTTTCCTGACCCGTTCATAATCTTCATGCACTTTTTTTCATCTGGAGAGTCTCTAATTAGGGCCATTGCTTGTGGAATAACAATCAAGGGTGTGAGGTCATCCTTTTTCTTCTCCATTTCTCTGTAAATGGACATGGGCATGGCAAACACTAACTTTTCCACAATAATTTTATTTAACTCCTGGGTAGTTGCTTCGTCACTCTCTGTCGACATGACAATGTCTACCATTCTCACCATGTAGTCTTCCATTGATTCATTTTTCTTCTTTTTTTCATTATACAGTTTTTGTCTTGCCTTAGGGAGCTGGGTACTTCTGCTGTAAAATTCTTTCAGCTTAGCACACACATCTTTGTATGACTCATCCTTCTTTGCTTGCAAAATTGAATTCAGCAATTTGAGTGCATTCCCCTTGAATGCAGACTTGAAGTGGGGCATTATGTCATTAGGTGCCAACTTAAAGTGGCTTCTGTACACTTCAAATTCTTCAAAAAATTGTTTGAAACTCTCAGTGGGGTTCCCTCCAAATTTGGGTAATTTCCTCTCTCCCATTATGATAGCTGGTGTATCAGGCATGGTGAATTCAATTTTTGTTTCTGGTATTACTTTTAATCCTTCCTCGGGTTCCTTGACACTGTCCTCCACAGAATTATTGTTTAAACTTCTTTCTGAACTTTCAGGTTCTAGAATGTATGAAGAATTCTCAACTTCCGAATCTTCTTTGGCGATTGTGACTGTTTCTCCTGGCTTTTCCTGCTCCTGTTTTGCTTCTTCAAATTCTTTAAAAAGGGACGGACGCTCGGGGGTATTGGTCAGAATTTCTTCATAAACAATGGAGCATTCTAATTCTTCCTGTTCTTTATTCTCCCCCCTTGTCGCTTGGATCTCTCTCAAAACATCAGCCGGAAATTGTGAGGCAAAGGATTCTAAAATAATCAAAATAATTTCATAGTCCTGATATTTTAATCTTCTTAGAGTTTGAATAAATTTCCGAATTGGGATGAGGGGAATGGGCGCTGAGTTTAGTGGAACTTCCTTCTTCAGGTCCGTCTCATGGCACAAAATTTCTATGAAAGCATTCTATTCATCTCCCGCTATGTCAAATTTTACTAGCCAAGGCCTGGTAGGCCTTCTGCTGTGCTCGCAGAGGAAGCCTAAATGATACTTAGGTATGCAAACTGAGCTAACCTAACCGAATCGTTGCGGATCCTGTTTCCAATATTTTTCTTACAACACTACAACAGATTTAACCAGACTTGACCTATTCCCAAACCATGTTTTATCACACATCGCCTATATAATAATTAAGCATGCAAACTAAGCTAACCTAACCTAATCGTTGCGGATCCTGTTTCCAATATATTTCTTACAAAATTGCGACAGATTTCACCGGATTTCACCTACTCCCAATCCAAGTTTTATCCCACATGACCTAAATGATACTTAAGTATGCAAACTGAGTTAACCTAAGCTAATCGTCGCGGTTCCTGTTTCCAATATTTTTCTTACAACGCTCCAACAGATTTTACCGGATTTCACCTATTTCCATACCAAGTTTTGTGCCACATCACCTACATGATACTTATCTATGCAAACTGAGTAAACCTAACCTAATTGTCGCGGATATATATATATATATATATATATATATATATATATATATATATATATATATATATATATATATATATGAATGGGAAAAGGGGGAAAATAAGTTTTCCCACTTTTCCCCCTTTTTTACCCTATATATATATGTATATATTTATACATATGTATATATATATATATATATATATATATATATATATATATATATATATATATTTGCATATACCTACATTTATAGATGTAGCTAAATAGTAATAAGATACCTCTGCTTAACTATAGGTATACGGGGGGGGGGGGGGGGGGGCGTCGTTTTGGGTACTAAAAAGGCCGAAGGAAGGGCTTCGCTCGCTTCGCTCGCTCAGCAATTACAGGCCGATAGGACCGGGTACTAAGCCTCTCTGGTATCGATGTGAGGTTATGTAAAAATATATTTAGTAAATAAACTCCTTTTTCCAAATCCCATTTGTTGCAATTTCTGAATACTACCCACACACAGTCCCCTAATGTAACTCCATAAATTTCGTCCTTCAAGGTTTTCTGAGCCTTTGCCAAAACGCTGTACTTTACTGTTGGTGAGTAAGCCATGCGGTAAGGCCTAACCCCTTTGGCCGATGCACCATGTTACGATCGTACCTGTCTCCTCCCTTTACCTTCGTTCTCGATTGCATGCTGCTCGCCTGCTGGTCCAAGTCATTCTGGGAGGTAGGGTATTCTAAATGTGTCGGTACGATCTTTCAATTTTTAGTCCATTTTATTTATCCCACACGTGTACAGATAACCTATACCTAAGCCTACTCTCTACCTGTCTAACCTTATATCTTCTACATTACAATTAAAGGGTGGCAGCCTCGCTCCGATTGTCCCACTCACCGTCCATTCCCTTATCGTTCCTCTACTGATTTCCACTCTTCAGTCCACTTCACTTATTGCCTCTTCGCTGCACCAACACTATTCACACATCACACACCTTCTTCTCACAATCCACCATCCATCCCTCCTTTCTCCACCTCCCCTTCCGGCCACCTTCCCCTCGACGCGCCCCCGGTCGGTGCTGCGCTCTGGCGGACCAACCCCGTACTTCTCCCAGCTGGCCGCCCGCAGATGACACTTGACACCCCTGGCCAGCTGAGAGGGTCATTCGTCCGCCAGGCGCGGAGCGTTGCCCTAACATTACGTCTTCATGATCAAACTTGTTATCTGTACCAAAAAGGGTAAGATAGAATGGTGCAGCTTCTAAGGAAATGCTTTGAATCATTATCAGGTAAGCATACTAAGAGCGCCTGCCCTTTGCGAAGAGCTCTCTCATTGTACTGTGCGATGTAGCTGGAAATGACAGAAGAGCCGGGACACCGTTTTCATTGAGCTCCGGAACAAATCCAACTAATTGGTCAGTGTCTGGGTCGTACCTTACCCGCGCAATGACGCGAGTGCCATCTTCCGCACCCCAGACATCCTTAGGAAGGCTCCGCTCCTCTAGAAATGAAAGAAGCTCGTCCCATCTGAACTCTCCTTCTATTAGAGGGTTCGAATACTTTCTAATTAACTTTGAGATGCTTGATATGGACGGGAGAGATCCCTTTGCATTGCAGACTAATGTTTCATAGGCCTTCTTCCCTATTGAGAGGTACAGATAGGTAGAAAATTGTTTGAGCCCGTCATCATACCTATAACCATTTTTAGATCGATTTAAATTTCTGTCTGCAGCCTCCAATAATGATTTTAGGAATGGCCCATACTCGGGTTCCTTTGAACTCTTATCTGATTGAGACTTTGTTTGTAATACGTCACGTAGTCTATCCTTAAGTATGTTGTTCTCTTTCATCAGCTTTGCGACTTGATCCAGTACAGGAAAATACTGACAGATTCTTGTTTGGTTTTCCATAGGCGCTGCCTGAATGTACCTTTGTTTTTTTGGCTAGTCTAGAGTACTTTGAATCCTGCCATTTCGAATTTTTATTTTCTTGGGGCTGTTGATTTTAGAGGACACTTGCCCCAGATGCGTCTCCAACAGTTAAAAATTCTGTGCTTGGTTATCACCCCGGTTAACACCGTCATTTGCTTTGCTTGGCTGCTTTCTCTCGACGGTTACGAAGGGTTCTAAGTCGAAAGGACCATGACTTTCATCCATTCGAGACGAAGGATCGTCCTCGTCTTCCGAGCAGTTGCCCTTTTCAGCTGTGCTTACTGATTTCTTGGCGCCAAAAAGTTTTTGGTAACCTTCCTGATTGGCCTTCTTTCTTTCCTCCCCTTTTTTGTCCACATCTAAATGTGTAATAAGGTGATCTTTGAAGTTCGAAAAAATCCATTTTAACTTCCCATTAACTTGGACTTTGTGCGCTTTCAACTGTTTTTCACAGATTCCACATGTCACCTTGGCAGTCACAGGTCATCTTTTACTTCCACAACAACTGTAGGTGTTTTTGATTTAACTTCAAAGTACTCTTGTCATTTTTTATGCCATTTTTTATTAATTCTAATAAAACATTCTCTTCATCATCTTTGCTTACAGACTCTGCCGCGGACTCCTGGGCGGGCGTGTTTGATTGCGTCGTATCATCCCCATGAGAGCAGCTCGGAGTGGATGGGACGTTCTGACTAACCTTACTTCTACGTTTATTAAAAACAGGAGCAGGCTTCAATTTTTCCCGCCAATGAGAGGCAATTTTGGTTAGCAAAGTAACGTGCCCGTCAACAACCTTGAATTTACTGGAATTGTCAATATAGTCACCATAATATATTCTTTTAGGCTTTGAATTGTCAATAAAATCTTCATAATCGGACCTCACAAAATCATTGAGACGCTGAATTCTCTTCGGGTCTTTGTCAAACTCAGATATCAGCGTCTTGTTGTCCCAGCCTGAGTATCTGAGAATGTTCTTTAAATATATAGGTACATTTATTTGCAAGCTAGACTCAGTTTCAGCCCAGAATTTTTCTCTCTCGGCATCGGCTCTTTTCAATTCCTGCTCCTCAGTGTCCTGAAAAAGACAGTATTTTTTAGAGTACGCTACGACCGAAAAATATCGAAGAATTGTGCTATGAGAACACCGGTTATGGCTAGTCCCCCATTCTTATATTACGTAACTCGTAGTCTACCTAGACTCAAAATCCCCCCCCCCCCTCCTGGTCACGTAACGCACACCGAGGTGGTAACTACGGGTAACGATATGACCAACGACAGCAATTTCACGCATACAATGTTAATCGAGCAGAAAACCGTCGGAGACATAAATACGATGACATCAATTGTAAACACAGTTCGTAGAGTTAATTTTTCATACATCCCCACCCCGCGCCATTTTTTCCGGTTCTGGAAGCCGTTTTGTTCTTCTCACTTCCTGACAAATCGTTAGTTGGATTAGGATTACCTTATTATTGCTGAGCGAGCGAAGCGAGCGAAGCCCTTCCTTCGGCCTTTTTAGTACCCAAAACGACGCCCCCCCCCCCGTATACCTATAGTTAAGCAGAGGTATCTTCTTATTACTATTTAGCTACATCTATAAATGTAGGTATATGCAAATATATATATATATATATATATATATATATATATATATATATATATATATACATATGTATAAATATATACATATATATATAGGGTAAAAAAGGGGGAAAAGTGGGAAAACTTATTTTCCCCCTTTTCCCATTCATATATATATATATATATATATATATATATATATATATATATATCCGCGACAATTAGGTTAGGTTTACTCAGTTTGCATAGATAAGTATCATTTAGGTGATGTGGCACAAAACTTGGTATGGAAATAGGTGAAATCCGGTAAAATCTGTTGGAGCGTTGTAAGAAAAATATTGGAAACAGGATCCGCGACGATTAGCTTAGGTTAACTCAGTTTGCATACTTAAGTATCATTTAGGTCATGTGGGATAAAACTTGGATTGGGAGTAGGTGAAATCCGGTGAAATCTGTCGCAATTTTGTAAGAAATATATTGGAAACAGGATCCGCAACGATTAGGTTAGGTTAGCTTAGTTTGCATGCTTAATTATTATATAGGCGATGTGTGATAAAACATGGTTTGGGAATAGGTCAAGTCCGGTTAAATCTGTTGTAGTGTTGTAAGAAAAATATTGGAAACAGGATCCGCAACGATTCAGTTAGGTTAGCTCAGTTTGCATACCTAAGTATCATTTAGGCTTCCTCTGCGAGCACAGCAGAAGGCCTACCAGGCCTTGGCTAGTATGCTTCGCGTCGTTATTGCTGAGCGAGCGAAGCGAGCGAAGCCCTTCCTTCGGCCTTTTTAGTACCCAAAACGACGACCCCCCCCCCCCCCCCCCCCCGTATACCCCCCCCCCCCCGTATACCTATAGTTAAGCAGAGGTATCTTCTTATTACTATTTAGCTACATCTATAAATGTCTATAAATGTAGGTATATGCAAATATATATATATATATATATATATATATATATATATATATATATATATATATATATATATATATATATACATATGTATAAATATATACATATATATAGGGTAAAAAAGGGGGAAAAGTGGGAAAACTTATTTTCCCCCTTTTCCCATTCACATATATATATATATATATATATATATATATATATATATATATATATATATATATATATATATATCCGCGACAATTAGGTTAGGTTTACTCAGTTTGCATAGATAAGTATCATTTAGGTGATGTGGCACAAAACTTGGTATGGAAATAGGTGAAATCCGGTAAAATCTGTTGGAGCGTTGTAAGAAAAATATTGGAAACAGGATCCGCGACGATTAGCTTAGGTTAACTTAGTTTGCATACTTAAGTATCATTTAGGTCATGTGGGATAAAACTTGGATTGGGAGTAGGTGGAATCCGGTGAAATCTGTCGCAATTTTGTAAGAAATATATTGGAAACAGGATCCGCAACGATTAGGTTAGGTTAGCTTAGTTTGCATGCTTAATTATTATATAGGCGATGTGTGATAAAACATGGTTTGGGAATAGGTCAAGTCCGGTTAAATCTGTTGTAGTGTTGTAAGAAAAATATTGGAAACAGGATCCGCAACGATTCGGTTAGGTTAGCTCAGTTTGCATACCTAAGTATCATTTAGGCTTCCTCTGCGAGCACAGCAGAAGGCCTACCAGGCCTTGGCTAGTACATTTTCTACCCCACCCCCTCTCCCTCCGCGGTACCCCTTTGAGCGCAACATAATTTACGAACGCCCACAAGGCAGACGCGGTAGCCGCGACACAACGTCGTGTCGTACCAGGTTTCGCTTAGCGCGAAACACTTTTCCGCCCCTCCCCGCCTGGTGGCGTCTACCTTCTTCGCCTGCCGGTGTCTACCAGCGGAAGGGAGGCTTTCTTGTACACGACAAAAGAAGAATGTGTTTGAAATCCCATTCTTGTGCTCCAAACCGTTCTCTAGACATCCCGCGGACACACACACTAGAAAGCCAAAAATAATGGATTCTACTTTCCGCCAGCTGACTAAAATTAACAAGTTTGTTGTTCGCGAATTAACATATCGTAACTCTCTCATTCGCAGAGCGAATCGAGTTACGCGTATCGAGGATGGGCTATGCGTTAAGAGATAGAAGATAAAAAAACTTACCTCACGAATCGAATCTTCCATATTCTCGTTGTTGGTATCACTTGCCATACTCGAAACACCAGCTCACAAATACAAAAAATGCCAGCAACAGTTGCCATGGCAGCAGGTGATACACACTTTCGATCTCGCTTGTCGTCGGACAGCCTAGGTATTGGTCTGGAATCGTGTGACCCTTGGGAGCAGAGACCGGCGCGTGGCGGTCAGCGCCTGGAGGGTAGGCCACCTATCGGGTAGTGCAGTCCTGCCGGTCTAGTCGGTCTGCGGGGCGCGAGATGCTGAGGGAGGGTGAGGGGAGCTGGAGGGGGGAGGGGGGAGGCGAAGGCGCTGTTGCCGCCCTGGAGGGCCCCGCCGCTGTAGGCCGATGCGCCCATGCGCGCCCCATGCGCCAGTCTCGGCCACACATGTTGGGTGCTCTAGATCGCTCTAGGTTGATCGGATCAGAAAGATACGTATATTGTCGAAAAGCCTAACCGTTGTACTGCAATCGCCTCGCTTACACCCACCATCTATGAGCAACCGTCCAAGAGCTACGGCTTCACAAAGGGTAATGTCTGACTGGTCGGGCGCACATCGGGAGCTCTACATCGCTCTAGAATGGTCGTATCGTAATGATATGTGTACCAACAGAAAGCCTAGACTCCGTGCTAAAATCGGCTCGCTTACACTACCCATCTAAACCCGACCGTTCATGAGCTACGGGCTGGGAAACGGCCGCCCGTAAGCTGCGGGCGGCACAGGCGCGGCGAGGCACGGCACGGCGCGGCACGGCACGGCGCGGCACGCACATCCCCCGGTAGGGTCAGGCGGCCTATATATATTTAGCTTGGCTCTTGCTGCCGCATGAGAGTAGAAGCCGCTGATACATTATCTTAATATTATTTCTTATTCTGACGTTTGTAGGTGGTGTTATATGTATCACCTGCTAAAAAAAAAAAAAACAGAAGCGTCACCAAGTCAACAAAACCTTCTGTGCCAAGCATACCAGTCGACTTCTCAACGTCCCAACGCGCGTCCCAACGTTGCAAGTCCTGACACGACGAGCGAGGCGGAGCTGCGTGGCACCGTGACACCCGAGCGACACCGATTCTTTCTTGCGGCCGCGCGGTCGGCTGGTGTCGGGTTCTCAGTGTATTCGTTCCTCACAAAGGGTTTGCTAGAGTGGCGGGAGCGGGGGAGTGTGATTTCAAATGAGGTTCGAATCCCACCCGTTCGCGTTTGACTTTCTTGATTTTACCGCTAGTTGTTGAATGTTGCTGTCCATTCGAGAGGGCAACGTAGGAAAACAACGTCCAGCTTCAAAGTATGAAAGTTCGTAGAAAATTGGCAGGAAATGGTTACTTGTGCGCGCAATGTAAACAGAACTGCAATGCTTTAAAAGGAAGAGAGGGGTTGGAAATAGATGGCAAGTCTGGAAATGGATGGAAATGGAGCAGCAATGCATAGAAATGGCAAGAAATGGAAGAAATGAATGGAAATGGATAGAAATGGTAAGAAATGGAAGAAATGGACAGAAATGGAAGAAATGGGTGGAAATGGATAGAAATGCCTGGAAATGGGTGGAAATGCTGCCGAAATGGACAGAAATGGACAGAAATGGACAGAAATGGTTGGAAATGGTCGAAATGGTAGAAATGGATAGAAATGGCTGAAAATGGTCGAAATGGAAATGGGGTGTACACTTTTTTACCGAGTTGCATACCCCGCGGCCTGATGCCCACTGTGCGTTCATTCGGACGTCTGTTTGCTGACTTATCGTTCACACAGAAACTTCAAATTTGGAGGATAGATTTTATGACGTATATAAACGTACGGTGGCAACAATTTTCAAATTTTGTCGCGTTTCTGTTTTATGAGAAGTATTCGATTTGTTAGGTTAGGGTTGCGCCTGCAAGGCTCCGTCGCGAGTCGGGGCGGGCTGAGGTTAGCGATGTCAATCGTTACAAAAATATGTACCACTAGACATATCTCCGCATCTCCAGTGACTTGAGGCGGGGGCCGGAGGCTCCCGCGAACGCCGCCGGCAGGCCAAGCTGGCCAAGTCCCCCTGTCGAACCGAGGTGCCGGTTGTGCGGAGCGGAACCGGCACCACAGTTCGACTCGACGGGGGAACGGGCCGGCTTGTTGCACATACACTGGTTTCTTAGCGTACCACTCTTTCAAGGGTGTGCCATTTTGTTCCAGGTCGACGTAGGGACTTGATCGAGGGGTGACCCTTTGCCTGAAAACGTGTACAACTGAATGAAGAATGTGCTGAATGTGTGAGAATGTGTGTAAATGTATGAGAATGTTCTGCCGTCGAGTGTTAAAGATTGTCGAGAATGTTAGGAGAATGTGATAGATTGTTGTAAGAATGGAAAGGAATGTATGAGAATGTGATAAATTGTTGCAAGAATGGAAAGGAATTTATGAGAATGTGAATGAATGTGTGATGGAATGCAAGAATGTCTGAGAATGTCAGGGAATGTAGGAGAATGTGACGGAATGAACGAAGGAATTTGGGAGAATGTATGAGATTGTGAAGGAGTGCGTGAGAATGTTTGAATTTGTTTACAGGTTTTCACGAGCTTATTTCGGGAATGTGTTAAGAATGTGTTAAGAATGTGTAAGAATGTGGGAGAATTTGTGGCGATTGTGGAAGAATGTACGAGAATGTATGGGAATGCAAGCGAATGTACGAGAATGCCGTGGATTGTGGTCGAATGTTTAGGTCTATGGGAGAATTTAGGGAATGTGAGTGAGATTTTCGGGAGTTGGGTGTCCAGGTGTACAATAAATGTGGGTAGTGGGTCACCCCTCGGACTTGATGCTTCGATAGGGGGTGTCCCAAGGGTGCATCTCAAAGAGTCTGGACCGTCAACTTGATTAATTTACTATACGGGGGAGCGGACCCCGCCCAGCCCCGCGGCCGTGGCTTGTAAGAGCCAAATACGGTGTGTCGTCGCTTAAAATTTCAAAATATTTATGACTTAAAAAATTACAAAATTGTGATCTACGTTAATACGTTACGAAGGTCAGTTTAGTTGTCCGTCAGGTTTAAATTTCCATTCAGTAAATTGTAATACTCTGTGATTGTTCGCTTTGGCTTCCAAGCTCGGCGTCCCGTGGCCCGCGGCCGCAGCTTGTGACAGTCGTTCCGCCGAGTCTTCCCTACAATGTCGGTGCGGCCACGCGGTCTCACGTTTTGAATCGCTGAGCAGATTCGTTGTTTCGAGTTCCGCATGTTTTCCCATCTTTACGTTCATAACATCGTTGACCTACTTATAACGTTAGAATCCCCGCCCCAAGGTCCAGTCAGCGGCATAGGCGCTGGAATTTTTTTCAAATTGATCCAGTTTTAATGCTTGAAAAATTAATATCTTCTGAAGTAGCCGATAGGGCCGCTAAAACTCGGTTTCTGGGGTTCTTGTGGGCAGCATATACTGCAAAAAATCCCCTTCGTGAGGCAATAAGATTAGGTAGGTACCTCTGCTGTTCGGCGAACAGTCATAGACTTGTTGGCGTTGGTCATCTCAGCCCGAAGTGTGTAGCCCGTAACTCTGTGGATCCCGTAACAAGAACACACGTTAAACGCCATACTCTCACGCAGACTGATATTTTTCGCCAAATGCAGGGTCGAGATGTCCGCGAGATCTACAATAAGAAACAAGAGATGCTAAGGTGCTGCGGGTCGCAGTTTCGGTGTCAGCGAAGTATTATATTCACCTGTAGTGTATACGTCGTTTTCTGAAACTTCGTATGTGCCCTGCAGCTCAATAGTGTACGAAGGATCGTCATGAAGCCACGCAAGCCCGCTGTACACTCCGAGTGGCAACCCAAACTGCAGGTAGCAAAAGCCTCCGCGTCCATCTGATATGAACCGGAAACTACTCGCTTTCTGGCAACAGGGCGGTAGGGGTGTCCTGCGACGCGTACGGATTCGGATTATGAATCACAAGCATACAGACCTTGCCGCTTGGGCTCCATTCTGGACGCGCTAACCAGACACTGCAGGCGGACGGCAGACCGGGTCGTGGCGTAACATGCTTCGCTCATCGCGATCGCTGCTCCACCACTCCACGCCTGCTGATGTACGCCTACCCTGGCCTGCCGGCAGCTGCTTGACGAGTGGGACAGTAACGCTGCCACGACGCCCTGCGGGCGGAACCACGCTCCGCACCGTACGGCTCTACCGCTTACCCTTATCTATCCCAGCACACACTAACCTACCTATCCTACCCTAATCTAACCTAACCCGTTCGAGTCACTGATACGCCCCTCTACGCCTAGCGTGCACCCACCTCGCTCGATGAAGTTTTTTAAATTTTACACCACTTACGAAAATGATCTAAGAAGCCGCATGAGCTGCGGTGCCCTTCAGGCCAAATTAAGGTAGTTCGTCCGCCAGAGGTGATAACGGTGAAAACCCTCAAAAGTATGCTCATTGAAGCACGAAATCGCGTTTTTTACAATGGTGTCTTGAAAATATCATGTCATTGGACTAACTTTTGAGATGTTGGCGTTTAAAAATGACCCAATTTTACATAGGCTCTTATGGAAAAACGGGATCCCGTCGCAGATAAGTCGACTTTCTCCAAAACTACGGTACAGATCGCGGACACACACACATCATCAGGTGCGTTGTTCTGTTGCGAATCCGCCAATAACAAGATATCTGGGGCTCATCGATAGAATAGAAGAGATATTTGGAGTTATCGAGCTCAATGCGGAGCCGGGCGGCTGCCAGGGGAGACCCGCCGCCATGTTGGGGCGGAAGCGGCTCGGCGCGCGCACTCGGGCTCGCTTCAAACGGCTGCCGGGCGCGCCCCGGCCGAGCGGGGACGGGCGCGCGCGAGCTGCGACAGCGAAGCGAATGCTTATGACCGTTCGAACCCAATTGCCGACCGCAAACAGTTCCCAACATGAATGAATGAGCCCTGCCTACCTACGTCAGTATGTGGTCTTCCAGCTCCACGTTCCTGCACTTATAAGTAGTAGAGTGAGCCAAAAAAGTTTCATCAAAATCTGAGATTTACACTTGGTGCCGTTCCCTTGTCAGCATTTGTGAGGCATACGTACGTCAAATTCAACTCGATTTCGTACAGCTGGGTGAAGTCGTGCGCACCGTCAATGATGTTCACGAACGGAAAGGCTCGATTATAAGAGACGAGGTCGGCCTTGATTCGCAGTTCTCGCCTGGAGGCGTCTGTAACGTCAAGAGGAAGACACGTGAGAGCGCGGGATGAATGTAGGGCTAGAGGACCAGTGCTGGCCACCCAAAGAGACCCCGCGGGACAGTGATGGCCACCCCTACATCTCCCGGCCGAGTCGGTCTAGAGGCATCAAGATCGAATATTATTGGCAGTGTAAGGTACAGACTCATTCGAAAATTTAAAATTAATTTCAGAAACATCTGGAAGCGGGAGAGCGGAAAAATGGCCATCTACACTGGTCTTCTTACCCTATGCGGACTTTTATGGTGCGTCAGCACTAGAAATCGTAGTCAGATTACTCGGTCTTTGGAGAGTGATCTTTGTGCAGTAAATTTTCTCGCTCTTGGGAGAACGAGGTTTCACGACCTCACTCAACTAGGGAAACGCATCCGATGCATGACTCATTTGAAGTGATCTTGCTTCCTCTGATTGGGCGAGGTTTCAAATGCTCACTCTATTTGAGTCGTGGTGATCACTCGCAAAAAAGGCGATTTTCTTAACACGCTCAATAAGAGCGATGCAAAACTATATTGCAGTGGCTCAGTGAGATATATCGCTGCACGTTTCCCAGTGAGCTGTACATTATCTAATTGTTCGTAATGCTCACGGGATCGCGTCAAAGGTAGGTTCACGTTTTGCGACAATTTCGAAAGCTACAGCTGGGGACAGGTAACGACACATAATATCCATGAAGGACTGCCGAACCTGCGTGGGTTTTTTGGGCAAGATTGGACATGATTTAGGGGTCGCGACGGGGTCTTGTAGTTTAACATGGGAACTCCCGCAAGAGGAATTACGCAATTCGAAAACCTTCGGCCACACACTAAATGTCGTGGGACAATTTTGTCCCACAAAATGTTTCGTTTTTATACAAAACATACCCGAAATACAATTTGTAACATGATTATGGGACAAATGATATCTCGCATGTTAAAATTTGTCCCACCTTTATGGTGCAAATTGTCCCAATGTCGTGTTTTGTTTAAAAACGTAACATTTCATTGTACAAAATTGTCCCATAGATATTAGAGTGCATTTCTTCAAATTTGGTGGTAAAACGTTTCTGAACAGCTCATTTTGAGCCCTCTACGGCTATCCATTCTTGAGATATCGCGCGGGCCGACAGACAAAACAAGTTGGCCCTACACTGTTAAAAATACTTTGGGAATTCCTGAAGTTTTTCGGAAACTTTTTACCAACTGATCCTACGTTTTTTCCCAACGTATGTTATATTGAGATTCACGGAGCTGAGAGCAAAACTCCGAAGCAGATAGTATAGAGGATACATTACCCTCTACAATAGCCACAATATCATACCTCAAAGTAACGCACACTCCCTGTGATAAGTGATTTTACCTGGCGAATTCTTGAAGATTCTGTAGAAATTCACAAAAGACAGTTGGAAATAAAGTTACCAACTGATCCTTCGTTATTGACTAGAAATATTGTTATCAGTGTGTATTGTTTGAGACAGAAGGACACTTGTGTTCGTAAAAAAAAAGGAAAATAAAAGGGATTGTTGAAGTTCTCTTCTCACGCTAGAGGTTTGTCTACATTTGACTGGGTCACCCGGTAGTATGCGGAATAGCCTAAATTCTCTAACACATATAATTGTTTCCCTTATGTTTTTGGCTCTGTCTCTATAACTATGAGGCGTGACAGCGCAAGAAGCGGCTCGCTATTCTTGAAAGTGCATATCTCGCACCTCTCGGGTCTCGGGCGACACTGAGAGAACGAAAATAAAAATCAGTCAGTAGTGCATTTGGCATATGTTCTAAGTACGCACTATTCGCTGGAACGGTTTGGCCCCCGTTGCACTCGCTGGAAGTATTCGGTCCACTATTGAAGTACTTAGATCCACTATTGAAGTACTTGGCAATGCAGTTATATTCCATCTCTGGCAAGAGCCCAAGTACATAGACGTAGACGGTAGTCATCCCGGATATCTGTGCTGTTGCTGCTCGTGACAAATTCACGTCGCAAGGCACGCAGAGAACCTGGAAAATCAGAAATTATAGAAATGCGTACAGGTATACCGGGAAAGAAAGATTATGTCCTGCATGCATACCTGGATGTGGGAGAAAACCTGGGAGACATAAGGCAGTGCGTACGTGAGTAGAACCTGGGTCGGCCGTCTGTCCACATCAGCGAGAAGCGGCGTGGGGCGGTCTTCCGTGTACTTGGACGTGACGCAGTCAAGGCGGCTCAGGTGTAACGCTGCAGGAGGCGGCGTCGTTTTTAAAACGCCCACCACACTCCGGACATCACTGTCAGGCCCGGCAAAGGGGGGGGGGGGGGTACTGGGGCATTGCTCCCCCCTTACCTTTGGGCCGGGGGGGGGGCAAGAGTCCACCACTAGATATTCTTTTCAAGCGTAATAACGAAGTCAGTGTACACCCGTCCGAGAGTTCAGGTGCCCCTCGCTGTCTCCCAATCCGTAACGAGTTTTCTCGCTCACTAAGCTGCTCCATCTTCACGTGCACGAAAAACATGTCTCTCATTCTACAATTTCAAACAAATTTTCGACCCCTACATACCAACTCATAATTTTCGAAGGGGGGGGGGGGTGCAGGGTTGTACTCGTTACTAACGATGTAACTGGGTCACCGTAACGCGTTACAATCCCGTCACACTTCGAGATACGTAACGGTCACGAACACACGTTACATTCGACGTGTAACGAAGTTATCGCTAATCTGAACCGAAGTGCGGTACAACGGCCTTCTGCCCATGAACAAAAAAAATTTCCGTCTAAAAAAATTCTCAAAAAAAAAGTACGTTAAGTTCCATTTGCTAGCTCTTAATGATGTAGGCCGTAAGAAGGCAGTGGGAAGAAGTAAGCCAAGTCCATACAACAAATCCTAGATTGTTTGCAAATGGCGTCTGCTCTCTGCGTGCGTCGGTCAGAAATAAATCTTTTACTGAGATGTTTCTTCGATCATTAACCTTTAAGCTGTAATAGGGCAAATTCTGTGGTCTAATCGTTTCAAAACTGGTCGGGGTAGGTAGCAGCGGTGCCTTCAGGGTTCTGCAAACGATCGCGGCGTCCCGGGTCGAGGACTTCAATGCACCGAAAACTTAAAGGATGAGACCTTTTCAAACTTTTCAACGGCAAAACGGCTGACTCTAAGAACAGCGCTCCGCCAATTTTATTAAGGTGTTTAGTTGGCGTACGCATAGGGTGTGGCTACTCACTCCGAGACGGCTGCTGGCGTCCTGTCGAGCGGGACGCTGAGACGCCTCGAGGGGGCGGGCAGCGGCTCTTCATGGGGCCGCAAAACTCACCGACACTGCCGAATCAAGTGCCCGGTCATAAAAACAAGCGAATATCCCTTCGCTGATAAATTTTCGCAGCTGCGATAACAAGTCGGTCACCTACCGAGCAGCAAATATTTTTAGCATCAACCTTTCAAACGGTTCGGTGCAAGACTGCAAGATCGGTTGTCCCGAAACATTTCGATAATCACGGAGAAAAATCGCCAGTTCATCGGACTAATGTCTTCAGTAGGACTTTAGACAAGCGACGGATCGAATGGTTGAACTCACCCATCAGTCGCACTGACAAAAGGTTAAGTTAGATGCACCGACCAAACTTTTTTTCGAAGTAGAACTTGCGGCACAAGTGGGTCTCGACCCTCCTTTCGTCCGTTGCCGTGTTCTAGACTACTCGGCCACCAGAACTTCCTATTATGGGATGGTGTGAATGGCCCTGATGAATGGAAGTTTCCCCAACATCACTCATTAATTGATCCATCGATTGGCGTTTGATCCTCACAGTCATATTTTTTCCGGCAGCGACTTTGATATATTTGTAGAAACAGAGTAACTCAAGTGCTACCAAATGAATATTTAGCGTGACACGATCAGTGATAGCCACCGTCTGAGACCTGGAACAGTGATGGCCACCCCTATATCTCCCGACCATGTGACCAAGTAGGCCTAGAGACACCAAGATCGATTATTGCGATGGCAGTATTAGGTACATACTGGGTAGGTACATAGATGAAATTTGAAATAAATATCCTCGAGACATTTGGAAGAAGTAGAGCCGAAAAATGGCCATGACTGGTACAGTGCCCATCACTGGTCCTCTTACCCTATGTTCCTCGAAACTATACTTCCTTAAACTAAATAATTTGCTTGTCTGAAAAACCACTGAAGTTTTAGTTGATGTAACTAATTTCCTGTTGCTCCAACCAATCATCTGTTGGATCTACTACAGATTTTTACTACGGATATTTTTAAGATTTTGCCTATCCGGAAAAATAGTAACTCAAGAAGATAGGGTCTGTACAGGCTAAAAGATCACACCTGAGTCGGTAAAGAAATCACACTTTTGAAACGTTATTTCTTGAGTAACCAAGAAAAGTGGGTAAATGTTCCTTGTGTTTGTCTCTTGCTATGACGATTTTCGGTGGCAAGCTGTGCTTAGCGACGTAAAAATCGCGGTGGAATTTTCTTAGCTGCACGAGTGATTTTATTGCCCTGGCGCGGGTGCGGTTTTTTGGGCCCGAGCGGAGCGAGTGGCCCCTTGCCGCGGCATCGGCGCTTTTTTAGCCCGTCCCGACACGTTTCGGTAGAAACGGCCAGGAGGCGGGCTTTTAAGTCTGATGCCGACTGTTCGTTCGGGCGGGCGGATGTATGTGCGCGACCAATCGTTCACGGAGAAAGTTCAAATTTGGAGGATAGACCCCTTTTATGACGTACATAGACGTACGGTAGCAACAATTTTCAAATTTCGTCGCGTTTCTGAATTATGAGAATTGTTCGATTTTTAGGTTAGGGCTGGCCGCTGCGTGTGGTGCGCCCGCAAGGCACTCCGTCGCGAGTCGGGCCGGGCTGAGGTTAGCGATTTTAATCGTTACAAGAATATGTACCACCGGACATCTTGAGTGACTGGAGGCGGAGGCCGGAGGCCCCCGCACACGCCGCCAGCAGGCCAAGCTGTCCAAGTCCCCCCGTCGAACCGAGGTGCCGTTGGGGCGGAGCGGAACTGGCACCGAGGTTCGACGGAGGGACGGGCCAGCTTGTTTTAATCCTCCCACTGGGCGGACGTTGTTGACTAGTACATCCGTTTCTCTAACAGCTGCTAAACTCTTGAAAAATTCATTGAATCATTTTTCATTATTTCTACATTTTCCCACATCTTCATATCTTCATTCATGTCATGCGTGAAAACTATGTATACATTCTTTTTCCGAGCAAAACATTCAATATACAGAGTCCAAAACACAGATTCTCTATTGTTTCTAGTGTTTTAAATTTTTCTTAGTGCACCAACAACATATATCAGTTACACATGAAACAATTTCATTTTTCCTACCCTGTTTCAAAATCCTCCCAAAGTACGTGAAAATGTAAGAAATAAGCACAATAGTTACACTACTGAAAAACGAAGGGTGAGGTTTATCACATAATTTGGGCGATGCGTCACCTTTTTAGGGCGGTGGACTTTCCATTACTCTATTAGGAAAATGAACCTCGCCCTAAAAGAGAAACGTCCCTCAAACATCGCCCTTTTAGGGCAACAATTCTAGTAATATCACCCGATTGGGGTGATCATTTTGAACCTCGTCCTTAAAAAGTATAGAAATTTGGCTCAAATTGATCGCCCTTCTAAGGGTGAGGAACCTCACCTTACAATTTACAGTGACGTCTTTGAGTCTCTGCCTTCTTAGGCAAGGCACACTGAAAGAGTTCCAAGTGTCCTGAATACTTCAGATTCGGTACGCACACTTGGTTCCTGAAGCCGCTGGAACGCGCAAGGGTTCTTCCGGGAGTAGAGGTCAATCGCGCCGTCTGCTTTTTCCCTCTACCGATGGTAGAGGCAAATCACTCGCGCCCGGATTTTACCTTTACTGACATTAGAGGTTATTCCGGTGCAGTAAGGGGGGCCAGCCAAGCAACAGGGAAATTGTTGGCCGCGCCCTATAAATTGAACCCCGGCCCCACGCGGCCCCCAGTCAGCTCTAGGCAGGGGCCAGGGCAACTTCCTTTTGGCCAGTCAAAATTGCAGTGGAAAAAGAAAATGGCCGTGGAAGACATCGACCCCATCTTCAAGGAGGAGGCTGGGGAGGACGAGGGAGTCGCTCCGAATAGGGAAAAGTTCCATGCCCGCGTGATGGAGGAACTGGCGAAGAAGAAAAATACTGTCCCACTAAGTGGGATACTGGTAGGCCCGAAGTTTTGCACATGATTAGGCATTTTGTAGATTTGTAGATACTGTCTCACTCTGTGAGACACTGGTAGGCCCGGAGTTTCGCACGGGTTTGGGTTGGTTACGTTACCGCCTATTTAAATTTTATGAGCTTATTTAATTTTGTTTTTTTTTTTAAATGAAAGGATATTTGAATGTATGTATTAGTTTTGTGATGGAACGGGGCAGTTTTAAAATTACAGTTTTACAGTAACGGTCAGTGCACCGTTTTATTCTCATACGCGGTCCGCCCAGCCCTGGCCTGCAAGGTGTTGTCCCCGCCCGGCTTGGCCCGGCGGCCCGACAATGCACGTCTCGCTCTGAGTCTCGGGTCCCTTGGCTTGTTGTGCGTACTCTAGGGTAGCGGGGAGGGGTAGGGTCCCACCGAAACGGTCCGCCTGCCTTGAGTCGCCACTCTCGTAGCCGTGGCTCGGCCAGGCCCCGGCTCGACTCGGCACATCGACAATGGGTACCCGGCAAGGGCTGCGCAACAAAAAAGAAGGACGGAAGATTTGGTGGTGGTCTAGAAAAGGATGGAATAGCGGATGCAGCCAGCTGACGAGCCGAGCAGGGGTAGCTCTGTCCCTTTCTTTTGCCATTGGATGGAATGAGATAGCTGAATTTCAAATGCGTTTTTACGCTTCCTGTTACATTTTATAACTTTAAAAGTAGGTTTGCTGTACTTGCCCAATCACCCCCGATAATTCTGTTAGACAGATTTTTGATTTTTTGCCTCGTTATCGATCTACAGCAATTGGCCCTGTGGACCATAGATGCGCGTATAGTTGTGTCCCTTTCTTTCGCCATAAGAAGTGAGATAGCTGACTTTTAAATCGGTTTTTCGGCCACTTGGAAGCTTTTTCAAAGTGTAAGAACACGTCGGCGTGCCCTGCAAAAGTATCCTGCGTCCATGTGCACAGTTTCAGAAAATTCGTATAGAGGGCCATAAGGGCAATGCTTAAAAGAAAAAAAAAGTCCAATCGGGTCAGACTCTAAGGCAACTCCGTTTCACTTCGTGCCTAAAAATAAAGAGATGTCAGACCTCATCAATCCGGAGCGGTACACCAAGCTCATCGAGGTCAAGCAGGCAAGGGACAAGGCACCCAAGAACCGGACGATGACAGACCGTCGACGCCTAAAGCACTTCGCCGTCGTGGACATGATGGGCGTGGAGAAGTTGATCGCTCCACTTAAGAAGCACGGCGACGAGACGAAGTACTATGCGACAACGGACGAGCTGTACGACATCATGCTCTCCGCGCACCTTGCCTGCGGTCTTGGTGGGAGGACGAAGATGATCAAGCACTGCCAACAGCGGTACGTCAACGTGTCGCAACACCTGTGTCTGGTCTTCAAGCAGCTGTGCCGCGCGTGCTGCAACAAAGCACCGGCGAGGAAGAAGGGGATCATGGTCAAACCCCTCCTCCCCAAACCCCCCTGAGATGAACTCACGCTGCCAGATTGACCTGATCGACATGCAGAGTACCCCCAACGGGCAGTACAAGTTCATCCTCAACGTCCAGGACCACATGACTAAGTTCTGTCACTTAAGACCTCTCGAGAACAAGACTGCCGTCGAGGCAGCACGCCACATCTTGCCGATCTTCCTGGTGTTCGGTGCGCCGTCAGTCCTCCAGTCGGACAATGGTCGCGAGTTTGCCGACCGCGTCATCGAGTCGCTGAGGGAGTTGTGGCCGGGAATGAAAATAGTTCATGGTGAGTATATCCGCAGAGTCGCACCCACAATTTCACGGGCACACTATTCCTTACTCTGTCGACCGTCGGGCAGGTACTCCGCGGCACTCGGAGAGCCAAGGCGGAATCGAACGTTGCAACCGCGACGTCGAAGACATCATGGACGGCTGGATGACGGACAACCAGACGGCACACTGGGCGCAAGGGCTGGACTTCGTGGCGAACAAGAAGAACAACAGCTACCACCTCGGCATCAAGCGTACTCCCTACGAGGCACTTTTCGGCCACCCCATGAAGATGGGCATCACATCGACCTACCCGGAGGCGGTGCTTCCCGGAGTTGGCGACCTGGAGACGGAGGAGGAACTACAGGCTAGCTGTAAGACTCAAATTGCAAGAAGCCACCTAAAATCTGCCAGAAGCTAGGATTTCAACCCCGGCCCCTGCTCCTCAAAGTTCAACTTCGGTATTATTTCTAAAGATAGCTTGCTTCTTTCATCACCAATAATTGATTGTATAATGTTTTAATTCCCTTTATCTTGTCAGAATCAGACGTCTCGAACGTTTGCCTGCCCAGATTGTCAGGTTGTCTTGATGACACCTGGTGGATTTGTGAAGCACCTTGTTACGGCGATACAAGTAAACGAAATTTTGTGCAAGAGCTGATAGATGAAAAGGGAAGTAAAACCTAGTGTTCATTTTTCCCCTCACTTTGTGATTTTATTTGTGACATAGTGTGCAAAAAGCACGTTAAACTACTCCCTGCCAACCCGTATGAAGATTTTCAGAAGAAATTGAATATCTATTTAAATGAAAACGATGCCTTACTGAAGACTAAATTATTGAATGTGTGTCCGCAAGTCAATTTATGTAGTGCACGTGCAGGGCGTCTGGTTTTATGCATTGGAACCCAAATGCTTAAACAGGTTCAGTTGTCGGTGCTGAAGCACATGCAAAAGTGTGAGAGAGGAAGACGTTTTACCTGTAGTTCAAAACACGAGTGAAAAGGAAAGAGATTCTTCTGTGATTCACTTAGGGGACTTGATAAGATCTTACTATCGGAAATGGATGGCAAAGCGTGATCAGTACACTCGATGTGATTGTATTAAAACAAATTTTGTTGAGGGCCAGCATCCTATAAGTAGAGGACCCTTCCTGGATAAAAGAAATTGGCTCTCTGGCGAAGAAAATTGTATAACACTCAGTGATCATGCTGTAAATTTTTTTTACCATAGAAACCGAGATTATACCCTATGTTAAAGCTTTGAAAGACGTTAACACCCATACAGTAATGGAGGAATGTTTAGGCAGTCATGTTCTCTTAGATCACTGGTTCTATCTTACTAATGCGTACATGTCTGAAAATGAGTCTCTGCTATTTGTGAGAGATATGGTGTTGGTATTTGTAAGGTCATCATTGCATTTAGAAGAAAAGAAAATGAAGAGCGTTTATGCAGGAACTATTGGTGCCACAGCTGCTGCTTTACAAACTAGTTTGCAGCGTAATTACCCAGAAAAGGGATATGATTGTAATGTGGAAGGAAGCTGAGTGATTTATTGTCAAGTGGTGGGTTTTGTTTTTTACTGGAAACCTTGTTGATGGTTTTTTTAAAATAAGAAAACTCATATCAGTGTAATTGTTCCGTAAAAAAAGTAGTAGCGTGTTCCTTAAAGTTAAAACTGTGCTTTTTAGGCACGGAGTGGAACGGAGTTACCCCTAACTAGAGTTTTTTTTTATCTATAAAGCAAGTACTCTTATGGTAAAATCGAAAAGACATAAAATTTCCATAATCCGTCATACAGAATTGTGCGTATCATTTCCACAAAGACGTTTGTCAAGTTTTTACATTAGAAAAACGTCGCAAACTCCTAAAAAACGTTTTGAAATTCAGCTTTTTCACTCCACCAACATTGGCGAGAAAGAGATGGAGCTAGCCTGGTTCGGTTCGTCAGCTGGCTGTCTCCGTCATCTATCCTTTTCCATTGTACGGAAGAAAGCATGCTTTCCCCTTTTTTTGTGAAGCAGCCTTCATTGTTGATGTGTCGAGCCGGGGTAGGCCGGCGCCGTCGCTACAAGAGTGTTAACCCTAGTGTTGGAACCGCTTCGGGGTACCCTAGAGTGCGCACAACGCAGCATGAGGCGCAACCCTCTCAGAGCGAAGCCCGGTAGCATTGTAGATGGCTCGACCTCACCGAAGAGTCAGGGAGTCAGCCGCACCTGCCACAACAGTGCGACCGCCTCGCAGGAGAGCTAGGCCTGCGCATGAGAATGTGAGCGGTCCGCTGCCTTCGAGCTCCTATAAAACTAGCCTTTCCACTCGAAATAAATAGAAAACACGCCAAAACTTTTGCGAGGCCCAAACGAATTCCTCATACCTTAAATTAAGAAGGCTAAAGTTAAATTTAAATCAAATTAAAATTAAAAGTAAACAAATTTTGACTAAATTTGGATCAAATTTGAACTCAATTTGAATGAAAATTAAGTTTCACTTGACTAAAATTTAAATGTAACTTATATCATATTTAAATTTAATTTAAACCACACTTTAATCCAATTCGGTACACTCCGGGACTACCAGTATCTCACGAAGTGGGATATTTGTTTTTGCCCTGGGTTTGGAATTTGAGTCTGCTTTCATTGAAATATCGCCGTTGGAAGAGGCGAGTGCAGACGGCAACCGCAGCGCGCCCTCCGGCCGGACCTAGCAGAGCGTGGTCTCAGCGCCCGGCCGGCAGTCGCCACCCGCTGATGAGATATACTTCTCCAAGGACCGCATATTTTATAACTTCAATGCAATTATCTCCCATATTTTGCATCGTTTCATTTATGAGTGCTGTCACACATGGTACAAACCGTGACTCTACTAGTATTACAGATGAAGGTAATCTTGCTACTTTATTGCCCATTAGAGCCAGTGCGCGTTGTGTTGCGTCCGGTGCGCCCCCCACTACTCCCGCGTCCGATGGCGCAAGGGGCTCCCTCTTAGTGAGTCCTCTCCGATTCCTTTCTCCCTGAGGTGCACCACACGCAGCGGCCAACACTAACCTAACAAATCGAACAATTCTCATAAAACAGAAACGCGACAAAATTTTGAAATTGTTGCCACCGTACGTTTATCTACGTCATATAAGGAGTCTATCCTCTAAATTTAAACTTTTTCCGTGAACGATTAGTCAGCGCACATACGTCCGCCCGCCCGAACGAACAACAGGAGGCATCAGACTGTAAGCTCGGCTCCTCTCCGTTTCTATCAAAAATATATTTATTTCATTTGCCACCATGTCATTGCATCAGGTACAAGTGTTCAAATCAGAATATTTCGCCCCAAAACGCGTCGGTTTCGCCCCTCTGCTTTCCCTTTAAACCTTGGTCAAAATTGGTGTGCCGAACAGAGATTCGCTGTTTCGAATACCGAAGGTTTCCCTATTTTGATCTTTATAAAATCCACACAGAAAAGCCCGTTCTTGTCACGAGAGCGTTTGCATTAAGATATTAGGATTAAGTATTAAGATTAACATGGGCTGCTCTTGCACTGACATTTGATCTTGATGGTTGCCTTAAGGTGTCAGGAACTTGCTACTTGCAAAAGTCAAGAGCATTTTTTCTGGGAAGTTTTAAAAGACCGCACTCGGCCACACAGCAGCCGCCGGTGAGGCGTGCCTGCCGTGCAAGGCAAGCGGGAGCCGCGCCGCCACCGTGCAGCAGAGTCAGCAGCCAGCAGCCAGCAGAGCGGATCTGCAGACGGAATGCGGGCGGGTTGGCTCCGCGCCGCTCGGCTAACCTCGTAGCGCTCCGTGTAGCCACGTGGATAGCGTGCAGCGTCGGGGAGCGGCGGATGTCGGGTTCGACTTCCGCTAATTTCGTCACGACAGTTTAGTGTTTCTTTCACAAATCGGCGTCATGAGCGAAAATCGAGGGCAAAATCAAGTAATGCTCTTGCATTGCAACAAGAACGGCCTTTTCCGGGCGTCGTTAGACGGTCCCAGAAAAACAACAAAGTTCGAAAAGTGTCCCGCACACCCTAGCCGCGTCTTCTCCATGTCCAGAACGGACCCCTCCTCTCCCAGGCCCCTAAACACCCGTCCAGCACCATCACGACCACTGCCGACCTCCACAGTTCGATGTGTGTCTTTAAATGGGTATTTAAAATTCTTTGCACAGTTCAGAAAAAACCAAGGCAGCACTCTAAAAAGCGACATGAAAACACATGTTCTCGATAAAAAAAAATTGCTGAAAATTACGGTTAACTTTATTTTTACAAAATTTTGGTTTTTATGTTTGCCCGCTCACGTGATCATGAAAAATAAAACCTAAAATTTTGTAGGAATAAAATTATTACGCAGCGAAAAATTTACTATCTACTACCTTGGTTTTAAGTCGATAGTGAGTCGATTATCGACGTGGATTTTACGTCTCAAGCAACGTTATTTCCACCTCGAATCCTCGTGGTCGTTCCCATGGGGATGTGTCCGGACTGCTCGTAGACCTGAACACTAATGCTGTTCTTACGTTTGTGGGTCGGTGACCGTCGAACCTGACATGCCGATTTCTGCGCCGTTAATGCGAACTGTGGGGGGATGGTAAAGACGCAAGTTAACAGATATAAGAGGCCGTCACAGTAAAAAAAGTTTCTATCGTAACAGTCACAAAAATGCACCCAATTCTACGTTCTGGCCAATTTGAAGAAAACGGAGAACTATTTACGGGCTGCCATTGGACGAAAAACGGCTACAAGCTGAGCCGAGGGGGAACTTCTTGGTCCTGAGGTGTACACATGATTACCGATAGGGTACTCCGCTCAAGCTCAGACCGGATGTGGAGAAGAATTCAAGAATCACAAAAGCGGATCCATTATGGACGGAACCGCAGCAGAGTATCTCCGTCGCGGGCGCCGGCTAGGAGCCGACAGAAGAATTTGCGGGCCTTAGCTCTCGCTGACGATATGTCACAGCCATTTGGTAGGGTCAACGGGCACAAGTCGTCACCTCGCGGCCTAGAAAAGTGTCTCCACGGGCCGCGCGAGGAGGCTTCACGGTGACCTGGTCATACCTAATGGTCGTGACACTTCATCAAACCGCAGAGAGGTCATCAATTCGTCGCTAACGTCAGTTACTTTCGAATTGTACCCGTTTTAATGCTTTAAAAATTCATATCTTATGAACTAGACCACGTGGGAAGTTAATATTTGGTTTCCTTCGGTTTGGTGGGCAGTAGATCCCGCAAAAAAGTTTCATGAAAATCTGAGTGACACCTCGGGACAACCCCTTGTCAGCCGCAATTAGGATTTCCGGAAGAGTGCAGTGCGGAATACCCGCAAATGTTGCGTTACCCTTAACTTACAGTCAGTAAGGCACGTGGTTGCGTCGCCGTATTCGGGGGAGCTTGCGTGGAATGCACAACCTGCGGAGAAGTTTAATTTAACACTAAGTATCACCATATTCAATAATATAAAAGCGGTGCAAATCTAGTATCTAATGCTAAAATCATTTTCTTCTCAACGGCGCGTTCCAAAAAACTTCTTTGAGCATGTTGAGAAGCCACAACACCTTCACGTACCTCGCGGGACGAGTGCCAGCGACACTAGTAATGACAAGGCGCAGCACGCCCGCCGCAGCGGCGGCCTCGACTCCATTGCACGAGTCAGATCAATGCGGCCCACAAAGGTAACACGAGAGTGTTCAAATGTGGCCTTTAGAACCGCCAAATACAACGCCGGCACACAGGGCGCGTGCGCCTGAGCAGACGCTAGCGGCGAGTGGGCCGGGGGGTGGCTTTCCGGAGCAGATGGACTCGCGGCGGGAACCGGTCGGGTTTATCCAACGCCATGATAACGAGAGCTGCCAGCGCGCCCCGATAAACAGGCGATGGCCCGCATCGTCCTCGACGAGATAGCGGCCGCGCTCGGCACATGTGCCAACTGTACGATTGGCCGGCCAAGCCCGACACAAAGCGGGGTGAAACTCGGCAGAACATGATCTACCCGCGGTATTATAAACCCTCTGATGTACGCGTATAACAGGTCGTAAATAAGGATGTGCCGGGTACGTCAGTCAGAAGGACAGCGAGCAGAAGTCAAGGCGATATACATGAATTTAAAGTGACAACAGTAGTACTGACAGTCTAGAAGGTCAGTTACCTACCAGGGCTGTGAAACTTCGAACTGGTCCGGACCAGCCAAAACAAAAATGTTCCAGCGCCTTTAGCGCTGACTGGCCCTCGGGCCAGGGATTCTATCGTTAAAAGTAGGTCAACGATTTCATGAACGTGAAAATGGGAAATATTCGGTACTTGAAACAGTTTGGCGATCCGACACGTGAGACCACGCGGCCGTACCAAAATTGTGGGGAAGCCCGAGGGGTAAACCACTTCGAATATTCATTGTACACGCCGGCGGTATTCATATTCATATTCGCAAATATTCACCGATATTCTGAATATTCGTTAATATTCTCAATACGCATCTGTATTCATTAATATTCTTTATATTCATCAATATTCACAAATAATCACGCATATTCATTAGTATTCTCATATATTCACCAATATTCATTCTATATTCCAAAATATTCCTTGATATTCCATAATATTCACCAATATTCATTTATATTCACTCATATTCAAACCTATTCATTATTCGCCCGTAAATGGCGTGCGGAATCAACAGACCGAGTCAACTGTCGAGGTCAGGGTCTAAAACTTGTCCATCCGACAACATTTTGACGAAGGAACTGCGCGACTGCTCTGTTGTGGCGGCCGTGGCGGCTGAACGCGCCGCTGTGCGCTACCTAGGGAGGATCCTCGCTAGGCGCTACGAGTGAAGAGGGCGGTGTGGCGCAGTGTGGTGTCCCCAGAGGTTGGCAGCACTGCGGGCGCTCCCCGCGCATCCCCATCGCCCATCAGCCCCGCGCGTCGCCATCATTATTGTTCATTGAATGTATTTCGTGCTTTGTGACATGTGACACAATGAACAAATCGACTGAAGAACGGATTTGTTGCGAGGATAAGGCGACGCAGACCGACGGTGAATCGTCAATTGACAAGGTTAGTAAATAACAGAAACGCGGAATGTTAGATGTGTTGCCGGCGCCGGCAGTCGGCCAGCGGCCGTGGGTGCTGCCTGTTGCCTATTCGAGTGAAGCGTCTTTAACAGCCGTGCCGGCGTCAAAGTGATTATCAGATGCAGCATTGTGTCTTCCAACTGAAAACTCACAAGGAGAAGCTGAGAGATAACATAACCTAACTTAGTGTGGCCGTAGAAAAACAAACCGAAGTAATCGTTCTCTGCACTTTACAGGAACATGACGATTTCTGGACGAATTTGGGCAAGCGTCTGCAGGTAGTTATATCAACAGAGCTCCGACCAATGCTGAACCGGATGGGTTTAGCTAATGAGCTAGCCATCAAACGGCTGACGCCGGAGAAAATACCAAAGCTGCTGGCATTTGCAAAAAAGGTTCCTTGCAAGGTAAGCGCGCGACGCACCTCATCTCAATGCTACCCTTACTACCCCTAGCCATGTAGGTGAATCCCATTTTTTTTCCACAGAAAATCAAGGACGCCGACGAGCGAGAGGCTGTGTTCGGCCTGTTTTCGGACGCGCCAGAAGAATATGAATTCTTGCCAGGGCACAGGCTGCTGCTTGAAAGCTTGGCCGACAAAATGAAGACGGTGACGACGGCTGTGCTGCCGACGAGGAAATGTGATAACAAATCAAGCAGGAGCTCGCAACCCGAAAAGGTACGTCATTAAGGCACGGCGAGGCCCTCGGGGACCTTAGGGCCGTCCCGAGCACCACGGCCGTCGTCCCCGGCGTGCCGGCGGTGTTCAGGAGCACGGCGAGGCCCTCGGGGACCTCGGCGCCGTTCCCAGCACCACGGCCGTCGTCCCCGGCGTGCCGGCGGTGTTCAGGACCACGGCGAGGTTCTCGGGGACCTCGGCGCCGTTCCCAGCACCACGGCCGTCGTCCCCGGCGTGCCGGCGGTGGTCAGGAGCACGGCGACGTTCTCGAGGGCCTCGGCGGCACTCTGGCCCCACGGCCGTCTTCCCCGGCGTGCCGGCCGGTGCCGGCGGTGGTCAGGAACATTACGAGGCTTTTTGTACCACCAGTGACACCACCAGTTTTTCCTAATATTTTTTATTTTGTGTTGCAGGGATTGGCGCCGGACTTAGACGAAGAGGCCAAATGTTTGAAGAGAAAGTTGGAGTCGGGTCTGAAGAAGGAGTGCAACCTGAAGTCACCCGATTCTCTTTTCTCTGTCAATATGTCTGGGCCTAACGAAGCAAAAATTCTGTGCCTCATGGGTGATTGCAAGGTGAATGGGAAATCGCAGCTGATCACCCGGACCTCGAAGCGGCCATGGGGGACGCAGAACTTCTATAGGCATGTGCTCAGCCAGCATGCTGGATCTGGCAGCCGTCCGTCGCAGCCAAAGATGACGGACTTTGGTGTCACATCAGCAGAAGAGGATGGGGGGCTTGTCGTGGAGGAGTCAGCATCAGATATTGGTGATGATTAGTTTCATATTAGATATATAGTTATATTAATATTATAATGCTTATTTTATACCAAAGAACAAGGCAGTGAGGAAGGTTGCAGATTTTTTTATATTTCCCATTTAATTTATCCAAAGATTATTTTTATTTACTCTGTATTGAGTCCCTCCCAGAGCTTCTGTTCATTTTTTTTATGAATAAATACTTGTGCCATACTTCCTTACTTATGTGTGTCATTGTTTTCTTTACCCTACATTGCTTTCTTTTCTTTTTTAATTTATTCCGTAGATCGCGGTGGCCCACCCAACAAAGATATGTATAGTAGGTCTGAGAGACAGAAAAGAAAGTTGGAAGTAGTGGCAACTCAATGTCACAAATTAACTGATTTCTGGCCTTTAATCGCCAAAATCGAATTTGTGTTAAAGGAGAACGAGTCTTTAAATAGAACTGTTCGAATTTTTATTGAGCGGGTTGCTAAAGCAGAGTCGCCAGAGGCAGTAATTTCCAGAATTCCTGGTATCAGTCCCTTTTTAAGGGCTTTAGTTTCATCTGCCATAAGAAATGCTTGCGCAAAGAATGGTGGTGAGCGTTATGAACGGGACCTTAAGCTCATAGCAGTGCACCTGTTTATGTTGGCGGGCCCGAAAGCGTATGCAGACCTACGCCTCAACTTGCCAAAGACTCTCCCAACACTCTCAACTGCCAGGAGAACAATGTCGACATGCAAATATGTCCCTAAGGCAGGCGAATTCATGTTCGACAGACTCAATGACATTTTGTCATCAAGGGAATTGCCCCGGGAGGTATGG
Organism: Megalurothrips usitatus; assembly: GCA_026979955.1. Taxonomy (NCBI): domain Eukaryota; kingdom Metazoa; phylum Arthropoda; class Insecta; order Thysanoptera; family Thripidae; genus Megalurothrips; species Megalurothrips usitatus. Next base: position 1,838,394 of record CM049593.1, read on the forward strand.
TTTATGTCATCACAAATATTACTATTACATCATCAAAGAAAATTAATTTAGTTTTATTATACGCTTACAGATCAATGGACGCATGGACGCAGTCAGGGTTACCCGGCGCATCCAATACTGTCCAACGACCAACCAGATGGTTGGTTTCCAGCCAAAACTCATAAATGGTATTCCTGTGGTGTGTCCCTTTCCTGCTACCTCCGAACAAGTCATGAGGAGCTACTTCGGAACTGTATGTGGCATGATGAATTGCATTGTGGCCCAACCACTCAGAGATGGTGCTCCGACATTTTGTCTTTGTTCATACCCTACTGACAACAAGTATACCAAATCCGATGTGCTGAAGCTGTTCGAGTACATTGATGCTGAACTAGAGAAGAGAAATATTAGGGCCAGAATAAAGGGAAGTGACGGCGATTCTAGGTCTCTCGCAGCCATGCGAGAGTGCATGTTTCCTCCATGTCGGAACCCACTGGCATGGCATTTTTGGTTTCGGGCAAGACTGAATCCGGAACACACTTATGTCCAAGATGTTATTCACATTGGGACGAAAATGCGTAATCTCCTCTTAAATGATAAAGTTCTGTACATGGGAAATTTTTTTGCCTCTTTGAGCCACATCAAGTTTTTAATTCAAGAAGTAAGCAAAGACCAGCACTGCTTAACTCTCAGTGACATCAACGGTCGCGACCGTATGAATTACAGGTCCATGGAATAGATGTTTCGACGAAAGTTTCGACGTTACTTAGAGAACACGTCCCCGATTCTGAGGCCACATGTGTTTTTTTGGACATGGCACGCGCGACACTTGAAGCGTTCCTGGATACTTCTCTTCTACCATCTGAGAGAATAAACAGTAGCTGGAAAGCTCTGTTCTTCTACAGAGGATGGCGTAAATGGGTAGCTGCCCATGAAATCCACACTCTGCAGGACAGTTTTCTGTCCAACAACTGCTACATATGTGTAGAAATAAATGCACATGCTATGGTCCAGAATGTAATGTATTACAGAGATCATTTTGGAGAACCTGGTTTAGGTAAGTAAAATGAAAATAAGTGTAAACGATCTTGGAATATTATATATGGCGCTATCGCGTATTTTAAAAGGCACTTTGGTTAATGTCAATGTTTTTTTAGGAGACTTCACGCCGTGGTGTTGGGGCAGTCAGTGCTGTGAACGCCTCTTTTGTCTCCTTCGATCGATGACCACCACTGAGTCCACTGTTGTAAATTTTACACCTCTGGCATCCCTTCACAGAGTATCACGAGTTGAACTCGAGGAAGACATCATTGTGGAACTTGGAGACAAATACCAGTTTGCAAGAAGCAGAAGGCTTGCACGGCTTGAATACCAGCCTTCGTCCGACTACACAGTTGAGGTGTTCCCTTCTGACACTGAAATTCTGCAAATTGTAAATCAGGCCAAACAGGATGCCAGAACGATCCTGAGTGAGTTAGGAATGGGCAACAGTGTTCCTGACGTTTTTGATAGCATGCCAGAAGTTGAGGACGAGTCAGATGATGATAGTGTCGTTGAAACCCCCGAGGTCGTTGAAACCGAGCATCAGCAGGAACAAGGTAGACGCCAACGTATATCTTCTTTCGCATTTGTAACATGGACTATCAATCAGTACATAACAGGCGTTTTCTTTATACAGAGCATGAACAGGAGGATGAACTTGACTTTGAGGATGATCGGGCCATGTCCCTATGTTCACTGGCGAGGTTGCACTTCGAACCTTCGGCGATGTGGAGCTCAGTCCAGACAGCCCGCATGTAAAGGTTCATGACTTTTATGGAAAGCCGGCGATTATAAAGAAGAGCGGCTTGACATGGATGCTGGCAAACCGAGAGAAATTGAGCAGCGACCGTCTGAAGCGCTACCAAGCACCCGCTGAAAACCTCCCGGGATCCAGTGTCAGTGCAAATTCTGCCCCTCGGCCAACCCCCACTCGCGAAGAACATCTATTCGCTGGTGACTGGTGTGCCTTCCGAGACGGTGGCTCTGTTCTTGTTGGCAGGGTGTTGAAGTTTCGGTACCTATCTGGGAAAAACAAGAAGTACACTTTGGAGTCGGCTCCCACTACAGCCCCAGACGGCATTGTACGGAGGGGTATTGGCGTACTCTGTCATTGGTACTCCCCTGCCAGGTCCGGTGTTCTCCATAGGGCACAACACGGATTTATGAGTATGGAGAGGTATTTGTGCACACTGTGTAGGCCTGCGGTTCAAAATGGGAAATTGTGTGTGAACGATAAAACTATTCGTTTCTTCCAATTGTAAGATGTGCGTGTGTTAAATTGTATTGAACATTGAACAGTAGTGAACAAAAAAATATGTGCTACCCAGAAATTAAAGTTCAGTATTGCCTTGTTTCCTTGTTTCACGATCGCATGTAATCAATTTTCAAATGCGTTCCAAAATATAAATAAACATTACCGATTATTCAAAATGTGTATTCATATTCTCGAATATTCATTTGTATTCATAAATATTCACCAATATTCATCAATACTCTCAAATATTTACAAGTATTCATGCATATACATCAATATTTATAAATAATCATTTGTAATCAAAAATATTCACAAGTATTCAAGAATATTCTTCTATATTCACTTCACGTTTCGGTATTCACTCATATTCTCAATATTCATAAATATTCATTCCTATTCACTGTATTCATTTCTATTCAAAAAACAGTATATTCATTGTACACGCGAAGTTCGAGTGGTTTACCCCTCGGGGAAGCCACGCGCGAACGACTGTCACAGGTTTCGGCCGCGGGACGCAGAGTTCGGAAGCCAAAGCGCACAATCACGGAGGATTACAATTTACAAATTTAAACCTAATGGACAACTTAACTGACCTTCGTAATGCATTTATGTAGATAGCAATTTCGTAATGTTTTAAGTCATGAAGATTTTGATTGGCTAAGCGATAGCGAAGCCCTGGACCGACTAGTTAAAAAATGTTTTGTCTGTGAGTCTGTCTGTCCGTCGGCCTGTCTGTCCGCGCGATTTCTCGAGTAAGGTTAGTCGTAGAAGGCTGAAATTTGGACCATATCTTCCTACCAGCATATCGGAGTCAATCTCGCATTAAGGGCACCGTATATTAGGGAGTTTCTCAGAAAATCTTTACAATTGTTATTAAATACCAAAAATAAATTATTGGGAAGATGGACTGCGGGGGCGCAGCCCTCTACTATCCCCTCTCACGGCCAAACGGAGGCCCCTACCCAAATTTGCTATAGAACCGACCCTTCGTGGAACGGGACAAGGAATATAGGCTTGTCCATAGTAAACCCCTCCGCGCTCCCCCGTGCTCGAAATCCATGATGGCGTCCATTTGAAGTAAACATTTGGGGATATCTGGAGAACCGAGCCACCTTGAGAGGTGCGGTTTGCAGCGCTGGCCATCGTAGCGGTTCGGCTTTCATTGCGATCTTTTGGCAATGACACCGGGCTCGAGACGACGCACCCCGTCCTCGAGAGCCCCTTTCCATCTATTAAACGGTACGGCCTAGCGTCGTGCGGTTTTCGACATTAACATAAGCGGGCCGCGGCAAGGGAAAAGAAGGGCACCCCACTAGGACGACCTCTTTCCAGACCACGCACCCCGTGCTCGAGAGCCAACTTCTATCTTTCGAACGGTATGATGTACTGACTTGCGGTTTCCGACGTTTGACTTTGCGGGCCGCGGCAATGAGAAAAAAGGGCACCATACCACGCCTACTTCTTTCGAGACCTTGCACCCCGTCATCGTGAGCCACATTGAAAAAACATTGTTACTCAAGTACCAAGTAAGCGATGCGTTGTAGAGATATGAGTTTTGCGTTACCGCAGAGGGCATGGGAAGGGGGAGGGGACTGCCAACGAGTACAGCCACTAGTCTCGAGACTAGGGACCCCGTCCTCGAGTGCCACATGTAACAACCGCTGAAACTCGAGAACTAAGTGTCATAGAAATGCGGATTGCGGCACTGCACAAAGGCATCGTATGGGTATGGCGAACGAATACAGCCTCCGGTCTCGATACCAGGGACACCGTCCTCGAGAGTCGTCGAGCAGCGGATCAGTGACTCGAGTCGGTTACGCTCGGTTCGGTTGGTGGAGACCTGGGAAGGTTAGGCTCAGTTAGGTAAGGGTAGTTTAGGAAAGGTTAACGGGCGTCGAAGGTGTTGTGTTCTCACATTGGGGCTGGCTGTGTTCGGGTAGAGGGTTAGAAATAAACACTCAAAGTTGGTTTTCTGGTTTTCTCTCTGGGATCTCTCGAACAGTGGACTCCAGGTGTCTCACACAGAATGAAAGGTCCGCTGGGCTCCGCGCCGGCCTCCCAGGCGCGCCGAGGGCGCGCTCTGGTGGCCGGCCATGCAACCACAGTACCAACCCCGGGACACCTCACCCCTCCCCCCCAGTTCTTTTATTACAAAACATAACAAAACACTTGCATCGCTATTAAATAACGCCGAAAAGAGTTGCAATCCGTTAGAATGTCCAAGTCATGCCGCGTCATCGTCTGGGTGTTTGTAGCTTGATTCGTTAAGAATCCTGATAACGGGCGAGGCGGCCAGCGTTACGCGCTGGCCGGGGGGTGGCCCTCATTGAGCCCCGCGCTGATTGATCCCAACTTTCTGTTATTATTGATTTATTGCAGATAAATTATTTATAATTATTACGTTGCTCATTGTATTGATTTTGGTGTCATATTGAACCCCTTGCGGAGCACATGCAGAGTCTGCAAAATGCCACCAAATGTTCACCGTAAAAACACTAAATACGCCTAAACTGATTGATCCCCTTATATTTCAGTACAAAAAGAAATAAAATAGGTAAAATGAAATAAATAAATGAAATAAATTAATAAAATAAATAAATAAATAAATAGATAAATAAAATAAATAAATGAAATAAATAAATGAATACAATGTGAATTTGCTCTAAATAAGAAAAATGAAAAAATGAATAAAATAAATAAAATAAATAAAATGAATAAAATAAATAAAATAGATAAAATAAATAAAAAGAATAAAAAGAATAATATAAATAAAAATCATAAATAGAATGAACAAAGTTAGTTTTTTTTTCGATATAATTTTTCCACCTCCCCGTCATCCCTCGGGAATCGCCTTTAGGTGTTCTAACGTCCTTCTGGCATGGGGTAGCGGCAACTGTGCGATAGGCTGCCTACCACCCGGGCTGACCGCAGCCCCGCCCGGATGCACCGCCCATGGTAAGGCGCAACCGTCTCTTCAGCGACCGTGGAGGTACTTACAAAGATATCAGTTCCATGAATGGGAAACAGATCATGGAATAATCTGACAGTTAATAATAAGTCTTATGAAGTGTCATGTTGGATTGGTTGTCATCAAGCCGCAACTTTTATTGTGAATGATTATCAGATATTGTGTATGATTGGATGATAATCATCTAGGCACATGGCATGGGGTGGGGGTACTCGGTACCGGAGCGCTCAGGACGGGCGGGTCAGGCTGACTGGCGAGGACGGCGCCTCGGCCTGTCAGGACGACGCCTGCACGCCTGCTGTTCCGAGCGTCAGAAACAGACAACAGACATAGCCGGCCGAATGATAGCCGAAGATGGTACGGTACGTGTTCGGTTCCCCCATTAGTGCACAGGGTAGTGCCTCGTCCGCGGTGCAGCCTGGGCTGTCGATTGGGTTGCTTCACTGCCCGGGGCTCGCCGACGCAGTGGTAAGAACACGACTCTCTCGACTCGCGCCTTGCTACTTCATCTTTGATTTCAGTAATGCAGAGGCCATTAAGTCATGTCAAGGTGTAAATGCGTGGCATGTCAGTTGATTGAGAAGTTATGAAACTGAGTGAGGCACACGAGTAGGAAAATCACAGGGATACGTTTACAAGGAGACAGTGTCATTTTATTCAAATTGTCCAGCACTGGTACAACAATTTTATACACATAGTGACAGTTAACATGCGATGATAAGCACGCAGTTGCCGCCTTTTTAAAGCTTCGCGCACGCAGGTGCAGTGCTAGTGGTGATGAAACTGGTTGAAACTGACTTATAAGGAATTATATCCCTCCGGTCTGACTGCCCTGGGATCATCCGTTAAGTACGTCCACGATATTGTCGCAAGAGAGAACGTAAATGGCCAGTCTGAGCTCAAGTAGCGCCTGCTGGGTAGGCAACGACGACTTCTGCATGCACGCGTGTCTTGCGGGCTGGCCTACCCTGGCACTCGCAGGCGCTCGGCCTCGTAATTCGTGGTATAAGGCATACGAGCGATACGGACGTACATTGTGGAAAACAATGTGGCTTTTCGGAGGGGCCTGGTATTTTAACAGACGTTCAATGGGGTCGAGAGGAGGCTACACACCGACTTTCAGCCCAAACGGACCCCACGAGGCCAAATGGCAAAGTTTTAAAGTTGAGGAGGGACCGTGCGTAAGCGTCCATCATAGCGTTAAAAATTGCACAGGAGGCACGTTTGCCGTGGCACTATCTGGCTCTAGACGGGGACCGATAAGACCTAAGGTCCCTCTTCATGCCGAACCGTCGGAAATTTTTTGAAGCGGTTTCTTAATGACGGCCCCCTAAGTCAAAACTGAGTTTCTTCATTTCTCGCCAATTTTCAGGTATGTAGCCGTGCGGCAGTGACCCCTGTGGAATAGCTTTGGAATTGTGCTGTCAGAAGTATGCCCAACGTGTCCAGTCCACGAACCCGTTGCCATAAATAAGCCACCCCGCCGATGTGGTCGTACCCCTGTGGGGGCCAACGTCGCCGGGCGGCGGGTAGGTGGCGGTGAGGCGATCGCCAATTGTGTTCCGAATATCGTTTCAAAGGAGTATGCACCTATCCAAAAAGTGCAGGACCATAGGGTCAGTTGTCAAACGACGACCCTTGGTCTCTGGCTGGGTACGCAGGGCAGGATAAGAGCTACGGCCTGGGCTGCCTACCATCTAGGCGTTAACGTGACACGGACATGTTTACGGTAACTCCGAGCCGACATGACACTATTTTCTTATCATTTGATATTTTTAATATTATGCTACATTAACAAGGCCTTACCGTATGTTCGTAGCCCTAAGTACTAGTTCAATGTGCCCTAGAAGCGGTGGATGGCAGCCCTAGAAGTAGTCCCCGGCGTGCCTGACCGTGCCCGTGGCTATCGGTACCCGCCTGCTCTGCCCTGTCGCCCGTCAGGGAACGGCGACGTCACGGCGTTATGTGTTAGCGCCTCCCTCTGGCAGGGCATCGCAGGCGCCGAACCCGACCCCACCCCCCGCGGAACGGACAGTGGGCTGCCGTGGACGGGGCCGTGCGCCGTCCCAGGTGTTGGGGCGGTACGTCACTAGGTGCAGCGGTTCGGCATGACTAGGCCGAGGCTTCATGAACAGTGATTTAAACAATTATTTTGTAAGGGTTGATGGTTGCGCTCAAAGGGTACATGCCGTGTACCCCCTAACTGTCGTTGCGCCTCGACCTTCGGCGTCTCCCGGAGCGAGCGGGGGTAGATAGCGCCTGAGCGGTAGGCAACCCATCAGGCGCCGTCTGACGGTTCTCCGAGCGACGTTGCCAAGCCGCCGTGAGGCAAACGGCAGGAAATTCGATTCAGGCGCTTACGCTGTCAGAGTCCTCGTCACACTACCCCGATCACCCGACAACCCACCATTTTCAGCTTTATTACTTTTCATTTTATTATTTTATTTTTTATATTAATTTTAATTTTTATTATAAAAAGGTAGGACAAGATAATGGTAGGAAAAGTGGCCGGCATCCATTTATGGATATTACTTATTTTATTCATTTTATTTTA
>CM049593.1:1846690-1893875 GCA_026979955.1 Megalurothrips usitatus
TGTGCTGTCAGAAGTATGCCCAACGTGTCCAGTCCACGAACCCGTTGCCATAAATAAGCCACCCCGCCGATGTGGTCGTACCCCTGTGGGGGCCAACGTCGCCGGGCGGCGGGTAGGTGGCGGTGAGGCGATCGCCAATTGTGTTCCGAATATCGTTTCAAAGGAGTATGCACCTATCCAAAAAGTGCAGGACCATAGGGTCAGTTGTCAAACGACGACCCTTGGTCTCTGGCTGGGTACGCAGGGCAGGATAAGAGCTACGGCCTGGGCTGCCTACCATCTAGGCGTTAACGTGACACGGACATGTTTACGGTAACTCCGAGCCGACATGACACTATTTTCTTATCATTTGATATTTTTAATATTATGCTACATTAACAAGGCCTTACCGTATGTTCGTAGCCCTAAGTACTAGTTCAATGTGCCCTAGAAGCGGTGGATGGCAGCCCTAGAAGTAGTCCCCGGCGTGCCTGACCGTGCCCGTGGCTATCGGTACCCGCCTGCTCTGCCCTGTCGCCCGTCAGGGAACGGCGACGTCACGGCGTTATGTGTTAGCGCCTCCCTCTGGCAGGGCATCGCAGGCGCCGAACCCGACCCCACCCCCCGCGGAACGGACAGTGGGCTGCCGTGGACGGGGCCGTGCGCCGTCCCAGGTGTTGGGGCGGTACGTCACTAGGTGCAGCGGTTCGGCATGACTAGGCCGAGGCTTCATGAACAGTGATTTAAACAATTATTTTGTAAGGGTTGATGGTTGCGCTCAAAGGGTACATGCCGTGTACCCCCTAACTGTCGTTGCGCCTCGACCTTCGGCGTCTCCCGGAGCGAGCGGGGGTAGATAGCGCCTGAGCGGTAGGCAACCCATCAGGCGCCGTCTGACGGTTCTCCGAGCGACGTTGCCAAGCCGCCGTGAGGCAAACGGCAGGAAATTCGATTCAGGCGCTTACGCTGTCAGAGTCCTCGTCACACTACCCCGATCACCCGACAACCCACCATTTTCAGCTTTATTACTTTTCATTTTATTATTTTATTTTTTATATTAATTTTAATTTTTATTATAAAAAGGTAGGACAAGATAATGGTAGGAAAAGTGGCCGGCATCCATTTATGGATATTACTTATTTTATTCATTTTATTTTATTTATTTTATTTATTTTATTTATTTTACTTATTTTATTTATTTTATTTATTTTATTTGTTTTATTTATTTCATTTATTTCATTTATTTCATTTGTTTTATATCATTTATTTATATTATTTTACTTATTTTACTTTACTTATGTAATTTTGCTTATTTTACTTTGTACTGAAATATAAGGGGATCAATCAGTTTAGGCGTATTTAGTGTTTTTAAGGTGAATATTTGGAGGCATTTTGCAGACTTTGCATGTGCTCCGCAAGGGGCTCAACAGAACACCAAAACCAATACAATAAGCCACGCAATAATTATAAATAATTTATCTTCAATAAATCTGTAATAACAGAAAGTTGGGGATCAATCGGCGCGGGGCTCAATGATGGCGACCCCCTGGCCGGCCTCCGCGGCCCCGACTCGGGCCGCCACCGCGGCCTCGAGCCGGGCCCCCCCGGGCACCCCTTGCAGCGGGGGCCTCGGGGGCCGAGTTGCCCTGTCCGCCCCGTCCCTGGCTGCGGTCGCGGCCACGGGCGCGGGGGGACGGCCTGGGGCTCGGGGCTCCACCCCGCCAGTTGCGGGCGGAGGCCACCGGCCGCGAGCGTGGGGTCCCTCCCTGGACTCCCTGATCGCGGCGTCCACTGCCCCCGACCTCGGTGCCGCTAGCTGCCGACCCTGGCGTAGCGCTCGAGGACGGCGTTGCCGCGGCCTCTCCCGAGCCGAATGCCTGCTCCAGCTGCCGGGGCTGGACAAGGCCACGCCGCTCCAGGCGGGCCTGTCGACGCCTCAGCTCGCCGGGCGAGGGCGTGAACTGCTCCCCGAGCCGCTCCTTCTGGCGCTTACGGCGCTCGCGCCGCTTGCAGTTCAACTTCCGCCGCAGGGCGGACTCCGCCTCCGGGGAGGGGGTTGGGCGTTTGGCCTCCGGGCCGGCGTCCTCCGGCTCCGGGGCCCGCCTCTTCAGCGCCTCGCGAGCGTCCTTGAGGTCAGCGATCAGGCTGCGGCCCTCAGTCAGGAGCCGGAGCAGCTCTACCGACTCGTTCCAGCCGGGTTCTCCGACCCGCGGAGGGTCCGCCCGGCCTCCCGCTGGCTGGCTTGCGCCTGCCACCGCGGTGGCCTTCGGCTGCTCCTCGGTGACGACCGGAGCCCTGGTCGCCTCCCGCAGCTTCTCGAGAGCCTTTTCCTTGGCCACGAGCTCGTCGTACCAGCGGTCCAACTCCTTTGCTGTGACGCCGACGGATTGCTTCGGGGGCGGTGAACCCTCCCCGTCACTGCCCAGCAGCATCTCCTCGTCTTCAGAGGACCCGGGGCCGACGGGAGTCACGCGCCAGCTGGGGCCCGGGACTGCAGCGGCGTTGAGGGCAGCCCGCGCCGCCTCCCGCTCTGCTGCCTGCCGGTCCGCCTCTTGCCGGCGACATTCGTCGTCCCGGCTCCAGTGCCCGACGTCCGCAGTCCATCTCGGCGTGGCCCGGGTCGGGGCCGCCGCCTCCTCGACCGCCGTCAAGTTGGCCGCCTCCGCCTCTCCGCCCGGCTCCTCGCCTCTCTCTCGTTCTTCTCCACGTCCTCGCATCTGTGAAATGTGCCGTTTTAGAACATGTCCCTCCTTATCCTTGCACATCCACATCCTACTTCCCTTGCGCTGCACCACGACGGCGGGCGTCCATCTCGGCTGCCTCTTCCCGCGGTGCACACGGACCCACACCTGCTGCCCGGGCCGAAAGAGCTGGGCTGCGGTCAGCTGCCATGCTCCCCCTTCCCCCCCCCCCCCCCCCCAGCCTCAGGCTCTGCGCGCCGAGCGGCAGGCAACATGCGGCGCAGGGGCCGCATGGGCTGCCTACCCAGCAGGCGCTCGGCCGGGCTGGAGCCGTCCGGTCCAGGTGTGAAGAGGGCTGCCTCCAGGACCTGCCTCAGGCGCTGTTGCTTGGTCCCTTCGAACCGCGGCAACGCTTCCTTGACCGATCTGACACCCCGCTCAGCTAACCCATTGGACCACGCACAATGTGCGGCAATGGTCAGCTGTTTAATCCCTCTGTCGCGCAGAAAAGTTTGGAATGCGTCGGACGTGAACGCGGTCCCGTTGTCGGAGACGATTAGGTCCGGGTCGCCGAACCGCGCGAACGCGTCTAGCAGACAGGTGATCACGGCCTCTGTGGCACCCACCAGGCCTCCATCCACTTGGTGGACGAGTCCACGGCGAGCAAAAAATATTCGCCCTGCCGCGGCTCCCCGAAATCCAGGTGGATTCGTCCCCAGGGCCTGTCCTGCGGCCACGGTTGGTACGGTGCTTTGGGCGGGTCGGCTCTGTGCAGCTGGCAAACCTGGCATTGCGCCACCATTGCCTCGATTTCTGAGTCCAACCTCGGCCACCACAAGACCGTCCTCGCCATGCTCTTAGTGCGCACCACCCCCTGGTGCGACCAATGCAGGCGAGCCAGCGCGTCGCCCCGCATGGCCTTCGGGATCACTACTCGGCCTCCCCACAACACGCAGTCGCGGGTGACTGAGATCTGGTCCCGTTTGCGCCACAGCTCGCCCGGCTCGCCCAGGGGCTGCTGCTTAGGCCACCCGTCTCGCGCCCAGGCTCGCACCTAGCAGAGCTCCGGGTCCTGGTCTGTAGCCTTCGCGACGTCCTCGGCCCTTATGGCTGGTCTGTCCGGCTGCCTGTTCCCGGCCAAATCCAAATACCCGAGCCTCCCGAGCGGCGGATCCGGGGGATCCTCCCGCGGGCCCTCGATTGGCAGGCGCGATAGGCAGTCCGCATTACCATTCTGGTGCCCCGGTCTGTACCGCACCTCGAATGAATATGCTGACAGAGTAAACAGCCACCGCAAAATTCTCGGACTCATGAGCGCCGGCGTTCTGCCCTTGAACAGGCCGACAAGTGGCTTGTGGTCGGTCATGACGACGAAAGTCCTCCCAGCCACGTACTGGTGGAACTTCGTCACGCCAAACACGATCGCCAAGCCCTCCTTGTCGAACTGGGCGTATTTCCTCTCCGCCGAGGTCAAGGTCCTCGATGCATAGGCCACCGGCCTCTCGACGCCGTCCATGACGTGGGCCATCACACAGCCCACACCATACGGACTCGCGTCGACGGCCAGGACGACGGGCAGGTCCAGGGAGTAGTGCACAAGAAGCTTGTCACTACACAGCTAGTCAACGACCGCCCGGAACGCTTTCCGCTGCTCCTCGCCCCACTGCCACTTGGCGTCGCGGGAGAGCAACCTGGTGAGCGGCTCGAGCAGCTCCACTCGCCGGGGAAGAAATTTCTGGTAGAAATTTACTTTCCCCAGGAAGGGCTTGACTTGCGTCACGTCCTGGGGCTCCGGTGCACGCTGCAGCGCCTCCACCTTGTGCGGGAGTGGCGCTATGCCGGCGGCTGTCACCTCGTGCCCTAGGTACTCGACCCTCGCCGCCCGAAACACGCTCTTCTCAGGCTTGATGCGCAGCCCGGCGTCGCTGAGCCGCACCAAGACCTCGCGCACGCGCTGGTCGTGTTCCTACCTGGTCCGTCCCGTCACCAGGACGTCATCCAGCAACACAACCACGCCGTCGATACCCGCCAGCAGCCCGTCGATGAGCTGGTGGAAACGGGGAGGGGCCACGTTAACCCCAAACCAGAGCCTGTTGACTTTGTACAAGCCTCGGTGAGTGTTGATGGTCAGCAGGCGTGCTGTCTCATCGTTCACCACCACCTGGTTGTAGGCCATGGTCAGGTCCAGCTTGGAGAACACGGTTCCGCCCGCCAGCCTCGCGAACGCCTGGTCCAGCGTGGGCAGGGGGTACCCCTCCGGTTTGATAACCGTATTGACTGTGCTCCGGTAGTCGCCGCAAACGCGCACATTTCCGTCCGGCTTGTCGACGATCACGATGGGCGTGGCCCACTCGGCCTGGTCAATCGGTGATATGACTCCGAGGGCCTCCAGCCGCTGCAGCTCGGTGTCCACCTTCGCCTTCCTGGCAAAGGGCACCGGCCGCGCTCGCAAATAGATAGGCGTCACGTCGGGCGGGGGCTTGATGCTCATTTTGGGGCCCCGGTACGTGCCGAGCCCCTCTTTGAAACACTCAAACTCGTCCCGCTCCTGAGCCGTTGCCCCGTCCACTCGGCTGGCCACGCTGCCGGCCTCGACGGCCGCCACGAGTCCCTGCGCGGGCCTGGTCACCGGGACCGGCCCGGACACGCGAAAACCGAACGCGTCCAACCAACGCCGGCCCATGAGGAACAGACCGTGGCCCTCTGCGACGAGCAGAGGGAGCTTTGCCGTGGCGCGGCCGATTTGCACGACCACGTCACACACGCAAAGTCCCGTCACGGGCACACCGGACCACATCCACATGCTCTCGGACTCCTCCCGGAGACGCGAGTCCGGCCAATGGCGCAAGAACTCCTCACGTGACATCATCCCGCACGGCGCCCCGTTGTCCAGGGTGCACGTGAACGGAACGCCGTCGACAACAACAGGCACCTGGTCTGGCCCCGGGTAGTTCCGGACACCGTCCACATTGAACATCCCGTACTCCCAGGCCGCCGGCTGGGCGTGCGGCGCGTGGCACGCGCCGGCCGAGCTGCCGCCCGGCCCCGGCTGGCCGCTGGCACCGAGCGGCGCGGCAGCGGCCGCGCCGGCTCCGGCTCCGGCTGCCGCAGCCGCTCCGGCCGCGCCTGGCCCGGCGCCGGCCGGGGCTGCGCTCGCAGCGCCGCCCGTCCCGGCCCCGCCGCTAGAAGCGCGAATCATGTTCACTGTCTGCTTTGGCTGGCCCTTGGACTTCTTGCCCTTGCCCTTGTTGTTGTTGCCGTTGCCACCGCTTCCCGATTGCGCCCCACTGCGACACGCCTTTTGGATGTGGCCCCGTTTTCCACAGGACCGACAATCCTTGTCCTTTGCCCAACACGTGTCGGCCGCGTGGGCACCGAGGCAGCGGTAGCAGGTGGCCTGCTTGTTGTTGTTATTGCTGTTGCTCCCCGCGTACGCGACCATCTGCACGGGCTCGACGGGGGGCCTCCGGTTGAGTGCCTCGCCCTCTGCCCGGCAGCGCGCGTGCGTGCGAATCACGTCGACGGCCTTCTTGACGTCCAAGTCTGTTTCCCCGAGCAGCTTTTGCTGGCATGCCTTGTCAGCCACGCCGCGCACAAGCTGCCGGCAGAGCCGTCTGCTGAGGTCTGCCTCCATGAACTTGCAGGGGATGGCCAGCTGGCGGAGGTCGGCTAGCCACACGGCCACCGACTCACCGGGCTTTTGCACTCGCTGTTCAAACAAGTGCTCGGCCATGTGGACAGACATGACGTCATCGAACTGCTCGTCCAGCAGCCCGATTACGTCCCCGTATGTTACCGAGTCGCTTTCCAGCTCCCTCGGGTAACACAACGCGATCATGAGCTCGTATAGGGCCTCGTCGGCACATGTCAACAGGGCCCGCTTTTTCTCGGCCTCGCCCCAGAAACCCTGGTGGACCAAAGCTTGCCCCAGACGGCGCTTGTAGGTTCCCCACGTCACCGGTTTCTGCTCGAAACTCGCGAAATGGAACCTACGTGCTCGACCCGGCGAGCGGCGAGGCGACGGCGACGGCGTGTGCGGCGGCTGCGGGGACGGCGGCGGCGTCTGCTGCCGCTCGCGCTCCAGCCGTGTCCGCCTGCCTACCATCGTTTCTCGCCTCGCTCCCGTAAACAAACTCGAAATCTCCCGATTCACGCCCTCACAGCCGTACGGCTCGGACTTCCCTGTCCTGTCGCCGCGCTGCCCCGCACGTGGGTTTGTTTACCGCCGCACCGACTGACGGACCGGCACACTCGCTCCGCGCTGTCGCTAGACGCACACAACTCGCAACATTCAACACACTAGAGACATGGAACCCCACACAATAACCCTTTCACAAACAACCCAAATATAGCCGTTCACAAAAGTTGCCCGTCTAGTCCGACCCGAGCCTCGCAGATTTCTCTGCTGACTCTACAGCCTCGTCGCCAAGTGTTGTGTTCCCACATTGGGGCTAGGTGTGTTCGGGTAGAGGGTTAGAAATAAACACTCACAGTTGGTTTTCTGGTTTTCTCTCTGGGATCTCTCGAGCAGTGGACTCCAGGTGTCTCACACAGAATGAAAGGTCCGCTGGGCTCCGCGCCGGCCTCCCAGGCGCGCCGAGGGCGCGCTCTGGTGGCCGGCCATGGAACCACAGCGGTACCAACCCCGGGACACCTCAGAAGGCAATGTAAGATACGTCCGACATGAGCGTAGCTGCGCGTGGGCGGAAACAGCGACTCCCGCAGGGCGTCCCGAGAAATGGTGTACACTTTGGGTAGAAATGGACGGAAATGGATAAGAAATGGAAGAAATGGCTAGAAAAGGCCAGAAATGGTCAGAAATGAATGGAAATGGTAAGAAATGGTCAGAAATGGATGCGAAATGGTTGAAATGGATACGAAATGGCCGG
This sequence comes from Megalurothrips usitatus, assembly GCA_026979955.1. Classification (NCBI taxonomy): domain Eukaryota; kingdom Metazoa; phylum Arthropoda; class Insecta; order Thysanoptera; family Thripidae; genus Megalurothrips; species Megalurothrips usitatus. The sequence goes on from CM049593.1 coordinate 1,854,240, forward strand.
ATATGGCTGGAAATGCTAGAAATAGCCGGAAATTGAAAGAAATGGCCAGAAATAGATAGAAACGGCCAGAAATGGATAGAAATGGTCAGAAATGCAGGGAAATGGTAGGAAATGGATGCGAAATGGTCGAAATAAACGCAAATTCCGGAAATGGTCAGAAATGGGTAGAAATGGCCAGAAATGAGTAAAAATGGCCAGAAATTGATAGAAATGGATACGAAACTGTGGTGAATGAATGCAAAATGTTTGGAAACGGACGGAAATTCTAGCAATGACAACAATTTAAGAAGTAATAGCAAAATTTTTACAATAGGTAGAAACAGTTGGATCTGATTGAAATATTGAGGTAATGATTCCCAAAGTTCTTTCGTAGATGTAATGAAGCCAAACCATTGTGAAGAATAATATTTAAAGTGACTTTTATAAAAATGACTACGACCATCTTAAAACGGTTTTGTGGACTGTTTGAAAATTGTGAGGTTGTCACGGATTAACAACTCTGAATATGCTGCACCCATTCCAATACAGCTTGTGCCATTTTAAAACGAATATCACCCTGTTCATGAAACGAATTTTACCATTTTAAGATGGCTAAGCCGGGGCTAAGCCATTCTTAAGTGAAAATTGCTGATTAATTTTCAAGGCATATCAGCACGAGCGGCTAAATTACATTTTTTCTTCCAGTGAATTTTGTGAAAAGATGGTGCGAAAGTGGGAAAAAATCACAGATCTCGAGATCTTAGTGTAACTTAAACAGAGATGTATTTCAAAGAGTCAAAAAATAAAAAAGCAACAAAAACTACAACATTAATAGCCGGGTACCTGTGACAAGACTTGTGGGGAATATTTTAACTGACCCGGTTTTGCCCGGGAAAGGCATAGTGCACACATATTCTTCAATATTTACAAACGAATGCGATTCAGTTCTGACATGTTTCAAGTAGCCGAGCAGGCTAACCTCATACCACACTCCTAGGCAGCCTACGCCTCTAAGGTTTTGACAGGATGGCGGGACGTGGACAGGCATGCTTGGCAGGCTGATTTACAACGATTTCCCCTTCCCCTTTAAATACTTAAATGCTAAGACCTGCATTACCAGAAGATCGTTCAGAAGCTCATGGGGAAAAAAAAAAACCTTTGTTTTTAAAAACTACCCAGTCTCCTTTAAATATTTCTTGCTGCACCGCCACCGAAGCTTGTACCGGAGTGTAGGAAACTCCCTGCTCCTTCGATGGCGGGCTCCTGAAGCGGAAGATGCGGTCCGCACTCAAGCCATCGTGACCTTCACCTGTGAGAAGACAAAAGGAAAAGGTTAAGGATTGTATTGATAGTTTTCCGGTAAGTTCGCGTAATAATCTAATTATTACTTACTGAGAACCCAGCATATTGTGCTTTTCCTAATAACATGCTCATTGCCCCGCAGGTCTGTGTACACGGCGAACGGGGACTTTTCGGGGACTTCCACTCCTTCAAGGGGAGTTAAAGTTAAGTTTTCATCTTCTGGTAGAGGGTCTGTGAAAGAACAGAGAAAAAACATTGAAACTAATACCTGGTAAACGTAGAAAACGAAGGGGCTACTATGTGCAGAGCCTCAACGTGCCTACGAAAAAATTACCTGAAGAAGATGGAATTTCAGGATCATCGGCTTCTTCATCTTCTTCCTCGTGGACTTCGTCATCTCGGAAAAAGAAAGAGGAAACCTGTGAGAGCAATGACACAATGGTAAGTCAGTGGTAAGTACTAGCCGACGGGCTCGGCACGCTTAGACGTAAAAAATCAGACAACACTTACGTCTCCAGAGATGATGGTGTCCTGTGGGAATGTCACTCCCAACTCCTCCATGGTACGTATAGCATCAGAACGTGCTTTGTCAATCTGAGATGCAATTTCAGCATCTGTTGGCAATCCTTGCCGTTTCAATCTTTCTATGGTCTCTCTTGAGGCAATCTTTCTGCGCTCCAGGAGCCCTATTCCCTATCTTCCGACCAAGTTACCGTTCGGTTCGGTAAGCCGGGCTACCGAGCGGTGGAGTTACCGAAACCGAGCGGCGAAGTGATTCCGTAAGTCTTTTGGTAGCGATTCCGTTCGGTACGGTAGTCACCGAGGGGACTTCGGGCGACTTCGGGCAACGTTGCCGATGCTCGAGCGGTGCAGCCAATCAGAATCAAGAGACCACTTCTCTGACCACTGAGTTCGCGAATGTACCCTGGGAGTGTTGATGTTTCGAACGAAGTAGCCGGGAATTGATGAAAGAAGGAACTATCCTCTAGAAAGTATCGGCAAAACTGCAAGCATGGAGGTTGAGAACAAGGTGAGTATTTTACTGCGAGAAACTAGATTCGGTGATTAAATTTTTTTCATAATAATAGTGTTACGAGATCACTAGATTCGGTGATTGCATTACTTTATGATAACATGGGACATACATGAGGTTATGTTTTCTAAGCTCCTTTCTTTCTTTTTTTCAAAGGGCAAAAGGATCTCTACCGAACAGAGAGAAATCATGCTAGATTTCATGAAGAAGCACCCAGCATTGGCCACGGGTAGATTCACGGCTCCTGACGGTGCGAAACACAAAGCACGGCTACTTCAAGATCTTGCGGCACAATTGAACAGCTGTTCTACAGGGGTGACAAAGTCTGATGACAAATGGCTTAAGGTAGTTTTTAAATTTGTTTTTGGTCTAATCAACATGGTGCCTTCAAATGCGCGTGTCAAGTGTCAGTTCTAACCTGGGTTTTATCTTGCTTTGTTCCAGTCTTGGCAGGATTGGCGAAGTGATGTGAAGTCCAAAGCTGCATTGCTGAAGCGTGAAATAAATAAGACTGGCGGCGGCAGCATTAAGGCTAAACCATTGACACCACTTGAAGAGCAGCTGTTAGGATTTTTGGGCCCTAATATTGTAAGTGGCCATGATGTTCTGGATGCCTTGACACCTGCACCTCCAGCTACAGCTGCAGCAACAGTAACAGCAACAGGCGAGCAAGGAAACAGTGAGGAGCCTCTTGTATTTTTTGTACCGACTACTGACACTGTTTCATTAAATCTTGATGGTGAGCCTGACATAGAGGCTTCAAATGTGGCACGCGAAGTCAGTGATTCATCTTCATCGGAGACTGCAAAGAAGCAATCAAGAAAGCGGAAGAAAAGCTCCTCTGTGACAAGCAGCCTAGAGAGTGAGTGTGAAGATCCCCTCACTGCTGTGGCTAGGAAACAAGTTGAACTTGATGAAGTTAAAGTGCAGTTGTTAAAGGAACAGATTGAAATTTCAAAAAAACAATTGACTGCAGTGGAGGGTGCTTGCTCTGCTTTCTCTAGTGCTATGATTGCACTGCAAAAATATCCTGAGAGGCATTAGAAAGGGTGCTTTAATAAGTGTTGATTGTGTTTTTATCTGAGTGTTTTGACTCTTACATGGCTATTTCTTTTAAGATGTGATATTTATCTTAATATGTTACTGTTTTACTTTATTATAATGACTCATATGTGCCTTAACTGATTTTGTTTACTTTTATTAAGAAAATATATTATCAGTTTTCTGAATTTTGAAATGGATTGTTCACATGTCAATTTTTCATGTGAATTTGTACCTCCTTCAATTGACATCTGTGACTAATGAGGATGTGATATTTTTATTCTTAAAATGTATCATTCATTTCAACTGGGCTGATAACGTTGACTTGTTATGTGCATAAAACGAACTGATTGTGTTAGTCATTGCTCTTGTCATAGTGATAAGCGTTTGAACTAATTGTTCTGTGATTGTCACTGGATCTTTACCACTTTATATCTGTAAGTTAAGAGATAAAGTTTTGTATTATTATTTTATACTTTTGTCTGCCTCTTTAAAGTTATTCAAACTAGGAAATAAATGATGGTTTATTTTATCAACTGAAGTGTTTTAATTCAGGTGCCCTTTGCAATAATTACATAAACAATAAAAGTAATACAAGTAACATTATTATATCATAAATAGTAATCACAGAAGACATCAATGTAAAAGTCAAAGTAAAATATCGATAGATACAAATTGGTGATAAAAAAAAAAGATGAGGAATAAAAATAGCATGCAATTTTACTGCACATAGTTATCACAGAATAGATAAAAGATAATTCAGAATAAAATGGATTAATTCCTGCGATGTCTGCGTCTGGGATTAAAGGGCTGCACTTGAACAGGGGGTATCCTAACCACAATTCTGTCTCTCACTTGCCTTGCAGTAGGTCACGAGGGGCTGGATTATTCTGTTGCTCCACTACAGCTTCATTTTCATCTTCAGAATCACTTGAGTCTTCTTCATCTGGTAATGGAATGTGCGCTCTCACACATTGTGTAGAACAGCAACGCAATTAACAATTTGCCCTGCCTTCTGAGGAGCATATTCTAAAACTCTATGCTTGCTGACACAACGAAATCTGTTTCGAAGATGACCAATGGTTCTTTCAACCACACTACGGTCAATGCGGAGTGCTCGATTAAAGTTGGCCTCTGGGGTACCTGGGGCAGGATCAGCAAAGGGTACATGAAGCCAAGGCTCATGTGGGTAACCGGAATCTCCTAGGAAAAAAAAGCAAAATTAACAATAAAACTCAGTCTTGTGGATTCTACATCAAATCATCCTGACCAATTACTAACACTTACCAATCAACCAGCAGTGTTCTCCGCCTCTGTACAAGTCTTCCATTTTCTGCCTGATTGCAGAGTTAGCCCACACAAAAGAATCATTAGTGGACCCTGGGTATCGGGCCACTATATTAGAAATCACCATACAAGCGTCTGCAGTCTGTAAATACACACAAGAATATAAGCACCACCATGCACAACCACAGCAACATGTAATCATGAATGTAATGAAACATGAGCAGGACATGGACTTACTACTTGAACATTTCTGTGGCATTTTGAAAAAGTGTCGTAAGTGACTTACGACACAAAATGAGCTTATAGTGGATTCATTGTGATCCAGTTAAGACAAAGAAGATGCTTTTTTCCGATTTTTGATATCTCAATTAGTTTCAGAGATATTAATGAGTCATATTTGGCGTAACTAACACTTTGAGAAAAGTATTTTAAAAGAGAGTCGTATGTGGCCTGAGATTTGTCGCAAGTAACACTTACGACAAATGGACTGCATCACAAAAGGCGCAAATGCTTTTTCAGGTCTTTCCTTTCACTAATTTCACATCACACCATCACAATTCATTAGCGACTGAACTTGTGACTTTTTTTGGTAATGAAACTTTCGTTGCACACATATTTAATTAGGACTTATAAAATTGCAGTTTGAAAGAAATGTCGTATGTCAGTTACGACATTTTGCAGCAGCAGCGCTGTATTTTAATGCGAGCTCTGGTAAGATCTAATTAAATAACTAGTATGTACCATGATCTACAGAAGAAGTAAAAGTCTGCAAGGACAATTTAGCCTTACTGATGTACAGAAATACAACTTGTCACACTTAATCGGATTCAAAATCACAGCCACCAGTATAGCATAGACATAGTGGAAGTATAAATCCCCCACCCCCCACCCACCAAAAATTCCAGGTATATATATTTTTAGACAATGTAAACAAGTGATGTAACCTGCTAGCAGCCGATGCACAACATGATCCTGACAATAAACGCTCCGATTGACCAGAGCATGACAAAATATATTTTTCTAATAAATAGCAGAAAAGTGAGTGTCAGTTTCTGCAAGCAAGTTTTCTTACTCTCGTACCCGGTGCCAGCTTGCACAAACCACTAAATTCGGGCGAATTCTGTGTTACCAAGGTAATTTGTTTGATAGACGTATGTTGGGCGTCATCGGTTGCGAATGTGAATGTGGAGTTGAAAGGGTGAATAACGTGTGCCACTTATTAACACTCTCATCGGCTGTCTGCTTTTGTTTGTCTGCTGTGAGCAGAAATGCCAGAAATTATCTGAATCTGTGAGCTAAACCGTGAAGAAACGCAACCGAATATAATATTTTCTTGTGTGTGAATTAGGGTTTGTAGAAAAGTTCCCTTGGATTCGCTCGTCACTTCTATGGCGATATAACAACACGTGAACAATGTACACGATGTGTTCTGACGGTTTTGTCCGTTTACACTGTTGTCATTTTGGCACATGTCGAACTGAAGCAAACTAGGTTTTGACTACAGGTTCGTGTCCTCGGCATGCTTCCCTTTTAATTTATTAATATGTGAAAAATACTGTAAGATTCATGTTTGAACCAACTTGGTGGGCGGTAAAGATTTTGAGTTCAGGGAGTGTGTATGGCACCTATGGATCGAAACAAAAAAAGGGCCAATGTGATGGCCCACGAAAGCATATTGTTTATACTCAGACAGAAAGTGCTGTTGCAGACCCCAAAAAACATTCAAGGAAGTAATCATGTTGTGTTTCATTTTTTGTTGCCAAGAGATTTGTTTGATAGGGTGACAAGGCTGGCACACATTACAGTAACATAAAAGTGATTGATTATGTAGCAGTTAATGTCACATGAGAGTCAACCTTGGTCATAGTGTTTAGCTGTTTATCTTGCAGTTGTTGGCAAGGATATGTCATTTTAAGGGGAAAGGACCTCAGAGGTATTTTTGAATGGATTCCACTCAAGATGAATGGTTTGTGACAAGGTCTCTACAGCTAGTGTATTTCTATTTCTATTTTCAGATTTGACAGCTCTTTTCAACAGCGTGGTAAAGTTCCACACCCGCATCAAATACTCAAGATTTCACCCATCCCGCTAATGTTTTGAAGTTGTTAGTAGTTTATAAAATGAACTGTACTTTGCAAAAACAAGTCTTTAATTTCATCCAGTATTTATGTAATATCAGAACAAAATTAGTACATCTCAATTCACCACCAACAATTTCTGAACTCAGATACAAATATCTAGTTTTAAAAGAAAAACATTACAATAATATTATATTACAATAATACTAATAATCACTTTACTAGGATGCACAAAATACAACATAATACACATAATACAAATGATAATATTGCTAATAATCACTAATTTTCTCTTAACTACGATATCACACATATGGCACTCAGTTGTCTGAAATAAGCTGCTGCCTCAGAAACTCTTCCACATCTACCTCCGGTGGCAGGTCAGCATCCTCATCCAGAACAGCAGCATCAGAGTTAATGCTATGATAAAAATCATGAACATCCGGATCCAACTGTGGCAGCAACGCGATGAGGTCTTGCTTTTTTTCGGCACTTATCTTCAGTGGCTCTGTATATTTCTGATGTACAGAGAGTTTCGGCAGAGCTTTTTTGACATTTCTCCGCATATCCCATTGGAGGAATGGGTCTTCTTTTTCCAAACTGTGTTTGTACTCGACCACACCAAGGTGCTTCTTTTGGAAGCGGAACCACTGCACAGGCTGAAAATAGAATTTTTCTTTGCTGACATTCTTGTCCCTCACGACCAATGGGGCATTTTTGCCAACCATGATTGGAGTATGGCTCTTGACATCAGCCTGTGTCATTACGCGCACCTTAAATTTCTTCTTCGTTGGTCCCACTTCACGTACTAAATTATAGTAGTGTGTAGGATGGTGAAGAGCAGCTGAAGTCTTCTTCTTCTTGTTTTCGATCTGGTGGTGCGCCTGATCACACTCTAGATGTGTGTGCCCTGAGACTAGAAATTTTTGATCTATGGTCTCCAAAGTGTCATGTTCTTGGAGAGCACGGATGAATGCCACACACATGAAGCTGTTTTTATTCTGCCCCCCGCAGGTATCAGAATAAGTAACCAAGTGCTTTATCTGAGGTGGAAGATTCTCTCTGATGAATGTACTAACACATGAAGAGATTTCATCTGCCCCACGCTTTGCTATCAACTCATGCCACATAAAATTGAAAGCATCGTTGACATTTGCTACAAACACAGTAAGATTGTAAACACTTAACTGCCTCAGATAAAAAACATTCCCTGAAGTCAGCCAGGGGCAAGGCAAGACTTGTTGCAAGTCGAACACAATGACACATCTTGATGTATCTTCCTTGGCCCAAAGCTTATCATCTCTTTTGCACTTATATGCAAACTCTGCAATTCGCACATGCTCTGAATATTCCTCTTCATACTTGATCCTTGCCTCACCATTAGCATTAGCTATCTGCATCTTGAAGGTGTTGCAGTCGGTGCATGTATCCACATGAGGTGGTTTAAAATTCAGAGGTGGTGTGATTTCATGGAAAATCTTTTGAAATGTTGATATAGATACTTTGGGCAAATCCTTCTCTTGGTAATGTTCAAACATTTTTTGTATAGTTAGACCTTGGCCTAGGTATCTCTTTTGAGTGTCCCTGCGACTATAATGGCTGACATATGCTGGGTAACTGTTGATGTGATCTAAAACTGCAGATCTAGTGTTGACAGGCAAGGCACGGTGAGCACTTGATGCCTTACCTCTTTTGTCTAGCTCAGTCACACCAGTAACAGTCTGCTTCGATAGAGCAGTGCGGATAAAGCGGTCATTTTCACAAATAGTTGAGAGAAAACACTGTTTGCACACTTGTATGACAGTGCTCCCTTCCAGAAAAGAGTACTGAAGTGAGCAGCTACGTTTCCTTTCCCCGCCTCCCAACCGTTTCTTAACATCTTTTTGTACAACCCTTTTTGTGACGTACTGGACTCTTCTATCAAAAGAGGCCTGGTTCCAGTATTCCATGTTGATTTTCTCACGCAACTCTTCGGTCATGGTTTTAGCTTTACACCATTTTGCTTTGCACTGCGGAAGTGGTTTGAGAGTCCGGGCTGGCATTTCTTCATTTTTATAATTTTTGTAGGCTTTTCCAGAATTTCTCAGAACAGACTGCTGCCTTTTGAGAGCTGTTTTCTTGAGTTTTGGAGGTTCAGTGTCTGCGTCTGCTTCATCCCTAGAAGCTGACCGGTCAGAGCTAACACTCTCATCTGCTGAAGGGTTGTACTCCGAGCCAGTTGCAGCATGGCTGTGGTCATCTTGATTCAGCGACTCCCTCTCTTCAAGCGGTTCACTGGCAGACACATCCTTTTCGAACTCTCCAAGAGAATTCATGAGGCCAAATGGATCTGAAAACAAATGGTTAAATTAACACAAAAGCAAGGAAAGCAAAATATGGTTCCTTCTAAACAGTCAGCAGCAACAAACTTACCTTGGTCACAATCTCCATCAACAGAAGAAAGTACAGAGCTATGCCGGCCAACTCCGAACCAAGTTCTTTTACATGCAGTTACTTCTGCAAATGACAAAACAAAATGTTTAAGAAATTGGGATACATTTAGGAAAAGGGTATAGGAGACAGAAACCATTCTAAACAAAACTGAAAGTATAAAGAATGGAAACGGAAAGCTACAATTTGGAAAGATTTGAAGATATCTTTAAAACTCACCACTCTCAGACTGACTAGAATTTCTGTGGAGTGGACTGCGAGACCTGTACTCAATATTTTCTGTAAATTAGACAAAAAAATTCAATCATCAAATCATGATATATTATGGAAGTACTAACACAAATTTGAAACAGAATGACACATGCAGTTTACCTTGCTTAGAGCTCATTCGAGTCATCCCACGAGAACTGCATTTCCCTCTTGAATTCAAAGAACTTTCTGTAAAGAAAAAGAAAGAGCATTGTTTTTTTAACATGCTAAACTATAAATGGGGTAGGCGTGGATGATTAGTGTAACACTCAAGAAAAGAATAAAAAGTTAGCTGAAATAGCTTTTGTTTTACCCAGAGAGCTTACATATTACTAGTGTGATAATTGTATTTAAAAATGGGAAACGGAAACATTCGTTCTTGAGAAAGATTTGAGAGGAGAAAAACAACACCAGTATGACATTAATAACTCACCTTTCTCAGTGCAAGGCTCAGAAGTGTCCAATGAGCAAATGAAAGAATCTTTCATTGATTTCCTGTCACATCTCTCTGAGCCAACAGAAGGACCACCTGGAAAGGCGTGAAATGAAGTATGGAACAGCATAGATGTGCGGAGAAAACCAGCATTATGTATTACAACTTACTGTTAACTGAGTTGTGATAAGCTTCAAATATTCCAGATTTTGCGTTGGTTAGTGGACTTCGAGATCGGGACCTGGACGCCCATGAACTAGGGGAACGTACTGCAAGGCAAAGAACAAAATATTAAAAATATCACTATAAAGCTTACTCAAATTGAATGAACTGTCTACAAAGGAAGAAAAGAAAAAGGTATATTTGAAAAGGGGTTTGTTTCCACTTACAACGAAATTACAATTCACTGATATAAAATGAGGGCACCTTCTTTGCAACCTGTTAGGTTTAGAGACGCGCCAAGACTGATCTCCAGCTCATCAACCGTAGAGTGAACTTCAATAGAAACAAGAGAGACATTCACATTCTGTTTAATTCTATTGAAGACATAAAAACTTACATGGATACAAAATATTTCACTACATAAGTACTTACCACTGGATGCAGCGTCGGAGAAGTTAGGGGCTTCTGCAGGCACTTTTACAGGGGTTGAAACTTGGTACCCCTGGCTCTTGATCCACTGCTCAGTTTTAGCCGTGCCACCTTGGGAAGGAAGGTATCGCAGCGGCCTGGGCTTCACAAAAGCTGTAACAGTGCAAACAGCGGGTCACAGCTTAATTATTTCTAAAACCACTTCGAGCACTTATGCTACGACAGACAAAATCACATACCATTGAAAAGATTGTCACAGCGGGCAGCTTCACTCACGGACAGTGACGGCGCAAACGAAGAGGCCGACTGAACACCTAGGGACGCCAGTGACGGGGAAGCGGCAGAACCTGCGATTGACAATGTTATGACAGGTTATTTTACGTTTTATCATGGGAATACGTCCTCCAACTGGCTTACGCGGGGGTAAAGCGCTGGATGTAGCCGATTCGAACAAATTAATGTCCATACAAGTACTACTTGAACGTCGTCTAGGCTCGGGGAAAGTAAAACATCGGATTAACCTGCTACTTACCATGCTCCGCGGCCAGCGCTGCCTGAACAAGCTTTCGACTACGTTTTGATGCCATAATTTCTATTGCAATGGTTTCATTTCATATCATACAACGGGACGTGACAGAAAAAGCACTTCGTTCCCGAATCACTCGCGACTAATGACTCCTCCGCCGCGAATGGTAGGTCGTTGTTGTCCGCTCCGGCCGTTGACCCTGACCCTGACCCTGACCCAGTCGGGACACGTAGGGTGGCCAACCCTGTAAGCCGTGAATTCCACCCTCCGCGCGCGGCTATCTTCGGTTCCGCGACTTGCTGATCGTGTCATGAGCAGTGTTATCACTTTCAAATCAACTGCCGAATTATTAAACGAGCTTTAATGAATTAGTCGTTGCAAGAGGAAGCGAAGTATGGTGGAGCCTGCGCAAGTGAAGAATTTTCGCTCCGTGGGTTGGTGCAAGTGGTGACATCGGGGCGCTCAGGTCAATGACCCGTGTTGTTGTGTTTGTTGTCGTTTGGTGCCGCTGTCAGACTGCGTGACTGCTGTCGACGCTCTGTTCCCTTAACGTTCTAACTCATAATTATAAAAAATTATCATGAGTGTTATGGAAAAATATGCTCTGAGAGCGAAGCTTGACGCAAAACTCAAGTTCTTGAGGTGCAGACACGAAAGGTTGGTGTCATTACTGAACTAATAGACGCGCTAGCAGCAATGCCTGATAAAAAAAAAGGATTTTGAGATGCCCATACTGAGAAATGCAAGCAGAAATTTTTTATTTGTCAGTCCTGCTGGGCAGTCCTGCTGGGCAGTCCTGAGACGGGCAAAAAAAAACAAAAAAAAAACAAAAACAGATAGCTGAGGGCACAGGAGGCTTCTAAAAGAACAGTTTCCAACAACATTTCTACTTGCGTACCAAAGGAGTAAAGTGCCTACTCCTTACCAAGAAGTGGTCACATTTCACTCAGTTGGTCGGGTAGCTGTCATGTTTCATTTTATTCCTCTAAGACTGTTGACGCTTTTATCAAACTATTGTGCTAGGGGCAATGGTACGTACCTTCTCAACCAGATTAATTTGGCGGCAGCCCCCTCCGTGCGTTCAATTGGTCTCCAACCCCGTACAAGTGTGAAGCTCTGCGCATATCTTTTGCAAAGGGCCCCGCCCTGGCCGGTCCGGGCCTGAACTGAAGGTTGTAGGAACACTCTCTGCTCAATTAGAAATTTGAACGTTCAGGCCTCATTGTTCTGGTCTCTGTGCTTCATCTCTCAATGCGGGAACTAGATTCCACTTGGTCCATTGCATTGGTCCATTCCATTGGTTTTTTATTAATTAAATATGTACATCCGAGCACTTAAGACCTGAATCAATAAACTGATGAATTATTCAATGGAGTCTGACATCTTATTTGTTTGTTTTTTTCTGGTTCTGTAAAGCATGAAAGCCTTACTGGGCTCAGAGGAGGAAGGGGATGTAGAAGGTGGTGGTGATGGCGACTGCAAGGAGGTGAGAGAACAGATTGCTCATTATATGGCCATAGAACAAAGGTAAGTGCCACGCTTTTACTTGCTGCTCCTGTTTTGTTCCGGTCTTGAAACTTTGCTCAAACTTAACTTGTGCCTTTTTGTTCTGCAGCATGCGGGTGGCCCTGGGCAAAGAATATAATGGTAAGATTAATACTTTGTTAGCTGAAGCTGTATCACTAATTTTGCGGTCTAATGACCATGAGCAGCCAATAGGACAAATAATTTGACCGTCTACTTTTGTGCATCCCTTTTGCATTAGCTCAATACTTGTAATATCAGAGTGTTACTACTTGTTTAATGTAACACTATCATAAATGTTAAACACAAATAATTGTTTTAGCAGTCATATTTTTTGTGTAATTTTTTTCTGTGTCAACTCCTATTTTTCTAATGATTTTTTTTTTCTAGCTCCATGCTCTACTGCCCAACATGCTGGCCACGAAGAACAGAGACAGGAGCAGGCCTCCAACAGTTTTGATAGGTAGGTACAATGCACCTGGAGTTCTGAGTCGCTTGTTCTCTTTTAAAGTCTGCCCTCAATTTCTTTTAGTCAAAATGAGATGATTCTAAAAACTTTTGACTTTTATTGCAAGCCTTTATATTTATAATGTGGGTTTCATGGTGACACATGTTTAATGTGAGGAATTTCATTGTAGATTATTTTCGGCTGGCTCTTACCCTCCAGTACCCCATCAGGTCAGTGTAAGAGGAAAAGCGAGGAAGGGTTTGGCTGGTCACCCATGCAGTTCATGCCAAGAAGTAAGTATATTTGATTACTCTCTGACTTACTGTCTTTGGCAGACATGTAATCCGCCTATCTCATTGCAGTTTTATAAAGCAGCTGGCCTCAGCAAAGATGAGGCAAGCAAAGTGTGCCGCCACAAAGCCAAGTTCACTCCAGTAAAGTCTCCAAAGGGTGAGGTTCAAGCATCTACAGTTCTTTGATGTCAAGGAATTATGTCCTCTCTCTCATTCACTAACAAATATATTTCATTTCACTCCAGGATACTGGGACGTCAGGTTGCCTCCCACCCCTGAAATGTTGGCGAGACAGACAGCACCATTGAGTCCTGAAATCAGCCCACCAAGAAAAACAGTCAGAAGGAAATTTAATTTTAACTAATTGAACTGAGTGAACTTGAAATATATATTTCAAATTTTATTTGGTATTTTTTTATTGTATAACCCAAGAACAAGACATGTTTTTAAGGGGGAGATGAAGAAGGGTTCAAATCTATGAAGATTTTATTTGCACATATAATATTTAGGTTTCAACTTTGAAGAGTAAAGATTAATGAGTTTGGCTGTGTCAAGTAGTTACAATTCTATCTTCTACTGCAGTGTATATCCTCTATTAGGTGTGGAGTCGGGCCGTACTGTGGCACCGCTCAAACAATTTTGTTTGCTATGGTAGTCGCGTGTCAGGTGCACAAACTATTTGTGAGAAAGAATGGAACAGTAATGTTGCAGTGTGTCGTACACCACACCTTCTCCACCATCAATGGGAGTGAGGAATTGGTCGCATAGGGGGTGGGGGAGCGGGGAAGGAGTGGGGGAAAGCTACAGAGGGAGATGTCGCTACCCCGTGTGCTCCGACGGACATACTCCATGCCTCCCGTGAACGGGAATGTGAATGTGTCGCAGAAACCACCCGAGGAGGAGGGGAAGGGGAGTGTTGCAGTTGCAGTGAGAGGTGATGGTAAACAAAACAAACGTTCTCGCGAGAACAATATCGTTCATGGTTCTCGGTAATAATAAATTCATCTACAGATATGTGAGAAAATCGAATTTTCGTCATGGAATGTGTTGTGGAGACGAGGTGGGAAGTCTGTCGATGACTAAGGTGTACACAATCAAAAAAATACTGGTGTTTCAAGTTCTTCCTAACCACATCTTTACTATCAGGTGTATTTAATTGTCTTCTAGCTTTGCACTAATGCTTGGATTTGTGGTGTTTTAGTGGCAAATAAAATAAAATATTAATTCACCACGAAAGTATCATGAGTTTGTTCACCACTAAAACTTATAGATATTAAGTTTGTAGATTTTGCCAATTCCATAATGAAAGTCTATGTGCCCATTTTTGTGAGGAGGCCTCGTTTTTGCTTTCATCAAGCAGAGGAGGAAGAAATTGGTTCTCTCTCCTTCTGCTCATTAACATCACAAAGACAGTGGGTGATAAGGAGATGGAAATAGTTACTGAAACGTGTTTACTAGCATTTCATGTATCATATTTTTAAAAAAATGTCGTATGTTACTTACGACATTTAAAATGTCGCAACTGTACTTGTAACAAATCTCCTCTGTCGCAAGTGCTCTTACGACAAATGGACTGTGCCACATTTGTCGTAAGTGCTGTTTCTCTTATTACACAACCTGCCACGTATTACAACTTACTGTTAACTGAGTTGTGATAAGCTTCAAATATTCCAGATTTTGCGTTGGTTAGTGGACTTCGAGATCGGGACCTGGACGCCCATGAACTAGGGGAACGTACTGCAAGGCAAAGAACAAAATATTAAAAATATCACTATAAAGCTTACTCAAATTGAATGAACTGTCTACAAAGGAAGAAAAGAAAAAGGTATATTTGAAAAGGGGTTTGTTTCCACTTACAACGAAATTACAATTCACTGATATAAAATGAGGGCAGTAGTCATATTTACCTTCTTTGCAACCTGTTAGGTTTAGAGACGCGCCAAGACTGATCTCCAGCTCATCAACCGTAGAGTGAACTTCAATAGAAACAAGAGAGACATTCACATTCTGTTTAATTCTATTGAAGACATAAAAACTTACATGGATACAAAATATTTCACTACATAAGTACTTACCACTGGATGCAGCGTCGGAGAAGTTAGGGGCTTCTGCAGGCACTTTTACAGGGGTTGAAACTTGGTACCCCTGGCTCTTGATCCACTGCTCAGTTTTAGCCGTGCCACCTTGGGAAGGAAGGTATCGCAGCGGCCTGGGCTTCACAAAAGCTGTAACAGTGCAAACAGCGGGTCACAGCTTAATTATTTCTAAAACCACTTCGAGCACTTATGCTACGACAGACAAAATCACATACCATTGAAAAGATTGTCACAGCGGGCAGCTTCACTCACGGACAGTGACGGCGCAAACGAAGAGGCCGACTGAACACCTAGGGACGCCACTGACGGGGAAGCGGCAGAACCTGCGATTGACAATGTTATGACAGGTTATTTTACGTTTTATCATGGGAATACGTCCTCCAACTGGCTTACGCGGGGGTAAAGCGCTGGATGTAGCCGATTCGAACAAATTAATGTCCATACAAGTACTACTTGAACGTCGTCTAGGCTCGGGGAAAGTAAAACATCGGATTAACCTGCTACTTACCATGCTCCGCGGCCAGCGCTGCCTGAACAAGCTTTCGACTACGTTTTGATGCCATAATTTCTATTGCAATGGTTTCATTTCATATCATACAACGGGACGTGACAGAAAAAGCACTTCGTTCCCGAATCACTCGCGACTAATGACTCCTCCGCCGCGAATGGTAGGTCGTTGTTGTCCGCTCCGGCCGTTGACCCTGACCCTGACCCTGACCCAGTCGGGACACGTAGGGTGGCCAACCCTGTAAGCCGTGAATTCCACCCTCCGCGCGCGGCTATCTTCGGTTCCGCGACTTGCTGATCGTGTCATGAGCAGTGTTATCACTTTCAAATCAACTGCCGAATTATTAAACGAGCTTTAATGAATTAGTCGTTGCAAGAGGAAGCGAAGTATGGTGGAGCCTGCGCAAGTGAAGAATTTTCGCTCCGTGGGTTGGTGCAAGTGGTGACATCGGGGCGCTCAGGTCAATGACCCGTGTTGTTGTGTTTGTTGTCGTTTGGTGCCGCTGTCAGACTGCGTGACTGCTGTCGACGCTCTGTTCCCTTAACGTTCTAACTCATAATTATAAAAAATTATCATGAGTGTTATGGAAAAATATGCTCTGAGAGCGAAGCTTGACGCAAAACTCAAGTTCTTGAGGTGCAGACACGAAAGGTTGGTGTCATTACTGAACTAATAGACGCGCTAGCAGCAATGCCTGATAAAAAAAAAGGATTTTGAGATGCCCATACTGAGAAATGCAAGCAGAAATTTTTTATTTGTCAGTCCTGCTGGGCAGTCCTGCTGGGCAGTCCTGAGACGGGCAAAAAAAAACAAAAAAAACAGTTTCCAACAACATTTCTACTTGCGTACCAAAGGAGTAAAGTGCCTACTCCTTACCAAGAAGTGGTCACATTTCACTCAGTTGGTCGGGTAGCTGTCATGTTTCATTTTATTCCTCTAAGACTGTTGACGCTTTTATCAAACTATTGTGCTAGGGGCAATGGTACGTACCTTCTCAACCAGATTAATTTGGCGGCAGCCCCCTCCGTGCGTTCAATTGGTCTCCAACCCCGTACAAGTGTGAAGCTCTGCGCATATCTTTTGCAAAGGGCCCCGCCCTGGCCGGTCCGGGCCTGAACTGAAGGTTGTAGGAACACTCTCTGCTCAATTAGAAATTTGAACGTTCAGGCCTCATTGTTCTGGTCTCTGTGCTTCATCTCTCAATGCGGGAACTAGATTCCACTTGGTCCATTGCATTGGTCCATTCCATTGGTTTTTTATTAATTAAATATGTACATCCGAGCACTTAAGACCTGAATCAATAAACTGATGAATTATTCAATGGAGTCTGACATCTTATTTGTTTGTTTTTTTCTGGTTCTGTAAAGCATGAAAGCCTTACTGGGCTCAGAGGAGGAAGGGGATGTAGAAGGTGGTGGTGATGGCGACTGCAAGGAGGTGAGAGAACAGATTGCTCATTATATGGCCATAGAACAAAGGTAAGTGCCACGCTTTTACTTGCTGCTCCTGTTTTGTTCCGGTCTTGAAACTTTGCTCAAACTTAACTTGTGCCTTTTTGTTCTGCAGCATGCGGGTGGCCCTGGGCAAAGAATATAATGGTAAGATTAATACTTTGTTAGCTGAAGCTGTATCACTAATTTTGCGGTCTAATGACCATGAGCAGCCAATAGGACAAATAATTTGACCGTCTACTTTTGTGCATCCCTTTTGCATTAGCTCAATACTTGTAATATCAGAGTGTTACTACTTGTTTAATGTAACACTATCATAAATGTTAAACACAAATAATTGTTTTAGCAGTCATATTTTTTGTGTAATTTTTTTCTGTGTCAACTCCTATTTTTCTAATGATTTTTTTTTTCTAGCTCCATGCTCTACTGCCCAACATGCTGGCCACGAAGAACAGAGACAGGAGCAGGCCTCCAACAGTTTTGATAGGTAGGTACAATGCACCTGGAGTTCTGAGTCGCTTGTTCTCTTTTAAAGTCTGCCCTCAATTTCTTTTAGTCAAAATGAGATGATTCTAAAAACTTTTGACTTTTATTGCAAGCCTTTATATTTATAATGTGGGTTTCATGGTGACACATGTTTAATGTGAGGAATTTCATTGTAGATTATTTTCGGCTGGCTCTTACCCTCCAGTACCCCATCAGGTCAGTGTAAGAGGAAAAGCGAGGAAGGGTTTGGCTGGTCACCCATGCAGTTCATGCCAAGAAGTAAGTATATTTGATTACTCTCTGACTTACTGTCTTTGGCAGACATGTAATCCGCCTATCTCATTGCAGTTTTATAAAGCAGCTGGCCTCAGCAAAGATGAGGCAAGCAAAGTGTGCCGCCACAAAGCCAAGTTCACTCCAGTAAAGTCTCCAAAGGGTGAGGTTCAAGCATCTACAGTTCTTTGATGTCAAGGAATTATGTCCTCTCTCTCATTCACTAACAAATATATTTCATTTCACTCCAGGATACTGGGACGTCAGGTTGCCTCCCACCCCTGAAATGTTGGCGAGACAGACAGCACCATTGAGTCCTGAAATCAGCCCACCAAGAAAAACAGTCAGAAGGAAATTTAATTTTAACTAATTGAACTGAGTGAACTTGAAATATATATTTCAAATTTTATTTGGTATTTTTTTTATTGTATAACCCAAGAACAAGACATGTTTTTAAGGGGGAGATGAAGAAGGGTTCAAATCTATGAAGATTTTATTTGCACATATAATATTTAGGTTTCAACTTTGAAGAGTAAAGATTAATGAGTTTGGCTGTGTCAAGTAGTTACAATTCTATCTTCTACTGCAGTGTATATCCTCTATTAGGTGTGGAGTCGGGCCGTACTGTGGCACCGCTCAAACAATTTTGTTTGCTATGGTAGTCGCGTGTCAGGTGCACAAACTATTTGTGAGAAAGAATGGAACAGTAATGTTGCAGTGTGTCGTACACCACACCTTCTCCACCATCAATGGGAGTGAGGAATTGGTCGCATAGGGGGTGGGGGAGCGGGGAAGGAGTGGGGGAAAGCTACAGAGGGAGATGTCGCTACCCCGTGTGCTCCGACGGACATACTCCATGCCTCCCGTGAACGGGAATGTGAATGTGTCGCAGAAACCACCCGAGGAGGAGGGGAAGGGGAGTGTTGCAGTTGCAGTGAGAGGTGATGGTAAACAAAACAAACGTTCTCGCGAGAACAATATCGTTCATGGTTCTCGGTAATAATAAATTCATCTACAGATATGTGAGAAAATCGAATTTTCGTCATGGAATGTGTTGTGGAGACGAGGTGGGAAGTCTGTCGATGACTAAGGTGTACACAATCAAAAAAATACTGGTGTTTCAAGTTCTTCCTAACCACATCTTTACTATCAGGTGTATTTAATTGTCTTCTAGCTTTGCACTAATGCTTGGATTTGTGGTGTTTTAGTGGCAAATAAAATAAAATATTAATTCACCACGAAAGTATCATGAGTTTGTTCACCACTAAAACTTATAGATATTAAGTTTGTAGATTTTGCCAATTCCATAATGAAAGTCTATGTGCCCATTTTTGTGAGGAGGCCTCGTTTTTGCTTTCATCAAGCAGAGGAGGAAGAAATTGGTTCTCTCTCCTTCTGCTCATTAACATCACAAAGACAGTGGGTGATAAGGAGATGGAAATAGTTACTGAAACGTGTTTACTAGCATTTCATGTATCATATTTTTAAAAAAATGTCGTATGTTACTTACGACATTTAAAATGTCGCAACTGTACTTGTAACAAATCTCCTCTGTCGCAAGTGCTCTTACGACAAATGGACTGTGCCACATTTGTCGTAAGTGCTGTTTCTCTTATTACACAACCTGCCACGGAAACAAAATCATACACCATGGTAAGACATGCTGGCTTGTCTAGGTTCACCAAGTTTCATCGTGATACGACAATTTTTTAGTCCTTTTTCTTGTCAACTACCTTTAAAAGCCTCTCCTGAAAAATTAGGTTTGAGCACTTACGACACTTTTTCAAAATGCCACAGATTTAGGGAATGGGTTTGGTGCCTGTTAACATATTGTTCTTCATGAACAGAGGGAGCCACGATTAGCATGTGAGCACCATCCACATACCCCAACACACCAGGAAACTTGCATCGTTGGTAATTTCTAAAGATTAACATAAAACATACAAATAAAGACATGTTAGAAAATTTGATAAAAAAGCAGGACAAATCATCACTGTATATGAGAGAAACACATACCTTTGAATTAGAACTTTCCTCTGATCATTGGTTTCAGGAAAACAAATGTGGCGTTGCAAAAATGGTAAAGTGTTCATTGCAGTCACAACTTCTGAAATAAACTTGCTAACTCTAGGCTGACTGAGTGGGATCGCTGTGTCACTAGCCACACTTTTTTGATCACTTCCGTGGCCAAAAAAATGCAGGGCAACTAAAACCTGAAATCACAAACAAGTTAACCATGGGTATGGTAACCATAACCTATGAGACTGGCATTATTTTATTATTTTTACCTTAAATTCGAGTGGCACAGCTGTGCCCCGTTGTGGTGCCCGCATCAAAGGGCGAAGTTCCTCACACAATCGTAGGACTAGCTGTGGTGTCAACCGGTACTTTCCGATAAAAGTTCTTTCCGGCATCTCAAACGGGTTAGACGCATCCCGTAAACGACGATAATGCCGACTTTGCTCACGAAATTGCCGCAGCCTCCTAGCCCTCTCCCGGCGTTCCACGTTGCGCCTCATTCGGATCAAGTTAACAACATCCATAGCTTGATTATGTCACTAATTTTCCTTCAAAACTCCAACACTTAGAATCTACTCTGATCACGACAGGCTTACAATGCTCAATGCTCTGATCCTCGGAAAGTCCTTACCGAGACCTCATACCCTGTCGGTAGAATTGTCGACGATTCGGTGGACAAACCGTTCGGCAACTGCCTTCGGAAGCTTACGGAATAGCAACTTCGGCTACCGAACGGAATGTGACGTCACTACCGAAGGATTCCTACCGAACCGAACGGTAGCGAAGATAGGGAATAGGGCTCCAGACGAGGAAAAGTGTACTCTCCTTGCAGGTTATGCTGAATTTGTCCCAGAAGTTCAATCTTGCGTACTCTCTGAAGAAATTCGGCAATACTAAAGTTGACAGCCGTGTGCTGTAGGGTTGTAAATGACCTGGTATTGCCGAAACCTTCCTCACCATCTTGACTATGGAACAAAGTGATGAGAAACAATTCAGGTCTACCTTCATCGCGGAAGCCGCGGACAAGCTGGATGAGCCCATGTGCGTTCAATATTATGCAAATATATGTAGAAAATGTAATGAAGTTCTCAGTTACTTTATAGCCTTCATTTTTCAGCCATTGTCGCCACAGCCTCACAAGAAAAGTACTTTTCCAAACAAGGTAGATCCTCTGAGATGTGTCCATTTCAAGACATGTGAAAGAATCAGGGATAGATCTAGCAATCTCTAAAAAGACTCTTGTGCCCTCACTCCCAGGTATCTGCTTCAGGCTTTCCAAAACTCTTATGTTACACATCTTATCGATTGCTTTGAAATTCATTTTGTCTGTCGGTTTCAGATCAGACAACACTATTCCGTGTTCAAGCTTATCAACGGTTTCAATCAAGCACTGAAGGAAGGTGGGGGAAATGACGTACTGCCCAACTGGTAGCAAAATTGAGGGAGCCAGCATCCTAGTTTTCAGTTTAGTAAGTATGTGAATTGTGTCCTGGATGAAGTGCGTCTCAGGCAATGCGTCTTGATAAAACCACTGCCTCATGAAATTTGGCAATTCAGGATTCCTCTTGAAATGAAGAGATTCAAGGATCCTGATGTAGACAAAATCGATGCAAGCATGTCTGATTACTTACGGTATTCTCCGTTCCGTAAGGACAAGTAGTTCTTATTTGTGCACGTCTGTACTTTGGAGTGTTAGTCAAGCTCATTACTTGTGAAAAATACCCTTTTGTTAATACTATTTATTGTTAGGACTAGTTGTTTCTGTCAACTTTGTTTTGGAGCTTCCATTGTTGTTTTCCATTATATAATGTGACAGTTCGTACTCACACAAGTACCATATAGTTGTTTCATTTTACTTTTTTAATTGAAGTTTAAGTGATGAACAGTTCTGTTGAACAGAAAAAACGAGAATTCATGCCTTTCATCATACAGTTTTCTTGAATTTTGTGTATAACCCCTGTGCAATTTGTTACTTTAAATATTTTGTATGTAATTGTAGAAACTACAATTCAATCCCTGTTTTATTGATTAAATTTTGATATATCTGATTTCTTTTGTCATGGACTGCATAAGTTTCTGAGATTGTTACGATTGGGGGGGGAGGGGGGGTCGGTCTGTCTCGGCGAGCAGGGATGTGAGATGGTCTCCCCCCCCCCCCCTCCCGGCCCCAGCACGACAGCTGACATGCCACGCACATTTAGAGAACATTGAAATATGTTTTCCTAAGGTTACGCGGACGTTAGGCTAACATTATTTCTAACAGAAATCCTACTGATGTGGGAATCATCAGGTTCTAACATCTCTCAAACGTCCGCCGGACATTACTGTGCTACCTGGGCTTCGGGTTATTTGACGTACTCATATTAATGTCACGATTTTAGGTGAAAAAAGTTATGGGACGAAGGAAGAAACTTATCTCGCACCAATGTAATTGCTGCCGCCGCACAGTCACGACTGTAGAGGCTGCTCGGTATATATATCTCTGCTGCCGTGAGGTTGACACAAAACTGTTCACCATGAAGCTCATCGTACTCGTAGCGCTCTGCATTGCGGTAAGCGTTTCTCTCTCACCTTCACTGTAAAAAAATGTGTCGTTTGCAAACAAAGATTGTTTGATTAATTGGGAACTAAAGACATTCGTTTTTAAACATATATTTTTACGAAGATTTCTTCGTATTTTAACGACAATCGTGAGGAATTTACAGGTCACTCCCATGGTCCATAGGGTAATTGGCCTTAATTTTAGAGGATAACACTACGATATGTTTTCTTCATTTCATTCTAACTGTGACGAAATTCACATATGCCCGATAACTAGATATCGTACTTTTTTAAAAAAATTCGTTATGTTACGAAGTTTCCTTGATTAATTTAGTGTCTTCAAAAAGTCGTTTATAAACGACAATTCGTTATAGAGTTGGGTTCCGGCTTAAGGTAAATTGTGCCCTGAAATTTGCGATGGTCGAGTACTTGTGACTCGTTTCAACATGCGTTTCGGTCGGATTCTGAAGACGTCTCGAAACAACTAGAAAACGCCCTCGAGCGTCTCGAATTTCAATTAAGCTCTAATTCGCTTATCGTTTTAAGAAATTCCATCTCAAAACGAGCACCCTCCTTTTCCAAATTTGTTTGAGGTTGTATGTTTCGGTAATGGTATCAAAAGGAAAGAGCAATTCAACTTTGAGACCATATTCGGAGTTCTGGAATCGCACCGTTAAATCCTCGTTTTTCGACGTTTTTGGCATTTTTAGGACATTTGGTCGGTGAGTGCTCGCTGCGTCTTAACAAAATTGCCTGCCCCGTTTCTCATTTCTATCTCGTTTCGGGATCACAGCAGGCCTCCTGATAGCCCCCTTTCTTAAGGCCGTTTACTCAAGACGAGGTGGTCCAGGCAGGCAACGCCGGGAGCGCCCCGGGAGGTGCCGCGTCGCGCAGCTAGCGACCGTTTGGAAACTGCGGCACCGAAATAAGATTGCAATCGGAATAAACAGGGCAGGCTGTATTGCAGAGGGGTCTTGCGGCTATTTAGCGCTACTGCAGTTCCTAGCGTGCACCCCGATCGACTGCACCGAAACTACCCAAAATATCGAAAAAGACTTAATTTTTCGGGGTGACTGAGATGAAGATGACCCGTTCTACCGTTTCGGGCCAGTTCCGCTTCGCATTTTGGAAGCGATTTAAATCGCTAACCTCATCCCGTTCCGACTCACAACGCAGTGCGCCTTGCACGCGGCACAAAGCGGGCAGCAAATCTAACAGTTCCTATAACACAGAAAATTTTTTAAAGGGATGGAACCGTGGGTTTGTGTGCGTCATGAACGAATTCTATCTTTGAGCTCTTTCGAGATGACTTGTATTCTATGGTAAATTCATGACGGCAACAAACATTTTAGTAAGTGCAGGTAAAAAGTTTGTAGATGTCAAAGTTAAGTGGCAGTGCCTAAATTTTTAGCCAGTGTTCTCAAAAAATCGTCGGCAACGACAGATTTTCACAGCTGCACTAACCCATACAGCGTGTCGTGCACTCGCAGTGAATAAATCCGGATTGGCCGGAATAACCCTCGACTTGCAGGCTGGTCTGGCAGCACCACCAAACGACCATCCGGGTCCAGCAGTACCCGGCGGCTCACCGGCGGCGGCGGGCTCACCTGCTGCAGGTCCCCTCGGAGCCCCACCAGGTCCTGTGCCAGTACGCGCCAGGCGTGACGCGCCCGAGAGCTTCGGGGCCGGCGTGAAATGGTGCCACGACAGGGGCGTCGACAAATACCTCTGTTGAGGATCAACATTAGGCTGATTTGTCCACTCTTCGCAATATAAAAGCTGCGATATTACAAACCGCCTTACATTAACCCCCCCCCCCCCCTCCACCCCCGAAAATAATGCCAATCTCGACGGCTTGAACCTGAAAACTACAAGGGCGCATACCGCTACAAGCGATTTTCAAGAAAAGCCAGTTTCCGAACCGAATTTTTTGGCACGCAAATTGCTTGAATATACCACAGCCACCGGAATCATCGAAAAAGTGCCAGGCGCGCTCGTGTCCTTGGATTTTGTGGTCTGTAGGAGTGATTGTTGGGATGTCACGCTTTAACAATGGGGTGCAGAGTCTATGCTACCGCAATTCATGGCTTGAAGCCGTCGAGATATTGAGTTCCCCGTTAAGGGCCTTGTTTGTGGAGGTTCAAAATGTGAAAAACCGGCTCGCGTACCACCCCAACTCTACTGAGATCGGCGAAAGAGGGGCGCAAAGTGACAGGAAAAACAAGACCGATTTTGCAGTTTCATCGAGTTTATTAGACTTTCACGGTGGCGATTTGAGTCGCGCCGGGTATTTTTGACACTCTGCTACGCTTTGCGATCAATTTGACATCGTCGCAGTTAAGGGGGTGGTTCCACCCCTTAGAGTAAATCAAAATTATTGCCGTCGAGGGACCCCGACGATAAACCTTTGGCACATGATCTCACGGAGTTTGAGCTCTCTAGGCTCTCTGACGAAATGGCGGACTCTGGAAAAAGTAGACCGCTAATTTTGGTCTCCAGTGTATTTTCCCGAGTCCGATTAGCTTGCATCTGCCGCCTAGGTCATGAACCTTGAGTGTGGTAGAGGGCCGTCTAGCTGCTCAATAACAGGCAAAATACACTTCGATCGCTGCGTCCGCGCATGCGCACAGCACTGCGACTTCTGCTAGCGCCTGCGTTGTTTCCATCTTGTCATCAACGTCTGCACACAATGGAGCGGCGAAGAAATTTTATTCGGCCAGAAATTATTATGCCAACAGAAATCGGAAATTGTCAATTGCTTTATTTGTGTTTTTACCGGGGTATTATGAATCACACTTCCCGGATCGTCATGTTTGGGTGAAACATTGGGTTGCACGACGGAAACACGGATTGCATCGTAACCTCTCATCGGTCTCTCATCTCATATCGCATACTCGATCTGGCGCGAAGGCAGTCCCGTGACAAATTCTGCCTCCTCATTGGCTCTCAGAAAAATAGCCGTGCGGCTATCCCGGCGCCTGCGTCCCGCAGCGTCGACTGCCTTCGCTGTGATTGGTCGAGCGGCCAGGCGCAGACGCGGACGCTAGTGTGATACGCGCTTAACCATTGTATGAGCCGGCGGCAGCCGCGGCAGTGCCGCCGCCATCCTCATTACGAGGGCCAGTCCGTTCTCGGGGGACTGGGAGTCCGGGCCGGCCCAACACCTCTCCCGGAATTACCTCTAATTTCAGTAGAGGTGAATTCCGGGCGAGCGTGATTTGCCTCTACCATCGGTAGAGGGAAAATGCAAACGGTGCGATTGACCTCCACTCCCGGAAACGCGCATTCGCGTTCACCATCCAAGTGCGCTCACTGAATCTGAACGATTCAGGACACTTCGAACCCTTTAGGTGTGCCTAAGAAGGCAGAGACATTAAGACGTGTAACTATTGTGCTTATTTCTTTTATTTTCACCGAACTCTGGGAGGATTATAAAGCAGGGTAAGAGACATTAAATTGTTTTATGTGCAACTGGTATAAGTTGTTGGTTTACTAAGACAAATGTAGTGCACTAAAAAAAATACAGCATCTGTCATTGACAAAAATACATAAGGCTGGCAAATGAGGGAGCTCAATCTCAAGACTGTCAATCCAGCATAAGAGGGCATCATATTACATAAATAATTTCAAAAAAAAACAGCAGGACAGTTCCATTTGTGCCATCACATCCAAAGCCGTTAAATTGAAAACGAAATAACACCCTTACAGTCAGCGGGACAATGCCAATTGTAGCATCATCACAAATGCCGTTCAATTATAAACAAAATTCAAGTCAGAAAGGGAGCTCAACCTTGACCTTGACCGATCTGACACCCCGCTCAGCTAACCCATTGGCCGGCCTCCGCGGCCCCGACTCGGGCCGCCACCGCGGCCTCGAGCCGGGCCGGGACCCCCGGGCACCCCTTGCAAAGGGGGCCTCGGGGGCCGAGTTGCCCTGTCCGCCCCGTCCCTGGCTGAGGTCGCGGCCACGGGCGCGGGGGGACGGCCTGGGGCTCGGGGCTCCACCCCGCCAGTTGCGGGCGGAGGCCACCGGCCGCGAGCGTGGGGTCCCTCCCTGGGCTCCCTGATCGCGGCGTCCACTGCCCCCGACCTCGGTGCCGCTAGCTGCCGACCCTGGCGTAGCGCTCGAGGACGGCGTTGCCGCGGCCTCTCCCGAGCCGAATGCCTGCTCCAGCTGCCGGGGCTGGACAAGGCCACGCCGCTCCAGGCGGGCCTGTCGACGCCTCAGCTCGCCGGGCGAGGGCGTGAACTGCTCCCCGAGCCGCTCCTTCTGGCGCTTACGGCGCTCGCGCCGCTTGCAGTTCAACTTCCGCCGCAGGGCGGACTCCGCCTCCGGGGAGGGGGTTGGGCGTTTGGCCTCCGGGCCGGCGTTCTCCGGCTCCGGGGCCCGCCTCTTCAGTGCCTCGCGAGCGTCCTTGAGGTCAGCGATCAGGCTGCGGTCCTCAGTCAGGAGCCGGAGCAGCTCTACCGACTCGTTCCAGCCGGGTTCTCCGACCCGCGGAGGGTCCGCCCGGCCTCCCGCTGGCTGGCTTGCGCCTGCCACCGCGGTGGCCTTCGGCTGCTCCTCGGTGACGACCGGAGCCCTGGTCGCCTCCCGCAGCTTCTCGAGAGCCTTTTCCTTGGCCACGAGCTCGTCGTACCAGCGGTCCAACTCCTTCGCTGTGACGCCGACGGATTGCTTCGGGGGCGGTGAACCCTCCCCGTCACTGCCCAGCAGCATCTCCTCGTCTTCTGTACAACGTCGGGGTCCCCTTTGAGAGAGTGGCCGTCGACCTCGCCGGCTCCTTCTCCGAGACGGCGCGTGGCAACCGCTACCTGGTGGTGCTGGTTGACTACTTCACGAGGTGGCCAGAGGCTATTCCCGTGCCGAGTTCCCGCGCGGAGGACGTCGCCCGGGCCCTCGTGGAGAACGTCTTCTCCCGTTTCGGGTGCCCCGCCGAGCTGCACTCGGACCAGGGCAGCCAGTTCGAGTCGGTGGTGTTCCAGGCCGTGTGGGTGTCAGGAAGACCCGTACGACGCCGCTGCACCCACAGTCCGACGGGGCGGTCGAGCGCCTTATCCGCTCTGTGGTGCAGCAGGTGTCCATCTTTGCTGCGAATAATCACGGTGTCTGGGATTTGCAGGCTCCCCTGGTGATGATGAGTCTGCGCGTGGCGCCCCACTCCACGACGGGGGTCTCCCCCGCCATGATGATGCTGGGCCGTGACATCAGCCTGCCCCCTGTCCTGGCGCGCGGCCCGCTCCCCCTCCAGCAGGCCCCGGTGGTGGCCCGCTCCGAGTACCCGCGGTGGCTGTACAACCGCCTCCGTGACCTCCACCATGATGTCCGGAAGAGGGTGGACATCGCCTCCCTCCGGATGAAGGAGCGGTATGACGTCCGTGCCCGCCGCCCACACTACCAGCCCGGGGACCAAGTGTGGTTCTTCGATCCCCGCCGCAAGGTGGGAAGGACGACCAAACTGTGCTCGTGGTGGACTGGGCCGTACCTGGTCCTGGCGGTGATCAACGGCGTCACCATCCGCATCAGAAAGGTGGACAAGCCGCGGTCGCGCCCCCGAGTGGTGCACAGTGACAGACTTACACCGGTTGTACCCCGCATCATAATCCAGGCCGATGCTCTCGCTTAGTTGCGTGTTTCTTTGTTTGTTTCTGTTTCGTTATTTTTTTTTAATAGTTCCGTTGTTAATGTCACGGTGAAGTGTCTGCGAGTGTTGTTTTCTTTTTGTAGGGTTCTCGTAATTATGTCGCGTGTTTTTCCTCGCAGTTCACAAATGTCATGTCAATGTTTTTTTCTTTAATAGGTTCTTAATTATTGTTTAACGGAGATGCTCCGTAGCACTGTAACCGTCGCACTTTTCAAAGAACGGTGGGGAGAGTGTTAGGGGGCGCCGCTCTCCACCTAAGTTGGCAGTTCCGTACCGGCCGGTTGGCACCCGAGTATTGTTGGCATAGTTACGCCTAGCTACTGTTCCCAATAAAATGGCAGACCACGCTACGCTCTGCGCCAGAGTAGTCATCCTTTCCACCCGGCTCAATATATGAGCAATTTACTTTTGTTCTCATTATCTCTGTACTTGTTTTCAGTGTGAGTTCAAAATACATTCTTCCCAGTCTTGTAGCTCTTGAGAATCGTTACACAAAGCAAAAGCAAAAGTTTTCCCAGCCTGCTGTTTGTGTTTAGAGTCTTTGTTTGTGCATACCTCTGAAAGTCATTGTCTCGCAGATTTAACATTACCCACTCTCTGGTGTCGCATTTCAAATCCCAACAACTGTCAGGGTGGCCCATTGTGATGTGACGAAGTCACTGGATTGTCGCTGCAAGCCACTTGCCTTGATTATAAAAGAACTGTTACTTTGGAGTGGAAGTGTTTGTCCCATGAAATCTGAACATTACTTTTTTCAATTCTTTGTGTGTTACAGCATGGTGTCTCTGCTTCCAAAGAGCATCAATGGGAATATATTGACCTTATCAGTCATGGATAGTTGCAACCAAAGTACTTGTAATGAAAGTGAGTTATCAATTATATTTCACATTTACTTTTTTACGTAAATCTTTGAATTTAGCCAGCTGTATCTCTTTTTGGCCTTTCTTCTGCTGCCATAGAGTTTGGCCAGTGCATAAATAATTGCCTAAAGGAAAAAGAATTCCATAATTATTAACACATGCTTTGGACAGTCTCCTTGCTTAGCCAGCTGTGTGTGATTACCTCTGGTAATATTTGCATACAGGTGAACTTCAGACATTTGCTGCCCCTCCGCAAAAGTATCAAGACCATGGAAGAGGTCTGCAGCTCCTGCAGAAAGCAATGGTTACTAATTACGATCGTTGTGATAATGTTTACTACTCCAGTAAGTGCTGAAGGTGTTAGATTACTGAAACCATGCCGAAAAGACTTTAAACTTTACCTTACCATCAACAAATTGGCAGTCTTCTGGTCTGTCAAGTCCTGCCCTGAACTCCCTTTCAAGATCTATTAATCTTTTGTCCTCCTCTGCCTTTTCTTGCAATTTCTTGGCTTTAAACTCTGCAAGCCAAGTGGTTATTTTCATTATATTTTTTTAAAAATGGGAATTCAATGATGCACAAACATGACATAGGTACTGCTCTGGGTATCATACCTTGCAAATGGCATGTGTCTACACCTTCTTCCTCCTGTCTTTGCTGCTCTTGTTCTGCCTGTTGGGGAAAAACACCAACTTATTATTCATGTAACTGTGACCATTTCTTAAACATTTGCTGCGTGGAAAATTGTTATTTTACCTTTTTCAAAAAATGTCTTGAAACCACAGAATCCCTGGGAAAAGGTTGAACATCAAAGTTTGCATATTTCAAATATATTTCAGGCTTTGCCTAACGTCGAGAAAATTTTTGAAGTTCTTTCGTTTTTGGTTTGGTGAAAAATTGCAGTGGTGAATGCGCATCTTATTGTTGATTATCATTATTTACCTTGTTTATGCTATCATTCCTATATTTTCACATCAGAACTGATTTGTGTGAATTGAATGCAAGTTGCTGTTTCTCATGTTCTTTACATGACATTTGTGCTCTTTAGTTCACAGGATACACCATAGGAGAGTGACTCCATCATTCATCCACTTTGTGAGTCAAATAAACTTGTCTCACAAGAAGGGACATTACTGCCCCTGCTTGTAGCTTAATATTATGCTTATCTTGATATTTTTTCTGATCAGATGACAATACGTACTTTAACAAAACTAAACCCCACAATGCGGAACCACTATTCAACAAAACGTTCAAGAAGGACTGAAGCAGACCGAAAATAACCCAGCGCCTTTCCCATATTATATAGTTCACCGTTAATTCTGTATGTAAGTGTATGTGGTGATGTAGTTCAGATAAAGAAACCTCATAATTTCAATGGCACATGGGTGCCACTTGAGCCACTACTACAGTAAAATGTACACAGCTGAATGCTGTCAATAACTCTGGCATTTATATTTCATATATTACATAATTTATTTAGAATAGAATGATGTGATACTTATTTACACCTGTGTTGCACGCAAATAAAATACTGGTCAAGAAGGCAATTACATTCGTTTGTTAATTATTTTTATTCATAAATTTTTGGCTTCTCATGGGTGACCTGTTGTACTATATTCAGAATGTATCATTTTTTAATTCTCTGAAAACTTCTTTATTGCAGCCTTCACTTCAGAGGCTAGAACACAGAAGCCAGTAACGACTTGGCAGGAAGGGTCACTTTTTTTTTCTTTTGTTATCAAGTTCACTGAAGTAAGTTTGATTTCATGCCAGTCATCACACATTTGGAAACAAGTTAAGTTGTTTTGAGGGCTTCTTTGCTCCGTTCAGACATTAGTCACCATCTGCTCGACAAATGTTTCTGGATTGACTGTTCCCCAGTTTTCTGAGTGGCAACAGTTACAACACTGTCAGCCCTGGCTCGTCCACTACGCTTTTTATTAAAAGACGTACCTGTCGAAGTTTTAGTTGCGAGTCAAGGGAGTAATAAATGGACAGGTACAGGGAGGTAGCACATCGGTATACCAAATCCGATGTGCTGAAGCTGTTCGAGTACATTGATGCTGAACTAGAGAAGAGAAATATTAGAACCAGAATAAAGGGAAGTGACGGTGATTCTAGGTCTCTCGCAGCCATGCGAGAGTGCATGTTTCCTCCATGTCGGAACCCACTGGCATGGCATTTTTGGTTTCGGGCAAGACTGAATCCGGAACACACTTATGTCCAAGATGTTATTCACATTGGGACAAAAATGCGTAATCTCCTCTTAAATGATAAAGTTCTGTACATGGGAAATTTTTTTGCCTCTTTGAGCCACATCAAGTTTTTAATTCAAGAAGTAAGCAAAGACCAGCACTGCTTAACTCTCAGTGACATCAACGAACGCGACCGTATGAATTACAGGTCCATGGAAAAGATGTGCTCCGAAAAAGTTTCGACGTTACTTAGAGAACACGTCCCCGATTCTGAGGCCACATGTGTTTTTTTGGACATGGCACGCGCGACACTTGAAGCGTTCCTGGATACTTCTCTTCTACCATCTGAGAGAATAAACAGTAGCTGGAAAGCTCTGTTCTTCTACAGAGGATGGCGTAAATGGGTAGCTGCCCATGAAATCCACACTCTGCAGGACAGTTTTCTGTCCAACAACTGCTACATATGTGTAGAAATAAATGCACATGCTATGGTCCAGAATGTAATGTATTACAGAGATCATTTTGGAGAACCTGGTTTAGGTAAGTGAAATGAAAATAAGTGTAAACGATCTTGGAATATTATATATGGCGCTATCGCGTATTTTAAAAGGCACTTTGGTTAATGTCAATGTTTTTTTAGGAGACTTCACGCCGTGGTGTTGGGGCAGTCAGTGCTGTGAACGCCTCTTTTGTCTCCTTCGATCGATGACCACCACTGAGTCCACTGTTGTAAATTTTACACCTCTGGCATCCCTTCACAGAGTATCTCGAGGTCGTTGAAACCGAGCATCAGCAGGAACAAGGTAGACGCCAACGTATATCTTCTTTCGCATTTGTAACATGGACTATCAATCAGTACATAACAGGCGTTTTCTTTATACAGAGCATGAACAGGAGGATGAACTTGACTTTGAGGATGATCGGGCCATGTCCCTATGTTCACTGGCGAGGTTGCACTTCGAACCTTCGGCGATGTGGAGCTCAGTCCAGACAGCCCGCATGTAAAGGTTCATGACTTTTATGGAAAGCCGGCGATTATAAAGAAGAGCGGCTTGACATGGATGCTGGCAAACCGAGAGAAATTGAGCAGCGACCGTCTGAAGCGCTACCAAGCACCCGCTGAAAACCTCCCGGGATCCAGTGTCAGTGCAAATTCTGCCCCTCGGCCAACCCCCACTCGCGCGAAGAACATCTATTCGCTGGTGACTGGTGTGCCTTCCGAGACGGTGGCTCTGTTCTTGTTGGCAGGGTGTTGAAGTTTCGGTACCTATCTGGGAAAAACAAGAAGTACACTTTGGAGTCGGCTCCCACTACAGCCCCAGACGGCATTGTACGGAGGGGTATTGGCGTACTCTGTCATTGGTACTCCCCTGCCAGGTCCGGTGTTCTCCATAGGGCACAACACGGATTTATGAGTATGGAGAGGTATTTGTGCACACTGTGTAGGCCTGCGGTTCAAAATGGGAAATTGTGTGTGAACGATAAAACTATTCGTTTCTTCCAATTGTAAGATGTGCGTGTGTTAAATTGTATTGAACATTGAACAGTAGTGAACAAAAAAATATGTGCTACCCAGAAATTAAAGTTCAGTATTGCCTTGTTTCCTTGTTTCACGATCGCATGTAATCAATTTTCAAATGCGTTCCAAAATATAAATAAACATTACCGATTATTCAAAATGTGTATTCATATTCTCGAATATTCATTTGTATTCATAAATATTCACCAATATTCATCAATATTCTCAAATATTTACAAGTATTCATGCATATTCATCAATATTCATAAATAATCATTTGTATTCAAAAATATTCACAAGTATTCAAGAATATTCTTAAATATTCACTTCATGTTTCGGTATTCACTCATATTCTCAATGTTCATAAATATTCATTCCTATTCACTGTATTCATTTCTATTCAAAAAACAGTATATTCATTGTACACGCGAAGTTCGAGTGGTTTACCCCTCGATATGGCCGATAACTTTCTTTTTCTGTTGTTGTCATTGCCAATATTTAGAACAACCAATGTCAGCCTTGTTTGATCTTCGTGATCAAGAACTCCATCTGTGTAGAATCAGTTAATTTGTGACATTGAGTTGCCACTACTTCCAACTTTCTTTTCTGTCTCTCAGACCTACTATACATATCTTTGTTGGGTGGGCCACCGCGATCTACGGAATAAATGAAAAAAGAAAAGAAAGCAATGTAGGGTAAAGAAACAATGACACACATAAGTAAGGAAGTATGGCACAAGTATTTATTCATAAAAAAAATGAACAGAAGCTCTGGGAGGGACTCAATACAGAGTAAATAAAAATAATCTTTGGATAAATTAAATGGGAAATATAAAAAAATCTGCAACCTCCCTCACTGCCTTGTTCTTTGGTATAAAATAAGCATTATAATATTAATATAACTATATATCTAATATGAAACTAATCATCACCAATATCTGATGCTGACTCCTCCACGACAAGCCCCCCATCCTCTTCTGCTGATGTGACACCAAAGTCCGTCATCTTTGGCTGCGACGGACGGCTGCCAGATCCAGCATGCTGGCTGCGCACATGCCTATAGAAGTTCTGCGTCCCCCATGGCCGCTTCGAGGTCCGGGTGATCAGCTGCGATTTCCCATTCACCTTGCAATCACCCATGAGGCACAGAATTTTTGCTTCGTTAGGCCCAGACATATTGACAGAGAAAAGAGAATCGGGTGACTTCAGGTTGCACTCCTTCTTCAGACCCGACTCCAACTTTCTCTTCAAACATTTGGCCTCTTCGTCTAAGTCCGGCGCCAACCCCTGCAACACAAAATAAAAAATATTAGGAAAAACTGGTGGCTGTCACTGGTGGTCCAAAAAGCCTCGTAATGTTCCTGACCACCGCCGGCACCGGCCGGCACGCCGGGGAAAACGGCCGTGGGGCCAGAGTGCCGCCGAGGCCCTCGAGAACGTCGCCGTGCTCCTGACCACCGCCGGCACGCCGGGGACGACGGCCGTGGTGCTGGGGACGGCGCCGAGGTCCCCGAGTACCTCGCCGTGGTCCTGAACACCGCCGGCACGCCGGGGACGGCGGCCGTGGTGCTGGGAACGGCGCCGAGGTCCCCGAGAACCTCGCCGTGCTCCTGAACACCGCCGGCACGCCGGGGACGACGGCCGTAGTGCTGGGAACGGCGCCGAGGTCCCCGAGGGCCTCGCCGTGCTCCTGAACACCGCCGGCACGCCGGGGACGACGGCCGTGGTGCTCGGGACGGCCCTGAGGTCCCCGAGGGCCTCGCCGTGCCTTAATGACGTACCTTTTCGGGTTGCGAGCTCCTGCTTGATTTGTTTTCACATTTCTTCGTCGGCAGCACAGCCGTCGTCACCGTCTTCATTTTGTCGGCCAAGCTTCCAAGCAGCAGCCTGTGCCCTGGCAAGAATTCATATTCTTCTGGCGCGTCCGAAAACAGGCCGAACACAGCCTCTCGCTTGTCGGCGTCCTTGATTTTCTGTAGAAAAAAAAATGGGATTCACCTACATGGCTAGGGGTAGTAAGGGTAGCACTGAGATGAGGTGCGTCGCGCGCTTACCTTGCAAAGAACCTTTTTTGCAAATGCCAGCAGCTTTGGTATTGCCTCCGGCGTCAGCCGTTTGATGGCTAGCTCATTAGCTAAACCCATCCGGTTCAGCATTGGTCGGAGCTCTGTTTTTATAACTACCTGCAGACGCTTGCCAAAATTCGTCCAGAAATCGTCATGTTCCTGTAAAGTGCAGAGAACGATTACTTCGGTTTGTTTTTCTACGGCCACACTAAGTTAGGTTATGTTATCTCTCAGCTTCTCCTTGTGAGTTTTCAGTTGGAAGACACAATGCCGCATCTGATAATCACTTTGACGCCGGCACGGCTGTTAAAGCCGCTTCACTAGAATAGGCAACAGGCAGCACCCACGGCCGCTGGCCGACTGCCGGCGCCGGCAACACATCTAACATTCCGCGTTTCTGTTATTTACTAACCTTGTCAATTGACGATTCACCTTCGGTCTGCGTCGCCTTATCCTCGCAACAAATCCGTTCTTCAGTCGATTTGTTCATTGTGTCACATGTCACAAAGCACGAAATACATTCAATGAACAATAATGATGGCGACGCGCGGGGCTGATGGGCGATGGGGATGCGCGGGGAGCGCCCGCAGTGCTGCCAACCTCTGGGGACACCACACTGCGCCACACCGCCCTCTTCACTCGTAGCGCCTAGCGAGGATCCTCCCTAGGTAGCGCACAGCGGCGCGTTCAGCCGCCACGGCCGCCACAACAGAGCAGTCGCGCAGTTCCTTCGTCAAAATGTTGTCGGATGTACAAGTTTTAGACCCTGACCTCGACAGATGACTCGGTCTGTTGATTCCGCACGCCATTTACGGGCGAATAATGAATGGGTTTGAATATGAGTGAATATAAATGAATATTGGTGAATATTATGGAATATCAAGGAATATTTTGGAATATAGAATGAATATTGGTGAATATATGAGAATACTAATGAATATGCGTGATTATTTGTGAATATTGATGAATATAAAGAATATTAATGAATACAGATGTGTATTGAGAATATTAACGAATATTCAGAATATCGGTGAATATTTGCGAATATGAATATGAATACCGCCGGCGTGTACAATGAATATTCGAAGTGGTTTACCCCTCGGGCCATATGGAATGACACTGTCATCAGAAACTTGACCAGGGACCTGAATACTGGCCACTTAAGTATGTGGAAGTTCCTGAAGGCAGTATCATACACAATTTCTGAGCCATTCAGGATTGGTCAAGAAGGAAAAAAAAGAAGAAAAAGAAGAAGAAAAATTAAATACAAGATATTGGTCTGAAAACAAGAATCCTGGTACCCATATGATAAGTTTCTCCTGCATTCAGTCACATAGGTATGGTACCTTGTTTCTGAGGTTCTTCAGCTTTAATATTTCTAGTTGGAGTTCAATCCTTTTTTTGTTTCTATAAGAAATATGGGTACGCATTCTCTATGATATGCGTAAGATTTCAATTCTTCCCTTTCCTGTGATTGTTGACAAAGCCAAATTCTGCATTTGCAAAGATATT
Source organism: Megalurothrips usitatus (assembly GCA_026979955.1). Classification (NCBI taxonomy): domain Eukaryota; kingdom Metazoa; phylum Arthropoda; class Insecta; order Thysanoptera; family Thripidae; genus Megalurothrips; species Megalurothrips usitatus. The sequence goes on from CM049593.1 coordinate 1,890,624, forward strand.
TGTTCGGTTGCCAATAAATGGACTCCTCGTGGTTTCCTTGTTGGGAAATGTTATTGCTGTTCAGTTTTGAAGCCAGAAATGCTAAATGTTCATCTAGCATTGTCCATGTTTTTCCAAGGGGTACCAAAAGGGGTGCCAAATGACATGTGATGACTTTAAGCATTTTGGGTTAACAAGCCAGAATCCTATTCTTGAGACTGTGGAATCACTAAAGTGGAGGGTTCTCAGAAGTAAACCCTGGCAACAGAAGGAGGAACTACAGAGCTGTAAACAAAACAAAATAAATTAGATTTAATTTCAAAATACATATTGGAAAGAAAATTAAAATACATAATAAGTATACATTACATTGAACCACATCGTTGTCAGTACCGTTGATTCCACGTAAGGAGACTTTCCAGCTGCAGGTAGCAACAGTGTCACTCCCATAATGATTTTTCAGTCTTCAGCATGCTTAATACCGTGCGTGTCCTTGCAGCACTTCGAAGTGCACTTTCTTTTTCCACTATCGTCTGCAAGCATAAACAACAATGAAATGTTAGATGACAATGCCAGGTTAGGTGTTACAAATACTTTTAACTACCAGAAAAAAGTTATTATTGACAGGACTGGGAAACTCGCCTCAATAAATTGAATGAAGCCCTTAGGACAGACGTGACAAATGCATTGTATTGATTTTACCCCGCACCATGGTCTCGCCAACAATTTTGAGACGTACAGCTACAACAGTATCCTGGCAAATCTTAGAAAGAGAGGGCAACCTTACCATCTAGCTCTTCAAAGCCTCTGGGAGTTTAGAGAACTTTCATTGCTAATAATTCCAACCCCTAGGGCAACATTTGGCTCAGAAATTAGCAAGAAATATATCATGCACCGAGTACACCTGCAACAGCATTTTTATGCAAGCATTAACATTTAGAAAATAATAAGGCTATACTTTCTCACAAAATAATGCATCTGTGAGACACAACAGTTTTTTGAGGGAGGTATTAACATAAGTATATAGCACATTGCAATATGAAGGTATTAAAATTGTGACCACCCCAAATTTACTTCTCATATCAGTCAAAATGCATGAATAGAAAATTAAGATAACACACAGATCTACAACGCTTGCCAGGGATACTCTAGTCAAAACCAAACAATTCTCTCTCCCACTATGCCAGGTTTGCGAAAATGGATGAATTTTAATTATCACCAGTACAATGACATGACAAAAAATTAAACCATAGGTACGTGATTAACGTGTTATCCCTTTAAGTTTTGAGTATAACAAGACAAGAGAAACAATGCCATACATGTATGTCTGAATAAAACAAATATAGAACTTCATAAATATACACATATCACCTGAAGTGGGGCTCGAAGAAGCTGAGCAATCAGAATACTCTTGCAAAAGACCGGAAGCAGCAGTGTGGTAAAGACTGTATTTGGCTGGAATACCGAAAACAAACATAATTAGAAGAGTAATTCGGTAGAAAAAATGAAAAGGACAAAATAAGCAATTACTCACATGCCAGCAAAGAAGAGATAAGCAGGAAGAACCATTTCAACCACCTTGCAATGGCACCTGAAAAATATAAAACAGAGTCAGTGGGGACAGCTAAAACGTTAGCGAGCCAATATTGAATGGGATACATACTTGTCTGTGAATATATCAGATTACCCACAACACAAAAGAGGGCTGTAGGGATTTCGGCTATCACAAAATCTGTGAGAACCGTTGCAAGGCCGGGCCTGTACAGGAAGAAATGAGAAATTACAACAAATACCTAACATGAATAGACTCAACTACTCGCCAAACCACAAAATTAGCTATAACCTCACTCTTACGTATAAAAATATATTGACAAAAGAGACTATCAAAAGAGACTAATACCTTAAAAAAATAACCGGATTACAAAAGGAAATAGGCGGCTACACATATTATGTGCAAATAAATTTGTGAATCGAGGTTATGATCGGCAAGACTGTTGACATACGTACTCGTGAATCACTGTCGCGCTGGCTATTTCGACGGAGCCTCTCGTCGCCTCAGATGGGTTTTCAGTTCTTGGCACTCCATTTGCTAATTGACGAAATAATTCCCTGCTGGGATTACATGCCCAGCAGTTCTGCGAGCGCTGTGCGCGACCCGTCTCACACCGCTGTCACAACACTAAAGCAGATGTAAAGGCTATCCAGTTACCCGTAAGCGAATCTCCGCGGAAAGAAAAGGTCCCGGCCAAACAATATAATTTCATTACCGGCCAAACTCATGGTAGTCAAAAACACATTGCGGTACCACAGCTCCTGCTCCAAAAAATAATGTATAAGGGCCTCTCCCGGAGAGTTCGTGTTCGAATCATCGAGTTGAGATCTACGAGCGCCAGTCGCCAATCGGGTAGGCCACCCGCCGATACGCAAGCCAATTGGGCTGCGTACCCACCAGGTCGATCCCTTGGCGTCGTTCTTTTAGCAGCGGGTGCAACGATGCAGCAAGCATATTAACACTCATTCTGTTGTAGTACTTAAGTTCACCCGCTCATAAAAGGAGGGAGGGGGCTGGCCCGCGCCAGATTACTAGCCAGTCCCCCGCCCCCCGCGTAACGCGGTGTAAATAAGAATCTTATAAAATCAGCATTTAATTCTTATCTAATTCGAATATGACATCATTTTATATAATTATATAAAAATAAATAAGATTTTAATGAAAGCAGACAAATTGGTAAGATGGCCACTCTGCCCTGCACTTCCCATGCTACTGAAGGCCAAAATTTTATATATAATCTTATTTAATTAAATAAGATTATATATAATCTTATAAAATTCTTATAAGTTTTTTGACCACAAGTGAATTATTTCTGCCGGACCAAATAAGAATCTTATATAAATTAAATAAAACCTTTCAGCAGCATAAAAAATAGTTTTATTTAAATTTTATATAATTAAGGTGCTTGGTGTGTTTGGACATGGTACTTCACAGTGAAAGAACAAAAAGGACTTCAGCCAAAATTCTGTTTATTGAACAGCGGCAGTCAAAGCAATAAAGAAAGAAAAAGTGTACAGTACACTTCTAAAATAAAAACATCCTTGTAGTTATCAAAAATAAACAAAAATGCTGTGTTAATTTCAACACAGTTCTCAGTTGGACTTCTTAAAAACAACCTAGTTATCAAAAATAAATAAAAATGCTGTGTTAATTTCAACACAGTTCTCAGTTGGACTTCTTAAAAACAACCTAGTTATTAAAAATAAACAAAAAATGCAACA
>CM049593.1:1894375-1955483 GCA_026979955.1 Megalurothrips usitatus
TGCGTTTGTCTGGGCTGCCACCTGCCCGGCGCGCCGAGCGCTCAGGCAGCGCGGTCAGGGCATGCCGGACAGTGCATTCATTGTGCGTGATGGGGGCCGATGCAAGGTAGTCCACGCTCGGTTCAGCATAGCTCAACCAATGCTCCGCTCGCGCTTCGCCGGCCCGGCTGTCTCAGCGGCCGGTTATGTGCAGCGGGCAAGCAGCCCGCTGTGCCGAGCGCAGGCTCAGACTGGCCACACGCTAAGTGCTTCTGTACAATTTCGTGCAGAAGTGCGTACGAATTTGTGCATTCGTAGCTTACGTACAAATTCGTAACGTTCTGTACAATATTGTACGCAATTGCATATACATCTCTTCAAAATTGTACATAATTTACGTACGAATTCGTACGTAAGTTGCGTATGCATAAATTCGTACGCACTTCTGCACGAAATTGTACAGAAGAATTTTGTGGGAGGGAGGCAATTGGTAAATCGCCACCGGGGCCCCGGGGCCCGGGGGACCCCGTTGCGGCTACGAAGGGCGACATGACTGCGGCCCAGCCCGCACACCCCGCAGGGGCCCAATTTTTTTTTTGCAGTGTATATGCAATGATTGCTATGTTTTGACATTCCAGGGCCTAAATGCCCTCACCACTGCACGGGAAGAAGGCGTGCGCTAGCGTCTGAGCAGACATGGCCCCCCCGAGGCAGGGGTGGTCGGGCCGGACGAACTTCACCACGATGTCAGCGGCACTGCTAACCTCCTCAAATTCCAGGAGGGTGGCGTTGCGGTAGTCCGACCAGATGGCCTCCATGACCTGGCGCACTTCGGCAACGGGCAGCGAGGGATGCGACGCGTCCAACCGCCAGCGGATCGGGGAGCGCCGCCACCGGGTGCCGGCGAGAGCATAGCGCCGGGAGCGGATTGGCGCGGACCTGACACCACACCGAGGCGCGCGGGTCAGCGCCAGGAACTCGGCGGCCACTTCACCCGTGGGCGGGAGGCCCATCTCCAGCTGCGCGGACTCAATGGCACCAGTCACCGCGACCTGCGGCACGGCACCGAGGTCCCCGGGCGCGGGGGCCGGCAGGTGCCCGTACTCGACGAGCCACTCCAGGACTTCGACGGGTAGGCCAGCGGACGGGCACGCCGCCCGAGAGGGCAGCGCGGCCGACAAGCAGGACAGCCAGCAGGACGAACGCCATCGCGGACGGGACTGCGACACGGGCCAGCGAGACAGCGCCGCGACACCCGGGTCAGGACCGGGACAGGGGGCGACGCGACGTCGGGCCCGCGAGCGCCAGCGTGGCTGGCAGTACCAGCAGGGGCAGCGTTGTGACGCAAGCCGCGAGGCGGCAGCCCATGTTATCATGTACGTAGTGTAAGTTAGCGTTATGGAACATGTATGTAAATGACGGACATTGTTGGTCGAATTAAACGAAGGCAAGGAAGAAGGGGGCACATTGGTCGCATAGTCGGGGCAGGAGGTAGGAGTGTAGTGGGGGGATGTTTTTAAAGAAAAAACCAGCAAAGCCAGTTTTTTCTTTCATGAAAAGGGGGCGTGTCAGACGGGCGTGTGAGGCCAGCCGGCCAGCCGGAGCGCGGAGCGCCTGGGGAATAGGCAACCCATTAGGCACTAGATGACATGCGTCACGCGCGGCGGACGCGGGGCAATTGGATCGCCGCCGCCCCGCGACCGACTGAGTGTGGCCGTGCCTAGAGCAATCTAATGGGCGGGAATTTGGCGGACGCGAGCCGCGGGGCCGCGCCTAGAGGTAGGCAGCTAGTCAGCTCGGAATTTGAGCGCGCCGCGCCAGACGGCGCGGGCGCGCCCGAAGGCAGGCAACAGTTCGCACGTAAATTGCGGGCTGACGTCGCGGTAGAGTCTCAGGCGGGCCGGAAGCCGGCTCAGAGCGGCGGCCGCGCGGCGGCGGCCACGCCCCGCCGGGGCGGCTCCAGGCCAGCGGCCGGAGCCGGAGATAGGAGGGCGCCGGCCGCGCCCCGAGATAGGGAAGCGCCGCCGGACCGCAGGGCAGCGGCCGCGGGGGGCGTTAGCAATGGGATAGCTGAGAGGGAGCTAACCTGTTGGTCATTCCCTGTGAGTAGCATTGGCGGGTACGGGTATATAAGCGGGGAGAGACGGAAGTAGAGTAGTGTTCATATTACTGTCGCGGTCAGCGGTAGCCCCTGCCCGACAGCCGCGTACTCGAGACCTAGAATAGCCGACGCGGGGCTAAGTGCTTACGATCGGACACTCCGCAACAACCAGTGTGCCTCACGCGACCGAGCCGTACAGACCAGTACTCGCGAGTGTTGTGTGTACATCATTACCCCGCTCATCGGAGACACCATCTCTCACGACTCCCCGAGACCGGGGGGCGATCCAAACATCTGCACGACTCAGGGGATCTGAGCGGCCGGACCACGCGGCTGCCCGTCGACGTCACCCAGCGCGCCGCCAGCGACGCTACCCCGCGCCGCTGCTACTCCGCGCGGGCGGAACCTCGGCCGGCCAGCCACCTGCCGCCGCATCAGAGGTCAGCGCCGACGCCTGACCCCGATCACGGTGCAGCAGGGACGGACAACCATCACATCCCTGACATAGCACACTGTAGCACACTGTATTACAACAACTCTGAAACACACAGAAAAAAAAACCATTAGAAGACAGGTGAGATAAAGGTTTTAACTCAAGACGGAATCCTTTGCAACCTTACCTCTAGGTTTACAGATGCGGGGTCTTCCCCGTCCCCTTCCCCGTCCTCGTCCACTTCCATTTCCAATTTGGACAGCTATGTTACGCTACACAAGGGTAGAACAATAAAAAAATTATGATATTGTCACAACTTTAAAATTCGTTAAAAACAAACCAGATCATAGATACCTGTGCTTGCTCTTCAACCCCTTGCGGGGTGGCCTTGTCCATCTTCTTCCTTTTCTTCTTCTTTTGCTTCTTCTCCTTCTTGGTAACTATTGCCTGCAGTTAAAAGTATACCATTAATAGAAGCAACTAATATATAAGGAATTGAAAAGGGGATTTTTAAAACAAAACTTACACAATCGGATGACGTTTTTTGGGAGGAAGCGGAGGAGGAGGCAGAGGAGGATGAGGAGGATGAGGATGAGGAGGAGGAAGAGGAGGAGGAAGAGGAGGAAGAAGAATTTTTCCTTTTCCTTTTCTTGTTCTTGTTCTTCTTTTTTTTTGAGCATTTCGGGGTTTCATGAACAGAGGGGGAGGGGGAGGGGGAGGGGGAAGTTTGAAGTCCCAAATCAAAACACTCATGTGAAGGGGAGAAGGTAGATGGTGTGGGCGGCTCCTGGAGAGCGGGGGCGGGCAGGGGGATGGAAAGGAGGGGGGAGGGCACCGTGCGGGGCACGGGGGTGGGAACGGGGGGGGAGGGTACCGGAGGGGGCAGGGGTACTGATGAGGGTGGAGGTGGACGTGGACGTGGAGGTGGAGGAGGAGGTGGGGGTGGGGGTGGAGGTGGAGGAGCACACCAGTACCACCACGCAGCAGGGTTGGGCGGGCACTGGGGGCACTGGGAGCACGTCGGACAGGGTGTGGCCGTGGCCTGCGGGCGCTTTCTCTTACGTGTCATCTGTAAAATGAAAATATTACTTTGCTGATGGTGCGGCATGGGAGGTTACGCGGCGGGGCCAGAGCGTATGCTGTGGCAAATGGAGTTAAATTTACGAATTAAGAACTTGATCAGGCCATGAGAGAAGGGCGCCCTTCTCTCATTGTCAGGCACGCCGATATGTGGGAAGGAAAGTTTAACGTTCTCTAATATTGCATGCACAAGCATGGTAGCCTGCAGCCCGGCACACACAAGCACGTTTGCACAGCCATTCTACTACTGGTTATCTTGCAGATGAAATTACTCACGATTTCAAGGCCCGCACACGGAGAGAGTGCAGCGACTGGACACAACTAAGGACACTAAGGACACAACACAGGGCACAAGGGGCACACGATGAACACGACGAACACTGTGGGGGGTGCTCGCAGAGTGCACCAAAGTGTAGGCTGGGCGGGGAAAACGGCTGTCGTGACGTCACTGCAGTGCCATCCCCACGCCATTGAAATACCCTACTTCTGTTATTAGTACGAAATATTTCAAACGCAATTAGTCGAAAAAGTGGCTCGTCATTTTGTGCGTCGATTATTATAGAACCGATATTTAAATCCGGAGCCAAAACGGTTGCGTGGTGTTTTTGGAAAGTCCGTGACTGATAGACAGACAAACCCACGACCAAAGATGGCTCGTCATTTCGTTCCGGGCCCGTTTTGAAAACGTAAACAAAACACCCGACGAGTCACTGGTTGTCACTTGACTCCTTTGCCATCACCCTTTAAATCCTTTAACTGAAGTTTATGCTCCTCTAGAAGTTTTGACTATCTTTTAATAATTACCCATATTCAATGTTGTTAGGATTGATCCTTGAGGCAGGGCATCAATCCAATTCTTTTAGAATTGATATGATGTGTTTCTTTTGTAGCACTAATTCAAAATTTTAATTTACGTCCGTTTTGAAAATAGGCGTTAGAAGTTCTTTTGATAAAATTAATGCCGCCTCAGAGTCAATCCAAATTTGACTTTGATATTTCTCTATTTCAGGTGATGCATGTTCGCCCAGGTGCCCTCAGGACAGTGTTGTTTACCAAGGGTGCAATGAACTCTGAAGGATGAATATTAATTAGAGGGTTGAACCTGAAATTTCGCATTTCCTTCATGATAGAAGGTAAGTATTTTAAAGCTATTTGTGTTTCTTTTAAACCTGGGTATGGTGTTTAAAAAGATCAGTCTGCTGCTCAGTTAATCATATTTATTTGGCCTTTTTAATATGCACCTTCTTGCACAGGTACTCAAACCTCTCCTCTGCCTTTCCTCTAGTTCCATACAGCTTACGAAGGCCGTAGATGATTGCCTGTAATATAAAAGATATATTGCATTACTTGTCGTAGAGGTTGAGCTGCTTGGTCATTATTTTTATTTCTTACCTCTGGCAGTATCCGGCCATATAGATGCTGTGGTCCGATGTCACTGTTGGATAAATTGTCAAGTTCCTTGAACATTTCATCCTTCTGAAATGAATGTTGCAGTTACTTAGTATGGGGTCAGTCTAGGTTTGTTATATATTGTCAAGACATATAAGTGTATCATCAAAACATTACCAAGTCCTCAAATAGGGTAAAGGGCCCCAGGCCACTCTCCAGGAAACCCACACTGGGGTCCTCTTCAAGCTGAGAGATGTGAGCTCTGCACCCCTCTTCCCTCATCGTGGCCAACACAGCCACAGCCTCTTACTTGATATTGTGAAGTTCCTATTAGGGGCAATTGATGTGCATTACATTTTGTCTATTTGACATTCTTTAAATTCAAGGCTCGATTTACGGGAAGCACAGTTGGTGTCCTATTTAATATTAAGTTTGTGCTGTTTCTCTTTAACTAGTAATCCCAGTGAATGGACATTGTTTTCACCTGCTCATCTACAATCTGGTCGTCTGTCGGCTCCTCCAGATTCTTCAACAGTTCCCTTTCAAACTCCTTAGCCAATTTCTCCTCTCTCTTTTTTTCTTTTGCCTCCTTCATCTTCATTTCTGTAAGTCAAACAAATTTTGTGAACCTCTGTATTTTTCAATTGTTCTACGACCAAACTTCGTGCACCGTACCTTTCCAATGCGACACAACAACCTTCCCGCTGTCAACTGTGCGCTCTTGCTGCTCCTGTGAACAGAAATACAATTACATTATTTATTTATTGATATAAAGTTTTAAAAAAGGAATTACTGTAAATTGGTTGGAGCTGTTCTCCCACCTTCTTTGCCAGCACATTGTTGAGTTCTGCCAAGGTCTGCAACAGAAACAAGAGGATTAATGAATGCCAATTTACTTTCATTATTTTTGTTCTCTTTTGTCCAGGACTGCATCATTTTGAGATTGCAAACCACTCCAATTTTTGAATGTGATGTTCAAAAGGGCCACTAAGAAGCCTACAAGAAGTCCATAATGTACTTCAAATTTTCTGAGGGTGGACAAATTATGTTGTTGTCCAGTGGTGAGTACATTTTGATATCAAGAATTGAAAATGGCTAAAATGAACTAGTTTCCATTTGCCAATGTGATAAAAATGACTCGAGTCAGAAAGCAACAAAACCAAGAACTATATTAATACTGTTTTTTGAATAGAAATGAATACAGTGAATAGGAATGAATATTTATGAATATTGAGAATATGAGTGAATACCGAAACATGAAGTGAATATTTAAGAATATTCTTGAATACTTGTGAATATTTATGAATACAAATGATTATTTATGAATATTGATGAATATGCATGAATACTTGTAAATATTTGAGAATATTGATGAATATTGGTGAATATTTATGAATACAAATGAATATTCGAGAATATGAATACACATTTTGAATAATCGGTAATGTTTATTTATATTTTGGAACGCATTTGAAAATTGATTACATGCGATCGTGAAACAAGGAAACAAGGCAATACTGAACTTTAATTTCTGGGTAGCACATATTTTATTGTTCACTACTGTTCAATGTTCAATACAATTTAACACACGCACATCTTACAATTGGAAGAAACGAATAGTTTTATCGTTCACACACAATTTCCCATTTTGAACCGCAGGCCTACACAGTGTGCACAAATAGCTCTCCATACTCATAAATCCGTGTTGTGCCCTATGGAGAACACCGGACCTGGCAGGGGAGTACCAATGACAGAGTACGCCAATACCCCTCCGTACAATGCCGTCTGGGGCTGTAGTGGGAGCCGACTCCAAAGTGTACTTCTTGTTTTTCCCAGATAGGTACCGAAACATCAACACCCTGCCAACAAGAACAGAGCCACCGTCTCGGAAGGCACACCAGTCACCAGCGAATAGATGTTCTTCGTTCGCGAGTGGGGGTTGGCCGAGGGGCAGAATTTGCACTGACACTGGATCCCGGGAGGTTTTCAGCGGGTGCTTGGTAGCGCTTCAGACGGTCGCTGCTCAATTTCTCTCGGTTTGCCAGCATCCATGTCAAGCCGCTCTTCTTTATAATCGCCGGCTTTCCATAAAAGTCATGAACCTTTACATGCGGGCTGTCTGGACTGAGCTCCACATCGCCGAAGGTTCGAAGTGCAACCTCGCCAGTGAACATAGAGGACATGGCCCGATCATCCTCAAAGTCAAGTTCATCCTCCTGTTCATGCTCTGTATAAAGAAAACGCCTGTTATGTACTGATTGATAGTCCATGTTACAAATGCGAAAGAAGATATACGTTGGCGTCTACCTTGTTCCTGCTGATGCTCGGTTTCAACGACCTCGGGGGTTTCAACGACACTATCATCATCTGACTTGTCCTCAACTTCTGGCATGCTATCAAAAACGTCAGGAACACTGTTGCCCATTCCTAACTCACTCAGGATCGTTCTGGCATCCTGTTTGGCCTGATTTACAATTTGCAGAATTTCAGTGTCAGAAGGGAACACCTCAACTGTGTAGTCGGACGAAGGCTGGTATTCAAGCCGTGCAAGCCTTCTGCTTCTTGCAAACTGGTATTTGTCTCCAAGATCCACAATGATGTCTTCCTCGAGTTCAACTCGAGATACTCTGTGAAGGGATGCCAGAGGTGTAAAATTTACAACAGTGGACTCAGTGGTGGTCATCGATCGAAGGAGACAAAAGAGGCGTTCACAGCACTGACTGCCCCAACACCACGGCGTGAAGTCTCCTAAAAAAACATTGACATTAACCAAAGTGCCTTTTAAAATACGCGACAGCGCCATATATAATATTCCAAGATCGTTTACACTTATTTTCATTTCACTTACCTAAACCAGGTTCTCCAAAATGATCTCTGTAATACATTACATTCTGGACCATAGCATGTGCATTTATTTCTACACATATGTAGCTGTTGTTGGACAGAAAACTGTCCTGCAGAGTGTGGATTTCATGGGCAGCTACCCATTTACGCCATCCTCTGTAGAAGAACAGATCTTTCCAGCTACTGTTTATTCTCTCAGATGGTAGAAGATGGTAGAACGATCCAGGAACGCTTCAAGTGTCGCGCGTGCCATGTCCAAAAAAACACATGTGGCCTCAGAATCGGGGACGTGTTCTCTAAGTAACGTCGAAACTTTTTCGGAGCACATCTTTTCCATGGACCTGTAATTCATACGGTCGCGTTCGTTGATGTCACTGAGAGTTAAGCAGTGCTGGTCTTTGCTTACTTCTTGAATTAAAAACTTGATGTGGCTCAAAGAGGCAAAAAAATTTCCCATGTACAGAACTTTATCATTTAAGAGGAGATTACGCATTTTTCTCCCAATGTGAATAACATCTTGGACATAAGTGTGTTCCGGATTCAGTCTTGCCCGAAACCAAAAATGCCATGCCAGTGGGTTCCGACATGGAGGAAACATGCACTCTCGCATGGCTGCGAGAGACCTAGAATCACCGTCACTTCCCTTTATTCTGGCCCTAATATTTCTCTTCTCCAGTTCAGCATCAATGTACTCGAACAGCTTCAGCACATCGGATTTGGTATACTTGTTGTCAGTAGGGTATGAACAAAGACAAAATGTCGGAGCACCATCTCTGAGTGGTTGGGCCACAATGCAATTCATCATGCCACATACAGTTTCGAAGTAGCCCCTCATGACTTGTTCGGAGGTAGCAGGAAAGGGACACACCACAGGAATACCATTTATGAGTTTTGGCTGGAAACCAACCATCTGGTTGGTCGTTGGACAGTATTGGATGTGCCGGGTAACCCTGACTGCGTCCATGCCAACATTGATCTGTAAGCGTATAATAAAACTAAATTAACACTGAGTCCACTGTTGTAAATTTTACACCTCTGGCATCCCTTCACAGAGTATCACGAGTTTAAATCGAGGAAGACATCATTGTGGAACTTGGAGACAAATACCAGTTTGCAAGAAGCAGAAGGCTTGCACGGCTTGAATACCAGCCTTCGTCCGACTACACAGTTGAGGTGTTCCCTTCTGACACTGAAATTCTGCAAATTGTAAATCAGGCCAAACAGGATGCCAGAACGATCCTGAGTGAGTTAGGAATGGGCAACAGTGTTCCTGACGTTTTTGATAGCATGCCAGAAGTTGAGGACAAGTCAGATGATGATAGTGTCGTTGAAACCCCCGAGGTCGTTGAAACCGAGCATCAGCAGGAACAAGGTAGACGCCAACGTATATCTTCTTTCGCATTTGTAACATGGACTATCAATCAGTACATAACAGGCGTTTTCTTTATACAGAGCATGAACAGGAGGATGAACTTGACTTTGAGGATGATCGGGCCATGTCCTCTATGTTCACTGGCGAGGTTGCACTTCGAACCTTCGGCGATGTGGAGCTCAGTCCAGACAGCCCGCATGTAAAGGTTCATGACTTTTATGGAAAGCCGGCGATTATAAAGAAGAGCGGCTTGACATGGATGCTGGCAAACCGAGAGAAATTGAGCAGCGACCGTCTGAAGCGCTACCAAGCACCCGCTGAAAACCTCCCGGGATCCAGTGTCAGTGCAAATTCTGCCCCTCGGCCAACCCCCACTCGCGAACGAAGAACATCTATTCGCTGGTGACTGGTGTGCCTTCCGAGACGGTGGCTCTGTTCTTGTTGGCAGGGTGTTGATGTTTCGGTACCTATCTGGGAAAAACAAGAAGTACACTTTGGAGTCGGCTCCCACTACAGCCCCAGACGGCATTGTACGGAGGGGTATTGGCGTACTCTGTCATTGGTACTCCCCTGCCAGGTCCGGTGTTCTCCATAGGGCACAACACGGATTTATGAGTATGGAGAGCTATTTGTGCACACTGTGTAGGCCTGCGGTTCAAAATGGGAAATTGTGTGTGAACGATAAAACTATTCGTTTCTTCCAATTGTAAGATGTGCGTGTGTTAAATTGTATTGAGCATTGAACAGTAGTGAACAATAAAATATGTGCTACCCAGAAATTAAAGTTCAGTATTGCCTTGTTTCCTTGTTTCACGATCGCATGTAATCAACTTTCAAATGCGTTCCAAAATATAAATAAACATTACCGATTATTCAAAATGTGTATTCATATTCTCGAATATTCATTTGTATTCATAAATATTCACCAATATTCATCAATATTCTCAAATATTTACAAGTATTCATGCATATTCATCAATATTCATAAATAATCATTTGTATTCAAAAATATTCACAAGTATTCAAGAATATTCTTAAATATTCACTTCATGTTTCGGTATTCACTCATATTCTCAATGTTCATAAATATTCATTCCTATTCACTGTATTCATTTCTATTCAAAAAACAGTATATTCATTGTACACGCGAAGTTCGAGTGGTTTACCCCTCGATATGGCCGATAACTTTCTTTTTCTGTTGTTGTCATTGCCAATATTTAGAACAACCAATGTCAGCCTTGTTTGATCTTCGTGATCAAGAACTCCATCTGTGTAGAATCAGTTAATTTGTGACATTGAGTTGCCACTACTTCCAACTTTCTTTTCTGTCTCTCAGACCTACTATACATATCTTTGTTGGGTGGGCCACCGCGATCTACGGAATAAATGAAAAAAGAAAAGAAAGCAATGTAGGGTAAAGAAACAATGACACACATAAGTAAGGAAGTATGGCACAAGTACTTATTCATAAAAAAAAATCAACAGAAGCTCTGGGAGGGACTCAATACAGAGTAAATAAAAATAATCTTTGGATAAATTAAATGGGAAATATAAAAAAATCTGCAACCTCCCTCACTGCCTTGTTCTTTGGTATAAAATAAGCATTATAATATTAATATAACTATATATCTAATATGAAACTAATCATCACCAATATCTGATGCTGACTCCTCCACGACAAGCCCCCCATCCTCTTCTGCTGATGTGACACCAAAATCCGTCATCTTTGGCTGCGACGGACGGCTGCCAGATCCAGCATGCTGGCTGCGCACATGCCTATAGAAGTTCTGCGTCCCCCATGGCCGCTTCGAGGTCCGGGTGATCAGCTGCGATTTCCCATTCACCTTGCAATCACCCCTGAGGAACAGAATTTTTGCTTCGTTAGGCCCAGACATATTGACAGAGAAAAGAGAATCGGGTGACTTCAGGTTGCACTCCTTCTTCAGACCCGACTCCAACTTTCTCTTCAAACATTTGGCCTCTTCGTCTATGTCCGGCGCCAACCCCTGCAACACAAAATAAAAAATATTAGGAAAAACTGGTGGCTGTCACTGGTGGTCCAAAAAGCCTCGTAATGTTCCTGACCACCGCCGGCACCGGCCGGCACTCCGGGGAAGACGGCCGTGGGGCCAGAGTGCCGCCGAGGCCCTCGAGAACGTCGCCGTGCTCCTGACCACCGCCGGCACGCCGGGGACGACGGCCGTGGTGCTGGGGACGGCGCCGAGGTCCCCGAGTACCTCGCCGTGGTCCTGAACACCGCCGGCACGCCGGGGACGACGGCCGTGGTGCTGGGAACGGCGCCGAGGTCCCCGAGAACCTCGCCGTGCTCCTGAACACCGCCGGCACGCCGGGGACGACGGCCGTAGTGCTGGGAACGGCGCCGAGGTCCCCGAGGGCCTCGCCGTGCTCCTGAACACCGCCGGCACGCCGGGGACGACGGCCGTGGTGCTCGGGACGGCCCTGAGGTCCCCGAGGGCCTCGCCGTGCCTTAATGACGTACCTTTTCGGGTTGCGAGCTCCTGCTTGATTTGTTTTTACATTTCTTCGTCGGCAGCACAGCCGTCGTCACCGTCTTCATTTTGTCGGCAAAGCTTTCAAGCAGCAGCCTGTGCCCTGGCAAGAATTCATATTCTTCTGGCGCGTCCGAAAACAGGCCGAACACAGCCTCTCGCTTGTCGGCGTCCTCGATTTTCTGTAGAAAAAAAAAATGGGATTCACCTACATGGCTAGGGGTAGTAAGGGTAGCACTGAGATGAGGTGCGTCGCGCGCTTACCTTGCAAAGAACCTTTTTTGCAAATGCCAGCAGCTTTGGTATTTCCTCCGGCGTCAGCCGTTTGATGGCTAGCTCATTAGCTAAACCCATCCGGTTCAGCATTGGTCGGAGCTCTGTTTTTATAACTACCTGCAGACGCTTGCCCAAATTCGTCCAGAAATCGTCATGTTCCTGTAAAGTGCAGAGAACGATTACTTCGGTTTGTTTCTCTACGGCCACACTAAGTTAGGTTATGTTATCTCTCAGCTTCTCCTTGTGAGTTTTCAGTTGGAAGACACAATGCCGCATCTGATAATCACTTTGACGCCGGCACGGCTGTTAAAGCCGCTTCACTAGAATAGGCAACAGGCAGCACCCACGGCCGCTGGCCGACTGCCGGCGCCGGCAACACATCTAACATTCCGCGTTTCTGTTATTTACTAACCTTGTCAATTGACGATTCACCGTCGGTCTGCGTCGCCTTATCCTCGCAACAAATCCGTTCTTCAGTCGATTTGTTCATTGTGTCACATGTCACAAAGCACGAAATACATTCAATGAACAATAATGATGGCGACGCGCGGGGCTGATGGGCGATGGGGATGCGCGGGGAGCGCCCGCAGTGCTGCCAACCTCTGGGGACACCACACTGCGCCACACCGCCCTCTTCACTCGTAGCGCCTAGCGAGGATCCTCCCTAGGTAGCGCACAGCGGCGCGTTCAGCCGCCACGGCCGCCACAACAGAGCAGTCGCGCAGTTCCTTCGTCAAAATGTTGTCGGATGTACAAGTTTTAGACCCTGACCTCGACAGATGACTCGGTCTGTTGATTCCGCACGCCATTTACGTGCGAATAATGAATGGGTTTGAATATGAGTGAATATAAATGAATATTGGTGAATATTATGGAATATCAAGGAATATTTTGGAATATAGAATGAATATTGGTGAATATATGAGAATACTAATGAATATGCGTGATTATTTGTGAATATTGATGAATATAAAGAATATTAATGAATACAGATGTGTATTGAGAATATTAACGAATATTCAGAATATCGGTGAATATTTGCGAATATGAATATGAATACCGCCGGCGTGTACAATGAATATTCGAAGTGGTTTACCCCTCGGGCCATATGGAATGACACTGTCATCAGAAACTTGACCAGGGACCTGAATACTGGCCACTTAAGTATGTGGAAGTTCCTGAAGGCAGTATCATACACAATTTCTGAGCCATTCAGGATTGGTCAAGAAGGAAAAAAAAGAAGAAAAAGAAGAAGAAAAATTAAATACAAGATATTGGTCTGAAAACAAGAATCCTGGTACCCATATGATAAGTTTCTCCTGCATTCAGTCACATAGGTATGGTACCTTGTTTCTGAGGTTCTTCAGCTTTAATATTTCTAGTTGGAGTTCAATCCTTTTTTTGTTTCTATAAGAAATATGGGTACGCATTCTCTATGATATGCGTAAGATTTCAATTCTTCCCTTTCCTGTGATTGTTGACAAAGCCAAATTCTGCATTTGCAAAGATATTTGTTCGGTTGCCAATAAATGGACTCCTCGTGGTTTCCTTGTTGGGAAATGTTATTGCTGTTCAGTTTTGAAGCCAGAAATGCTAAATGTTCATCTAGCATTGTCCATGTTTTTCCAAGGGGTACCAAAAGGGGTGCCAAATGACATGTGATGACTTTAAGCATTTTGGGTTAACAAGCCAGAATCCTATTCTTGAGACTGTGGAATCACTAAAGTGGAGGGTTCTCAGAAGTAAACCCTGGCAACAGAAGGAGGAACTACAGAGCTGTAAACAAAACAAAATAAATTAGATTTAATTTCAAAATACATATTGGAAAGAAAATTAAAATACATAATAAGTATACATTACATTGAACCACATCGTTGTCAGTACCGTTGATTCCACGTAAGGAGACTTTTCAGCTGCAGGTAGCAACAGTGTCACTCCCATAATGATTTTTCAGTCTTCAGCATGCTTAATACCGTGCGTGTCCTTGCAGCACTTCGAAGTGCACTTTCTTTTTCCACTATCGTCTGCAAGCATAAACAACAATGAAATGTTAGATGACAATGCCAGGTTAGGTGTTACAAATACATTTAACTACCAGAAAAAAGTTATTATTGACAGGACTGGGAAACTCGCCTCAATTAATTTAATGAAGCCCTTAGGACAGACGTGACAAATGCATTGTATTGATTTTTCCCCGCACCATGGTCTCGCCAACAATTTTGAGACGTACAGCTACAACAGTATCCTGGCAAATTTTAGAAAGAGAGGGCAACCTTACCATCTAGCTCTTCAAAGCCTCTGGGAGTTTAGGGAACTTTCATTGCTAATAATTCCAACCCCTAGGGCAACATTTGGCTCAGAAATTAGCAAGAAATATATCATGCACCGAGTACACCTGCAACAGCATAAAAAGCAAGCATTAACATTTAGAAAATAATAAGGCTGTACTTTCTCACAAAATAATGCATCTGTGAGACACAACAGTTTTTTGAGGGAGGTATTAACATAAGTATATAGCACATTGCAATACGAAGGTATTAAAATTGTGACCACCCCAAATTTACTTCTCATATCAGTCAAAATGCATGAATAGAAAATTAAGATAACACACAGATCTACAACGCTTGCCAGGGATACTCTAGTCAAAACCAAACAATTCTCTCTCCCACTATGCCAGGTTTGCGAAAATAGATGAATTTTAATTATCACCAGTACAATGACATGACAAAAAATTAAACCATAGGTACGTGATTAACGTGTTATCCCTTTAAGTTTTGAGTATAACAAGACAAGAGAAACACTGCCATACATGTATGTCTGAATAAAACAAATATAGAACTTCATAAATATACACATATCACCTGAAGTGGGGCTCGAAGAAGCTGAGCAATCAGAATACTCTTGCAAAAGACCGGAAGCAGCAGTGTGGTAAAGACTGTATTTGGCTGGAATACCGAAAACAAACATAATTAGAAGAGTAATTCGGTAGAAAAAATGAAAAGGACAAAATAAGCAATTACTCACATGCCAGCAAAGAAGAGATAAGCAGGAAGAACCATTTCAACCACCTTGCAATGGCACCTGAAAAATATAAAACAGAGTCAGTGGGGACAGCTAAAACGTTAGCGAGCCAATATTGAATGGGACACATACTTGTCTGTGAATATATCAGATTACCCACAACACAAAAGAGGGCTGTAGGGATTTCGGCTATCACAAAATCTGTGAGAACCGTTGCAAGGCCGGGCCTGTACAGGAAGAAATGAGAAATTACAACAAATACCTAACATGAATAGACTCAACTACTCGCCAAACCACAAAATTAGCTATAACCTCACTCTTACGTGTAAAAATATATTGACAAAAGAGACTATCAAAAGAGACTAATACCTTAAAAAAATAACCGGATTACACAAGGAAATAGGCGGCTACACATATTATGTGCAAATAAATTTGTGAATCGAGGTTATGATCGGCAAGACTGTTGACATACGTACTCGTGAATCACAGTCGCGCTGGCTATTTCGACGGAGCCTCTCGTCGCCTCAGATGGGTTTTCAGTTCTTGGCACTCCATTTGCTAATTGACGAAATAATTCCCTGCTCGGATTACATGCCCAGCAGTTCTGCGAGCGCTGTGCGCGACCCGTCTCACACCGCTGTCACAACACCAAAGCAGATGTAAAGGCTATCCAGTTACCCGTAAGCGAATCTCCGCGGAAAGAAAAGGTCCCGGCCAAACAATATAATTTCATTACCGGCCAAACTCATGGTAGTCAAAAACACATTGCGGTACCACAGCTCCTGCTCCAAAAAATAATGTATAAGGGCCTCTCCCGGAGAGTTCGTGTTCGAATCATCGAGTTGAGATCTACGAGCGCCAGTCGCCAATCGGGTAGGCCACCCGCCGATACGCAAGCCAATTGGGCTGCGTACCCACCAGGTCGTTCCCTTCGCGTCGTTCTTTTAGCAGCGGGTGCAACGATGCAGCAAGCATATTAACACTCATTCTGTTGTAGTACTTATGTTCACCCGCTCATAAAAGGAGGGAGGGGGCTGGCCCGCGCCAGATTACTAGCCAGTCCCCCGCCCCCTAGAAATTTCTCTACCCCCACCCCTCCCCATTTCCCGTTCAGCCCAGCTCAGCCCTGAGCGACTGTATGCAGGCTCGGACTGCCCAGGACCGCGATTCGTAAATCGTCGCCGGGGCCCCGGGCCGGGCTGAGGCCCTTTCCAAAGGATATGCACAGAGATGTACGGAGTTGCAGACCAATTGAGCACACGGAGGGGGCTGCCACTCAATTAATCTGGTTGACAAGGTACGAGCCCTTGCCCCCAGCTCAATGATTTGATAAAAGCGTGAACAGTCTCCGAGAAATAAAATGAAACATGACAGCTTCCCGACCATCTGAGTAAAATGTGATCACTTCTTGGTAAGGGGTATGCACTCGACTCCTTTGTTCCAAAAATAAAAATGGTGTTGAAATCTGTTGTTTTAGAAGCCTCCTGTGCCCCTAGCTAAGTTTTTTTTCAATACATTTTAGTTCTTGTAAAAAAAAAATTATTACGACTCTTCTAGGACGGTCTTATGCTGTTAAGATGTTCGTTGTTGTGCACAAGTTCCCTTTACATTGTAATTGTTGTCAAGTCCCAACTTGGTTACGGTCAAAAAGGCCTCTCTCAGGTACGATGGTTCACAAATGTTACTGTAATTAAGTTTGCGAAACATCTGTTGCGGGACCTAACTAAAACATGCAAAAAAACTGATTTTATTTGTTCTTCAGTTTCTTACTTTTTCCCGGGGGAGGGGGGGGGGCTGCCGGGGCCCTTAGGTAGCGCCTGGAAAATATGCGAGGCTTTAGGTCTCGCTGACGACGGATCCGAGGGGTCCACAAATCAGCCCAAACTGTACAATATGATTGTGCTGAGTGTGTCGATTCTTGAAACAGTTTTTGATCAACTTCGAATTGCAATCTTATTTATGGCGTTTTACGACCGTTTTCACCACAATAATGTGACTAAAACCTTGCCCTTAACCAGTTTTCAAGATTTTTAATCGATGCTTGACTGTCTCTAAATGTGTGTACAATGATTGTCTCAAGTTGCGCGCCCCTCGGACGGATCACGACCAATTGGCAGGATCAGGGCACCGCAGACCTGCTTCCCGCGGCCGCAAGAGACAAGACGGGGGCGGACTGGACAAGGCGGGCGCGTGAGACAGAAAGAAACGGAGATAGCGTTTTGCGGGCTTTGTGACTTTAAGAATGTGTGGCGTTTCTGAATCCCCTATCGCAATGATCATTATACCCATAGCGCAAACACTCGTCAAGAAAATCGAGTTACCATCAAAATACCGTTCAAAGCAGCATTCGGATTGGAGTGCGTTTTCCTAAAATAGTTTAAAGGCAGTTTGGCACATAAAATGGGAGCAAAGTATTTCTACATCCTTGGGCTTTCTATTATGTGTTCTTGTTGTCACAAGTGTGTCGGTGGTCCATCTCTGCTGCACTCTAGGTGAAGCGCCGGGTCGACCGGTGCCCTGCTGGGCACAGTTCTCGGATCGCTCCGATTTCAGGGGAGCGGGGAAGAGCGTACGAACACAAACACACACGCGCGCAGTGCTCGGTCAGGAAAAGGCATACACACGGAGTTTCTGAAACTCACTTAGCCCACGTCGGCTAGCCGTCACCAGAACGTGGCTGTGCGAACGCCGCTTCTACACACCGAACACTCCCTCCTTACAGACACCCACATGCTCTAGCTAGCGGCTGCACGACTCACTGCGATGATGCCCGGACGTAAAGAGACTCAGAGTGACTCTGACATGTGAGTCTCTACCCGGAGGGTGCTGACTACGCGCAGAGGCGTGCACAGAACCGGCTCTCGGAGGGGCTAATGTGGGTCATTTTGCCTACTTACAGGCGGAAAAAGACGCGGGTTGCCTACATTTCAGCCCCCCCCCCCCGCCCTTGTGCACGTCTCTCACTTCGCACCACGTGGTCATTCCCCAAGCCGGCCGCGCGGCACCGTGATGGTGATGCGTCCGGTTTGCGTTTGTCTGGGCTGCCACCTGCCCGGCGCGCCGAGCGCTCAGGCAGCGCGGTCAGGGCATGCCGGACAGTGCATTCATTGTGCCGATGCAAGGTAGTCCACGCTCGGTTCAGCATAGCTCAACCAATGCTCCGCTCGCGCTTCGCCGGCCCGGCTGTCTCAGCGGCCGGTTATGTGCAGCGGGCAAGCAGCCCGCTGTGCCGAGCGCAGGCTCAGACTGGCCACACGCTAAGTGCTTCTGTACAATTTCGTGCAGAAGTGCGTACGAATTTGTGCATTCGTAGCTTACGTACAAATTCGTAACGTTCTGTACAATATTGTACGCAATTGCATCTCTTCAAAATTGTACATAATTTACGTACGAATTCGTACGTAAGTTGCGTATGCATAAATTCGTACGCACTTCTGCACGAAATTGTACAGAAGAATTTTGTGGGAGGGAGGCAATTGGTAAATCGCCACCGGGGCCCCGGGGCCCGAGGGACCCCGTTGCGGCTACGAAGGGCGACATGACTGCGGCCCAGCCCGCACACCCCGCAGGGGCCCAATTTTCTTTTTTGCAGTGTATATGCAATGATTGCAATGTTTTGACATTCCAGGGCCTAAATGCCCTCACATGACGTTCAATAATATAATTTGCGAAACATCCGTTGCAGGGCATAACTAAAACATGCAAAAACAAAACAACGATGTTTTTGTAGTTCAGTTTCTCCTCTTTACGGGAGGGGATGGGGGGGGGGGGGGGGGCCATCGGCCCTTTGGGCCGCCGGGGCCCATAGGTAGCCAGTCCGAGTCCATGGAGAGACAGCGACTGCCGAAGCTCACCTTCATCGATTCACCGCAAAGTCAAGTGTCTGAATACCAAACGCATACATGCGTGTGAATGCAATTTAAACGCTTGTATGCATCTGAAAAACAATTCAGACGTATGTTTTCCCCTAGGCTGACGTATATGTCTGAATGTTTTTTCAGATGCATACAAGCGTCTGAATTACATTTACACGCATGTATGCGTTTGGTATTCAGACACTTCACTTTGCAGTGTTGTCACCGATCTTTGCCGATGCATTGGGTCCCAAGCTACTACGCCACGCCACGTCACCGCCACGTCCCGTCAACGTAAGCGCACCTGCACGCTCTCCGTCAAGAAAGACGAACCTGGGCTGTCCCCCCCCCCTCGTAAAATTGCCATATTTGACTGAACGTTATGGGTGGTATCGAAAGTGCCCTGCTGTCTCTCCACAGACTGGGGCTACCTATGGGCCCCGGTGACACACTAATCCGTTTAACGGATTTCGCCGTGACCTCAGATGTGACGGACGTGACAACGGCGTCACGGTGTCACCAAAGGTCATGCCAACAACGCCCAGGTAGCGGATTTTCGAGATCGATACCAGGGAGAGTGTGGGCGGGTATCTATGTTAGCGTTGCACTCTTGATCTTCCACCGACTTGCTCACGCATTCGCGAAACTATATTTGTAGCGTTTCACCGTTCTCCTACTTTCCGACGTCGGATCGAGTAGCGCTTGTGCGCATACGATTCCTCTCGTCAACAATTGGGAAGGCAAGTGAGGTTGCGAGATACGAGGTGTCAGGTGCTAAAGGTTGAAATAAGCTTGAAAATTTTGTATTTTTTCGCACCTTTCTGAGACTAAGTCCGGGAGTCCAATCGATACGCGGATAGACGAACCCCCGGATACGCAGTGTCAGACTTCAAAATGTTCGCGTATGCCGGTTTTCTCACACCAGAGTCCGGAATCCGTGCTCAGATGGGTCCCGTCGATAGTCGAGAGAGACAGAGCTACGGGCGAGAAATAGACAAACGCACAGGCACGAGCGTGTGCTTGCTCACTGTTAATCCTGGGGCGACATAAGTTGCTCCTAGAAGGGCGACATTTTGTCCTCGATTTCGTTGCCCTCCAGAGAGCGACGCTTAAAATAGTCGCCTTTTAAGGGCGATATTTAGAAAGAATGTTGCCCTAAAAGAGCGACGATGAAACATGTCGCCCTTTTAGAGGAACATATGTCGCTCTATTGGGGCGACGTTTCATAAGTATCGCCCTAGTAGAGCATCGCATTTCAGAGTCGCCCAAATTGGGCAACGATAGTTTCTCTTCGATTTTCAGTGCTCGCCTGCCGAACTGACCCGAGCGAACGGGACCCGTTTGGATCACGAGTCCCGTCGGCGACCGCCAGGGCACCTCGGAGCCAGGGTATGATACCCAGGGCCGGCGGATTACGTATATTCGTCTGCCTCGAATTTTCGAAATTTTGGTAGTGCTTGTTCCCCATGTTTCACTGGTCACGGCGATATGCGTGTTTTCATTGTATGGCAAACGGAAAGCCGATAAAAACGGCCGCGTGTGCCGGGTATCGATGCGGGGGCAGCGACGGCAGCGACGGCTGGCGCCTGCTTATCTGAGCCGTGCTCGGCCGAACGGATCCCACCGAGACACACCGGGCGGGATCGGCCGGGACCGAGATGGCCGAGCAGAACCCAAAACGCAAGCGGGATGGGCCGGGAATCGAACGAGCACCGATTCCGGCCTCTGTCTCACACCCTCAAATTTTACTTTTATTTAATTTTTAATTTAATTTTTATTTTAATTAATTTTTATTTAAATTAATTTTTATTTTTTATTTTATTAAATAAATAAAATAAATAGGTAGGACAAATAAATGGTAGGCAAAGGGGTGCACCCCGGATATGAATTGTGAAATTGAAAGAAAATAAAAACCTCGGAATAGTAAGCGTGGTGAGGGAACTCTTAGGATTTGAACGGCAACAATGGTGGGGAGGACGAGAGAAGCGTGAAGGTCGCTGCAAAGGGCTCCTCGCTCCGCTCGGACCCAAAAATTCTCCTAGACCAAAAACCCCCATAAGAGAGATCTCAAACCGTTTGGCTTTCAAAGACTTTTAAATTCTGCAATTTTTGGTCAATTTAGTGAAATTATTAGAATTATGAAAGTCTGCGAAAGACAAACGGTTTGAGATATCAATGCGCGGTAAAGTTCAGCGGACAGAACTCGTAGAGACGAATGAATCACGTACAAATGAGCTAATTCGTATCAAAACAGACGGATTTGGAGGAGTTTTAGGGTCTCTAATGGGAGTTTTTGGTTAATTGCCATGTGAATTAGAACGGCGTTCGAGCGCCCCCGACCGATTTCCTGTGCCCCTACTGGCGGTGGATATGATTATGACTCATTTTCGTAAGATTCGAAAATTGTCGATCTTGGAAAATTCATTGCTCGTAAACGGTTGGTCCGAGAAACCTGCGCGGGCGTTTTTTTAGTACCTTGGAATCGAAGCAGGAATGCTTCGATTGATACCCCGGTGGGTCGGCGGAAAAAATTGGAAGTCAGTCATCCCAAGATTTTGGAAAGATTTGGCGAAAATCTCAAATTATCCGATCAGAAAGTCTTCCTAGCTAACTTTAGGCGGTGAAAACGTGTTCCTCATGAAGATTTGGATGGGAAACGACCATTATTTCCCAAAACCCACGCCTGTGGGGCCGTCAGTTCAAAATACCCAAAATGACTAAAAAAGGACGAAGAGAAAAATGGACCAATTTACGAACTCGACCAATAAAGTTTTCCGGAAGCTAACATTTGGTTCCGGACCACCTGGTGGGGTGCCCATTGAGTCTACATTTCTTCGAAATCGGAGACGGTCATGGTAATGGGTGGCTCTTCTTAAATGATTTGACTCAAATCAAACTACGTCAAAGAGGATTCCCGTGTGTAGGGTGGGCCCTCCGAATATAGAATTACTGTCTGAGGCTCCAAAGCAATTGCCGGGTTTTGTAACAGCTCGAAATTTTGGGAGTTCAGAAAAAATAGTAGCCACGGTGGGGTAGGCAAACCGCACGAACGGATCCGGATCCACGTGTGGTGTCTTTAGGTATTTGGGGGACGTGCTGGAGGTGTTCGGGCCGCTACAGTACGATTTTGCTTAAATCGGGCCCTAGAACCTATTTTCTTCTACGGGGGGGGGGGGGGGGAGTTAAGACCATGAGATTCACTTTTCCTCTTTAAAAGTCGGTCTCAAACTCGCTATTTCCAAAAAATCGCCCCATAAGGGAAGGTTTAAAACTAGAAGCGCTTTGGGGCAACCCCGAAAATTGTGCGACAGACTCAAATTTTGGCTACTGCGGTCTTTTTAAGTCTACTTCAAGATTCCAGTCGCCGCTCCTCAAAATTTAACGTTTTAAGTTTGGCCTGAGACAGGCCACCCTAGGGGCCAGCCATGGCCAGAACAGACTGTCACTCCCGCCCTCTGGTGCTCATCCAGCACCCGACGCACCGTAAAAATGTGGTTAAAGGTAAAGCGTCCGGGCAGGAAGCCCGCCTGGTAGGGCGGGAGTTCCGTAAGCGTCTCGGGGGAGATGAAGCAGGTGTTTGGCTATCAGCTTGTGCCACGGAGAGACCATGGCTATCGTGTGAAGGTCGTCCACTGCCCTTGCGTTTCGCTCCTTGGGGATCGGAGGAGGTCCACGTGACCCGTGGCCCGGCCCCTTGCGAGGGAACGGCGGGGAACGGGCATGGCCCATCAACTGCTGCGGGGAAAGGGGGCGGCACCGCGGGTCCGGGAGCTCCAGCAGCATGGGGGGGGGGGGGGGGGCGGGCTCCTTTTTTTATCGATAAACATGAGGAAGTAGTAGAGAAGGCAAATGTCCTAAATTTTAGAGGATAATGCAACGATATGTTTGCTTCACTTCATCCGACTGTGACAAAGTCAATTCAACTTATAACACATGCCTGATTACTTGATATCGTACTTCAGAAAATGTCGCTATTTTATGAAGTTTTCTTGATTAATATAGTTTCTTCAAAAAGTCGTTTAAAAACGACAATGCCTTAACAGTGGTTGATGAAAACGTCAGTCTCAAATAAATTAATTATTTAAATGGACGTCCGTGCGGTAAAATTCCACAAAAATCGTGATGAGCCATTATTCCTCCCACTCGATTTATTTTCACTCCACAGTATCACTGCTAGAAGGACAACACTGGTCCGAGACCAGCTGACTGTAGTCGTCGCTCCGTTGCCGTCGCTGCAGCGACCGCCAATGTTTCACGTTGCGGTACTCGCCAGGATCGTCGCATCAGATTGATCAATACGGACTGCCCGGGCAGCCCCCAGCCGGACAACGCGGTTGGAAAGTGGAGCTAATCGGAGCTAAGTCGCGCGAAATGTACGAATGTAGTCGGAATGCCTGTACGTACGAGATGGCTTGTTTGCCTCTTTCCGGTATATCTCGGCGACAGAAGCCCGATTCATCACGCAAAACGTCCAGGGGCCGCGGGGGTGTACTTTATCCGGAAATGTCTATACTTAAAATGGATAGTGTTTTTGGTTCTTTGAACATGATCAAGGACGTGGTCAGAATGCTCACTCGTGGTTATTCGGGTAAATTATATTTCTTCCGAGAAACAGAGATCTTTGGGTGAAGGCCTGCACCACCCTAGTGAAATAACTCCACAACCGATGGTGCGAAGTACTTTATAGCAACAGCTTAAGTACTTTGACCTGAAAATGCTGGCGTCTGGCGGACCATCTCGCTGCGGTTTATCCTTGTCCAGCGGTTTTGGGCTTAGGAATCGTGTGGCATTCTACGTTGAAGCATATGTGGGTGTTCGCAGCCTTGCCCAGGGTAAAATGGAACCGCCAATGTCCGTACGGCATGATAGGAAACTTTGGAAAGGTCCAGTTGATTGGCTCGTTCTCAAACAAGTGCGCTATCTGCAACAAAAATTCCGCAGAAGTTGAGTTCACACTGTAAAAATTTGTATGGTAAAATTCCGCACTCTACAATTCCTACGATGTTCGTATTATAAACATTTCAGTGCAGCCATAATATAATAATATAATTTTTCTTCGCAATATAAATCTCTTTTGTAATATAAATCCCCTTCGTAATATAAATCTTCCCCTTTATACCATACAAAGAAAATCGCGAAAATATAAGCAAAATCATGTTTGTAATATGCTTGCTGCAATACCTTCGTAATTACGAAGGAAATTCATTGTAAGACTTTAAGAGTGCGATACATGTGAAGCAAGTTTCTAAATGGGATATGGGGTTGTATTTACAATACAGCTGTACGTTACTTTTATTCTATACAGGTATGGGACTGATTCCGTACATGAATGGGCTTTTCACCAAACATGAATTCGTTTTTTTTTCTTGTTACAAAAATTTAAGCTACCCTCCCAAGACTTGCTTTAACCATTGGTAACTCATACGCGGTATTCAAAAGGGTGCGCCATTTCGAAATTAGAAGCAGACACCGAGAATCGAACCCGCAACCTTCTGGCTACGCACGCCTTGATGGACATGTCCCGCCTTACTGCCGTCCCCTTGTTCGGCCGTGCCGGGTATGGTCTCTCGGAAGTGCCCCTCCCCCAACCGGACATTGCAAAAATCCTATACATGTACAGGAAAATCGGTGTATCGGATGTTTTCTGTACTCGGGCTATTTACCGTACCTTACAGTAAAACTTCGTGATAGCGTAAGAATATTCCCATTCATAGTACATAGTAGCCGCAGAAGCGCTCACTGAGTCAGGTGGGCGGCCTGGGTCGGGTACACCTCTGAACTTATAATCCCGATGCGCCTCAACTTAGCGTCCAAATTGTGCACACACTGTTAAAAAAAAGTCTGGGAAATCACGAAAGATCAGTTGGTAATTTTATTTCCGACATCCCTTCGTGAATTTCCAGAGAACCTTGAGGAATTCGCAGGATAAAATCAGTTGTCACAGGGACTATGCGTTCCTATGAGGTATGATATTGTGGCTAATGAGGAAGACCATGTGTCCTCTATTAAATGCGCTTTAGAATTTTGCTCTCAGCATAGCGAATCTCAATATGTCGTACGTTGGGAAAAAACGAAGGATGAGTTGGTAAAAAATTTTCCGGAGGACTTCAGGAATTCCCAATATATTTTTAACAGTGCAACGTCGTTTTACACCATAAACATCCAAACAAAACACCCGTGAGCAAAATCCCACATTCCTGGGACACCCTAGCCTGGGTAGGTTAGGCTCGGGTAGGTTAGGACTGGTTCAGTGGCATTGATAACGAAACAAGATACGTCCGGAAGTTACAACATGAGCGCCGTTGCGACCGTGCGAAAAAAGTGACGCCCGCAGGGCGTCCTACACTGTTAGCAGAAGTCGTCATTTTACGAAAAAGTTTGTTCCGAAAGGTATCGTAATGTTACGAACGTGAGTCGCAAAAATACGAAAAATGTCGTAAAGTTACGGATCTGTGACGTATAGGCACGAAAACGGTTTTTACGACAGTTGTCGTGAAATTACGAAACTTTTCTCGTAATTACAGAGTTTACCGCGAAGATTTAATTGATTATATTCCGTTTAACGAACTTATTCGTTATATTGCGACGAAAGTTCGGTTAATTTTTCAACACGGAATGTTCGGGAAATTACGAATTTTCCTAGCTGTCAAAATTACGAACGTTTTCGTAAAAAATTGAAATTTTCCTATCTTTCACTGAAGATGTCCCCATTACGACTGCTGTGACAAATAGAGCAGTTAGAATGAGAACTGAGACAACTGTCCATGCAAAATTGTACGACCCATCTCGTTATTTTACGGCTCATTTCGTAATTTTGACGACTTTTTTTGTAACGTCGCTGGAAATTCCTGTTGAAAATTTAACAGAATATTTGTCGTAAAATTACGACAAATTTTTTAACAGTGTACTGACTGGCCCCGCAGGGTACAACTCGTCGGGTGACAGCCGCCGGTAGGCCTAGGTAGGCTTGTGCCAGGCGTGGAGAGGCGGAACAGTAATTCGCGGTGAGCGAAGCCTGTTAGGCCACGACGCGGTCTGGCGTACGCCCACCTTGCTTTAATTCCAACGACAACCCTTCTAGATAACGCTTGTCAGATCTTGCATATCACTTCTAGTTCAAGATTTTTTTTAAAAAATATTTACGTCATAGCAGCTTTGGCTCACGGACGGGGCTCCTGGTCTAGAGACCGGAGGCTGCATTCGTGCATAGCCCCCCCCCCCCCCCACATATGCCTTTTGCGGTGCCGCAAAACGCATATCTCTGAGTGACTTGGTTCTCGAGTTACTGTAGTTTTCCCATGTGGCGCTCGATGACGGGGTCCTTCGTCTCGAGACCGGTATTCTTTCCCCTAAAGAATCACTGGCGACTAAAATTAGCGGTCCACTTTTTCCGGGGTCCGCCATTTCATTGCGAGTCGTCGTAGAGAGCTGAAACTCCGTGTGGGCATGTGTCAAAGGTTCATCTTCGAGGTGCCTGGACGCAAATTTTATTGATTTCCTCAAAGGGGTGGAACCACCCACTTAACTGCGAGAACGTCGAGGATCGCCGCGAAGAGCGCCGATAAAACCCATGTGGCGCGCGGAAGTACAAGTATTTAAATCATAATAAAAATAACATCACTTTCTCCCCTCTGCGTTCCCTTTTGAAACCATTGTTGGCAAGATAGCAGGACCCGCGGGCCCCGCGCGCCGCGGCTGGCCGCGGCCATGCGGCCGTCATTGTCTTGTGAAAACCAAATGTGGTGTCGTCGGTTAAAATATCAGAAGGTTCATGACTCCTAAAAAATTGCAAATTTGTGATTTGCCTCAATGCGTTACCAAGGTTAGTTGTATCGCGTTTAAATATCGCTTCAATAAATTTTAATATTCTGTTATTGTTGCCTCGGCTCCCCAGTTCGGCGTCCCGTGGTCCGCAGGCCGGCGCCGCAGCTTGTGACAGTCATACGGACGGCTTTTTCATACAATGTCGGTGTAGCCGCGCTGTTTAAAGCGTCGAATCGCCGGACAGATAGACCCCGGTTCGAACCGAATACTTTCTTATTTTTACGTTCATAAAATCGTTAACCTGCTTTTAACATTGGAAATCCTGGCCCCCGAGGACCACTCTGCGGTTTTGGCGCTGGATTTTTTTACTGTTATTTTGCACCCCTCTACCGCTGATCATAGTAGAGTTAGAGTAGTGCGCGAGCCGTTCTTTTACAGTTCGAACCCTCACACAGGCCCTACAAGGCCCGCTGCAAGCGATTTTCAGGAACATGCGGTTTTCGAAACGAAATTTTAGGCACGCAAATTGCGTGAATATTGACCACAGCCACCGGAATCGTCGAAAGAGTGCCAGGTGCGTTCGTTTCCATGGATTTTGTGGACGGTAAGAGTGGTTGTTAGGATGTCACGCTCTAACATTGGGGTGCAAGGGTATGCTACCGCACTTTAAGGGTAGAACCTGTCGAGAATTTTGAGTTCACCGTTTGGGATATTCTTTGTAAAGGTTCAAACTGTAAAAAAACTGGCTCGCGCACCACCTTAACTCTACTGAGATCAGCGGTAGAGGGACGCAGAGTAAAAGTAAAAAAAAAGACTAGTTTTTCGAGTTTTTACACTTTTATGGTACCGATTTGAGTCGCGCCGGGTATGACACCCTTGAACCCTCTGCTACCCTCACCTGGCGTAGGCGTGCGCCAGGCGTGGATTGGCGGAACAGTGACTCGCAATGAGCGGAGCCTGTTACGCCACGACCAGGTTTGGCGTACTCCTACTTTGTTTACTTATGGAGCGAGAAGATACTGCATAACCGTCACTCATAGCACTGCAAATACAGTCTTCTCATAATGATGGGCAACAGAAACTTTATAAGAGAACTGTTTCCGACGCAATAATTTAGCGGCCGGGATTTCCAACTCATCGTCTTGCCACACTCTGCACACGTTAGTGCTAGATTTCTGATAGACCTGCCACGCTGCGTCTCACCGTTGGCATTCTGCAGGGCTGGCGCTCCATGAAGTCCTGCTTGAACACGACACGTGCGAAGTCAGGGATGTGGTTACGTAGCGCATTGCACGCTCCGCTGGGAAAGTTGAAGATGAAGGCGTTCAGTTTCCACTCCGAATTGTATCGCGAGTCAAGCCGGATGTATGCCTACATTCATGTAAGCGCCAAAAATAATATTACTGAATATCTGTCAAGAACAGCAAAAAAGACTCAAAATTGAAGCCTGAGCACAGCAAAAAGCTTTTCTATATAATGCATGTAACTTTTTAAAAGTATGTTACTGTCCAAAATACCAGCACCTACAGCACTGACATGGTAGTGCCACGAGGTGTAAATCCCCGATTTTGTTCGAATTATGGTGGTCAAAGCAGGGTTTTTAGGAGGTATACGGATCCCTCACAAATATTTTGGCAGAATTTAAATTCTCCAACCGTTTAGACCCTATTTAAGTATTTAGCAGGCTGGCCCGTCCCACCGTCGAACCTCGGTGCCAGTTCCGCTCCACCTGCATCTCCGTTCGACAGGGGACTTGGCCAGCTTGGCCTGACGGCGGCGTTTGCGGGAGCCTCCGGCCCCCGCCTCAAGTTACTCGGGATGTGTCCCGTGGTATAAATTTCTCTAACGATTAAAATCGCTAACCTCAGCCTGTCCCGACTAGTGACGGAGTGCGCTTTAAAGGCGCACCACCCGCAGCGGCCAACCCTAACCTGCCAAATCGAACAATTCTCATCAAACAGAAACGCAACAAAATTCGAAAATTGTTGCCACCGTAAGTTTATCTACGTCATAAAAGGGTTACTCTGTCAACGACAAGTCAGCGAACATACGTCGGCCCGAACAAACGCCCAGCATTACACTACAAGCCCGGCTCTTTGCCGTTTCTACCGAAACGTTTCAGGACGGCCTTGAAAGTGAGTAAAGTTGTCCACCCACCGAGGTGGCCACCCACTAATAACCAGCTACTAACCACCGCGTCAGCTCCTATGGACCCAGCATTCATTCAAAGACAAATGGCAAACGCTCTGGAATTTTTTCCACCCAAACACCAGAACAGCAGCGACGAAAGTGGCGAATGCACATAGAATGCACATAGAACGGTTTTGTGCGGGTTTCCGATGTTTCAACCACTTTTGCCGCTCTTCCAAGGTGGAAAAAAAATTCCAGCAACAGTGTCTACGTGTAGTACGTGTAGACCGCACCTCGGACTGCCAGATTTACATAGAGAATCAGTTATTTCACGAATCTTATGCAGGTTACATGGTTGACTTCTGATGTTTGCAGGGTTTACACTTTTCTGTAGTTGTTATTTTTCTTGTCCTCAGCCACTACAACAAGAAGCTGCCTCTGCTCTTCGTCCCTTTCTTGTTTCTTTTCAAATACCTTGTGATCAACGTATCTCCCCGCTCGGCGCAAAAAGTGATTCGGAAACGAGATATGACCAAAAATAAGGAAACGGCGGAGGATTCACGATTTTAGTGGTACGGAGTCGCTATATTTTACCTGTGAGGCGAGGTAGCCCCCGTCGGCAGCACTGAGTAAACCAACGTGACCTGACGGCTTCGGTCACTCCCCAGACACCTCTCTAACAAGGCCCTACCATAACCAAGCCCAACAAGACTGTCCGGGTAAACGCAGAGCGTTCACGGAGAGGCTTGTTCTTTGTGTACATGTGCCTTACATGAATTTCTGTAGGAATTTGTTGCAGTTTTCTAATTGTATCTCACATAGAAGCAAACAACGAGTTTTGTGCTCGCCCTGTCTGTTTCCACTTTCATCTCAAAATCCATAACATAGGAATGTTCTGATGATGCTGTAATTATTGGCCTGCGATTTAACAGCGCAATTTAAAAAAAAACGAAAAATAAAATTACTCATTTTCTGAGACTGAAGATGGCCCTAGAGCAGGCGCGGAAGAAATACCGGTCGCGGTCAACCATCAACTCTGCCGTGGTGCCGCTCGGAGTACATTGTTTGACAATAGAGGATACGAGCTCTGCGACAGCAGCTACGTCCCGATGATATGTTAGGAAAATTTTGAAAATATATTTTGCCATTACGTTCATGTTTGTACCGCTTGACATCAATGATGTCATCAAATACTTTTTTCATTCTGAAAAATTAGAACTTGGATGAAATAAAGATCAAAGGACGAGTCCATCCCGCATTGCCATGGCGTTATCTGTAGCAGTCTTCATTTTCGTACATTTAGTAAAACTTAGCCGCTCCCTTGGCAAACGAAAATAATAAGAGACACGCGCAGCGAGACTCGGCTAGCGGAGGAGGGCTTCCCCTATCACCGATAGTGTACGTCTTGGCCGAGCACGCTCCGAGTCGGACCTCTGACTCGGTGGTCTGAGTTCCAGCCCGGATGCGTCTCTTATTTTTCTCGGGTAGCAGACTGTCTGAGAAATGTGTAACACCGCAGACGTTCCCGCCCGCCAGACAAGAGAATTGCTTTCCTCGGACATTTGCCAGACGAACGGCGAACGCAAATGGATAAATAATATCTCTGAAGTCTCCAAAAATGTCTGTCTAGAAGCCATCTGCACGACACCTGGTTGTCCCCTAGTTTATAGTATTGCAATTTGTGTGACCAACGTTTTGCTTCTAACTGAGGAGAATCGGACATAAGGCTGAAAGTTGTCTGATTGAGGTTTAAGAAACATCCCGTCGGCTGCGAGGTGCATAAGTCATTTTTCAGACGTTTCGTTTGCCAAGGGCTGCCATCCACCGGCGGCCCAATTCCTCCGAGCGTCGCACGGTGTACCGGTGATTGTCGACTGGCGGCAGCGCCTATTGCCCGGACACGGTGTCTACGTTCCCAAGAGAAGAGTAGTATATCTTCGTTTCAGAAAAAAAAAAACCTTTCGTGAGTGTAAAAATACATCACAGTTAACGAGTCTGTATCGAAAAATGTGAAGCAATATTTTATTTTGTCAATTCTCTCACTATTTGCCCAGGACTTAGCATCTAGCGCTGACGCCCAGCAGCGGAGCACGCTGTGTGCATTGTTGACTGGGCCCAGCGGCTCGTCTCAAGTCAACCGCTCGGCAATCTATGATCTCTAAATTCCATGAAAACGATAAACTTGAACTATATAAAGCGGTAAATTATGTAATTTTCTAAACTACATCGACATGCGATCAAAACGCCACGTAAACAATTTTCTCACGTAACGCGGTTTTCGAGTTGGAAGGGGGTCTTAACAGTCAAGGCTAGCGCAATAATCGTTCTTTTTTGCTTCTACGTTATCGTAGTACGGCGATCAAGGAACGAGTAAAAAATACCGTCTTCCCGCAGTTTATCGACAGGACAAGCGAAAAATTGGTGCTGTGCAGGTTGCCTAAGCTCACTACAAATGGCTCTTACAAAACCCCTGGCACACTGTTAAAAAATCTATCGTAATTTTACGAAAAATGTTCTGTTAACTTTTCAACACGAACTTCCCGTGAAATTACGAAAAAAAGTCCTAAAAGTACGAAAGAAAAAACGAAATGAGCCGTAAAATTGCGAGATGGGTCGTAAATTTTTCATGCACAACTCTGTGAACGTCCCCATTATTACTTCTCGATTGCTCACGACAGTCGAAAAGGGGACATCTATAGTGAAAGATCAGACAAATTCAATTTTTTTACGAAAACGTTCGTAATTTTGACAGCCAAACTCGTAATTTCACGAACATTTCGCGTTGAAAAATTAACCGAACTTTTGTCGTAAATTAACGAAAAAGTTCGTTAAACGGAATATAATCAATTAAATCTTCGCGCTACACTCTGTAATTACGAGAAAAGTTTCGTAATTTTAGGATAGCTGTCGAAAATATACAACATTTTTCGTGTTTACACGTCGCAGTTTTGTAACTTTACGACACTTTTCGTATTTTTACGTCTTACGTTCGTAAATTTACGATACTTATCGTGATGAACTTTTTCGTAAAATTACGATTTCTGTTAACAGTGAACCTTAACAGCGGCTCCATCCGTGACCGTACAAAGCTCGAATGCTGCTTGAAAATTAGACCAGAAATTCTAGTGTACGAAGGTCCAAAGAAAAAGTTAAAATTTTTATCATGGAACCCTGAAATTTTCAATTTAAGTGACCTTTGCGGACGGACGCAGCGCGGAAATGTTTTTTCGAGGCTTTTAAGTTTGGCACTGTAACAGGGAACTGGAGACACATAAATTCGTTCTGTGAGCAGCGTCCGATTAAGGAAGGTCCAAGGATTCCGAATCAACCCTCGCTGGTGCTAAGCGCCAACCAATTCTCGCTCCACTGCCAAAAAAGTGGCGTTACGGACGGACGGAAGTGACCAAACCCTGTCAAGTACGGTTTTTAGGTCTTTATTGTTTAGAAATCGTTCTTTTAGTGGTTTGAGGTCATGGAAGACATAGTCTAGTGTGACTATAAAGATTTCTCCAAAAAATGTTTTACCGTTGAACAGATATTCGCAAAAACCGTAACTTTTTAGTGCTTTGCGATTTTTCTTCGTTTTCGTAAATCAACCTCTCTTTCCGTCCTCTATTCCCCCCAAGAAAAAGTTCAAATTTGTGACCAGAAAACGATATCTGAACGCTTGAAATCGGATCTATTGGTGTTACAAAAACAAGTATGAACCCAAAAATATCAGCACATTGAGAAATGCCTGTACACCAGGTTTCGTTCAATTCGGACCAAAAATGTGGGTTTTACACCTGCTTTATGGTTCCGAAGTCCGTTCCCTGTTATCGTGGAAAAGCCTAATATATATTTTCGATATTTTCCTAACATATCATTGGGACGTAGCCGCTGTCGCGGACCACGCATTCCCTATTGTCGAACAAATTACTAACTCCACGGCAGAGTCGATTCTAGACCACGACCGGTGCCTCTTCCCCGCTGCTCTGGCGGCCATCTTCGGTCTCAGAAAAAGAGTAATTTCATTTTTCGCGCTGTCTGCATCACAGGCCGATAAAAACAGCATCATCAGAACATTCCTGCGTTAAGTGGTTGTCAAGATAAAAGTAGAAACAGACAGGGCGAGCGCAAAACTCGTTCTTTTTGCTTTGATGTGAGATACTATTAGAAAACTTAAAAATATTCCGGTAGAATTTTATGTAAGGTACTTGTACACAAAGAACGAGCCTTTCCATGGACGCTCTGCGTTCACCCGGACAATCTCGTTTGTTCAACGGTCACTTTCTCGTCGAACAATGTCAAACAAACGAGCTTAGGGGATAAATACCACAAGTGATTGGTGAACTTATTCAGGGCCGCTCTCTAATGACTGCCTAGCCTGCAGTTTTTGAAAAGAACTTGCAGGTAGGAAAAATTATTGCGAAGTGCCTCGGATGCAAGTGGAGCCAGATACCAGAGGCGAGCGTATGCTCGACAGATAACGCACAGTTTGAACATTTTGGAGTCCAGTTGAGGCGACAAGTTCAACTGATTGTTACAGTGATAATCACTACCACTTGGTAATCGTGTATGCGCTCGAACTAAAAGTTGTGATCCCCCCGATGACGGCCCGTTTCGGAGCTCTGGTGGAAGAGGGATGTAACTCACGCGCGGAGAGGGCTTACCCAAAAAGAGTCATCTATGGGCTTCGGCATCGCCGACATGGTAACGTTGCCCGATATCTTCTGCAGCTCCAGCGGACGCTGGGGATTGAAGCGGGAGGGGTGGATGTACACCTCGGTGCGGTGGGTGTACTCGTCAGGACTGCACTGCGTGAAGGCATCCGTGTAGGCCACGAAGGGGCCCTGAATCAGCGGAACCAATCTCACTTAATTCCAGCCCCAATTTCAATATTTGGCTTAAGAACGCTGGTACTAAGAGCCACTGTTAAAAATTAATTGCAAGAAAATGTTTGATTATTATTATTTTTTTTACTGAGGGTCCCCGTTAAATTACTGAGGCGTATTTTGTAGTTTCAGAAGAACGTTCCCGATAGCTTGGAAAACGTGAGGTCAAGTCATTCTCTTTTACAGGACTTGGACTGTAACGGGAAGAGCCGTAAAAAGCGAGAAATATCCAAAGAAATTTCTGTAAAATCACAAGGAAAGTCGTAATGTAGCAGGAAATTGTCGATTAATTTTTCATCGTTATGTTAGAGCAGAGTTCATA
The DNA here is from genome assembly GCA_026979955.1 of Megalurothrips usitatus. Taxonomy (NCBI): domain Eukaryota; kingdom Metazoa; phylum Arthropoda; class Insecta; order Thysanoptera; family Thripidae; genus Megalurothrips; species Megalurothrips usitatus. Next base: position 1,928,325 of record CM049593.1, read on the forward strand.
CAGTGCTGGCACCTCCAGAGCGCCTCCGGGCAAAAGATTCCTCGTTTACCATCTATGCCGCAGTGGCTTGAGTCAAGCGTCAAAGGCACGCTCCCTATGGCTTCAAATAATAGGACTTGTATAATTCTGGTGACACCCTGTTCCTAGTCTTTGATCATAAACAAGATATCCACGGTGTTCTCGTATTGACAAAATATTTCAGCAGATATCTTAACAGAAATTAGGTAGTTGTCGGACATAATAGGGTATTCCGCTCAAAGGCGGGCCTGGCTCGTGGCCGGCGCCTGCGGCGGAGACACTCTAGTGTGGTTCCCTCCCCCCCCCCCTCCATACTGGGTCTGGGTTTGAGCGGAATACCTTATCGGCTGAGCGATAGCGAAGCCTTGGACTTTCTAGGGCAAAAGCGTTGTCAGTCCGTTTGTCCGCGCGATGGCTCCAGAACGTTCAATCGTATAAGGTCCATATTCTGACCACAGCGTTCTTGCACCATACTGGAGTCAACCTTAACTCAAGGGCACCACAGCTCAAACGGTTTCATGGAAAAGGTAGGCGTACGCCACACCACGTCGTGGTATGTCAGGCTTCCCTCATCGCGAATAAACTGTTCCGCCACTGCACGACCGGCGCACGCCCACCTTGGCCTGGCGGCGTCTGTCCCCTGACGAGTAGGACCACGCGGTGCCAATCAGTCCAGAGTACGCCCAACCAGCGTCGCTCCTTCCGCATGGCAACAACTACGTTCACGCTCTGGCTTTCGAACGTATATAACAATCGCCTTTCGTTATCAATGCCGCTTAACCGGTCCTAACCTGCTTGAGCCTAGCCTACCCAAGCTTCAATTAACTAAACCTAGCGTAACCGACACGAGTTACAAACTGCCTCTTCACGACCCTCGAGGACGAGGTCCCTTGTCTCGTGACCGGTGGCTGTATTCGTTAGGTTAGGTTAGTCAACCTACCAGTCCCCCTCCGCTGGCTTGGTAAGTACCGCAAGCCGCATGTCTGCATGTCACTTCGTTCACGAGTTACAGTGGTTGTCATTTCTGCAATAGTTGCTTGTTGTGAAAACCACGATGAGCATCTTAAAATAATCTCATTATTCATTTCTCTTTTACCAATATACAACAAAGGTTAGGTAAATTATTTTAAGACACGTCTCTTCATTGCAACAGGTTAAACAATGTGTTGCGAAGACAAATACTTGCAGTTAGATCAATAAAAATGTTGGACCAACAACAAATATTGTTAGTCCATAGCACAATTTGTTACAGAAAAATGCTGTTGTTTTAACAAAATTTGTTGTCGTTTCGACGAAATCAAGCTGTTTGAAGGGCGCTCGTTATTCCAACTACGCACTTTTAAGTGTACGCCCTTTTCGATAATTATCGCGGGGTATAAGATTATGTATACCTAGCCCAACTGGCAGATTTTAAATGGAAGCCCACCTGGTAAGGTTGCCTCCTGTATGATGCGGCAAGCTCTCTACGTCTAGCCCTCCTCGAGAATTAGGGCGGACAAACAGACGAAACATTTTTGGCCTAGTCGAGTGAAGGTTTCGCTATCGCTCAGCCAAGAATTGCGTGGGGAGTCGAATACATCGCGAGCAACTCACAGCAAATGGAAGGGGGTTAACGAACCCTTGCTGGACCGCCGCGATCAGAAAGGTGCCGATAATGCCCTGCTGGAGAAGGGATTGCTGCAACAGAGCTCAGGTCATTTAGCGCAGTACGACAGCGTCCATGAGGCCGGGAGGGGGGGGGGGGGGGCGCTTACATTGCGCCCGATTTAACATGAGCGCAGATGCAGATCTTCAAACGGCTGTGACACCGTGTGGTAGCCAGCAGACTAAAGCAGCGCCTTAAACTTCGTGTCCTAGCCCACCCGGTCGAAAATACCGGATACGGTTCCGACCCCGGTTGTGGTTTACGATAGATTTCCCGGTTACGTTCGTAAATTGAAACCGGTACCGGTTTTGATTCCGTAAACGGGTTCCATCCGTCAGAAAGAAAGACATCTAATAGACATCTTTTAGTAGACGGGAAGATGTATTTCATGTGATATCTAAGTCGAATAGACGTCAATAAATCTAATCATTAAGACTAAATAAAGATACAAAAGCAATGGCTATCATAACCTCGGTAGTTCAAAATTTTTAATGTAGCATCGTAGAACGAATAAAACTGAAAGAAAAATAAGTTCAGCATTAGAATTACCAGTATTCGAACCACGAACATTCTGCTTACTGTCCCACCCTTCCACTCTCAACGCTGTGCGCTTCTATGGGAACGGAGGGGTCTCCGCGGCCTCCACTATCGACGATGGAAGCGTTCCGATCCAGCGCTGCACATATCGCTGGTGCTTTGTATGGCGGAGTCAAAATTTGGGTTTCGCCAACTTCTAATATGTTGACGCCCGGCTTTCAAAACAATTTTGAACATGTATATTTTTGAACAAATATTGATCTATGCAGTCTATGCCTACTAGATGTCAAATATAACCAGACTAAAGTTGGCCCGAACAATTTTCTGGCCAGAAAAAAAACCCAAAATTTTTGTCTCACCAAACTTACTAAGAACACGTTTCAAGCTCCCTTGAACAACGTGTCATAATATAGTGTGACGAAATTTTGACGAAACTTGCTACTCCCTTCAGATTTAACCAATAAAGGCAGAAAGTGTCCCCTACAACAAAAACCCCACAACGCGATTTATATCGTCAGGGACGAAAGAACCAAAATAACCATAAATATTTTCAAAGAAAATATTCAGATTTTCGGTGTAATTTTTGATTTCTGACCGCAGCCAATGCATCTGTAGCCTACAATTTCTCAGAGATTCTGCGTATCTGCGACCAGCAGTTTCTCGGAAGTTTGGCCTGGTAAAATTGAAATGACGTTGATTTCAGAAGCTACCCAAACTGGTCTTTCATGGTTCAGCCCGAAATCAATTTTACCAGGCCAAATAGAAATTCTGGCGAGCGCCGAACATGACCACTTAGTGCAATGGCCTTCCTCCAAGGCATTTTTGGCAGGACGTTTCTCGGAGGTTTGGCCTGGTAAAATCGAAATAACGGTTGATTCAGATGCTACTCAAACTGGTCTTCCATGTTTCAGCCCGAAATCAATTTTACCAGGCCAAATAAAAATTCTGGCGAGCGCCGAAGATGACAACTGAGTGCAATAGCCTTCCTCAAAGGCATTTTTGGCAGGACGTTTCTCGGTTTGGCCTGGTAAAATCGAAATAACGGTTGATTCAGATGCTACTCAAACTGGTCTTCCATGTTTCAGCCCGAAACCAATTTTACCAGGTCAAATAAAAATTCTGGCGAGCGCCGAAGATGACAACTGAGTGCAATGGCCTTCCTCAAAGGCATTTTTGGCAGGACGTTTCTCAGAGGTTTAGCCTGGTAAAATCCAAATAACAGTTGATTTACACGCTACTCAAACTGGTCATCCATGTTTTAGCCCGAAGTCAATTTTACCAGGCCAAATAAAAATTCTGGCGAGCGCCGAACATGACCACTTAGTGCAATGGCCTTCCTCCAAGGCATTTTTGGCAGGACGTTTCTCGGAGGTTTGGCCTGGTAAAATCGAAATAACGGTTGATTCAGATGCTACTCAAACTGGTCTTCCATGTTTCAGCCCGAAATCAATTTTACCAGGCCAAATAAAAATTCTGGCGAGCGCCGAAGATGACAACTGAGTGCAATGGCCTTCCTCAAAGGCATTTTTGGCAGGACGTTTCTCGGTTTGGCCTGGTAAAATCGAAATAACGGTTGATTCAGATGCTACTCAAACTGGTCTTCCATGTTTCAGCCCGAAACCAATTTTACCAGGTCAAATAAAAATTCTGGCGAGCGCCGAAGATGACAACTGAGTGCAATGGCCTTCCTCAAAGGCATTTTTGGCAGGACGTTTCTCGGAGGTTTAGCCTGGTAAAATTCAAATAACAGTTGATTTACACGCTACTCAAACTGTTCATCCATGTTTTAGCCCGAAGTCAATTTTACCAGGCCAAATAGAAATTCTGGCGAGCGCCGAACATGACCACTTAGTGCAATGGCCTTCCTCAAAGGCATTTTTGGCAGGACGTTTCTCGGTTTGGCCTGGTAAAATCGAAATAACGGTTGATTCAGATGCTACTCAAACTGGTCTTCCATGTTTCAGCCCGAAACCAATTTTACCAGGTCAAATAAAAATTCTGGCGAGCGCCGAAGATGACAACTGAGTGCAATGGCCTTCCTCAAAGGCATTTTTGGCAGGACGTTTCTCGGAGGTTTAGCCTGGTAAAATCCAAATAACAGTTGATTTACACGTTACTCAAACTGGTCATCCATGTTTTAGCCCGAAGTCAATTTTACCAGGCCAAATAGAAATTCTGGCGAGCGCCGAACATGACCACTTAGTGCAATGGCCTTCCTCAAAGGCATTTTTGGCAGGACGTTTCTCGGTTTGGCCTGGTAAAATCGAAATAACGGTTGATTCAGATGCTACTCAAACTGGTCTTCCATGTTTCAGCCCGAAACCAATTTTACCAGGTCAAATAAAAATTCTGGCGAGCGCCGAAGATGACAACTGAGTGCAATGGCCTTCCTCAAAGGCATTTTTGGCAGGACGTTTCTCGGAGGTTTAGCCTGGTAAAATCCAAATGACAGTTGATTTACACGCTACTCAAACTGGTCATCCATGTTTTAGCCCGAAGTCAATTTTACCAGGCCAAATAAAAATTCTGGCGAGCGCCGAAGATGAAAACTGAGTGCAATGGCCTTTCTCAAAGGCATCTTCGACGGGGAGTTTCTCGGAGGTTTGGCCTGGTAAAATCGAAATGACGATGGATTTAGATGCTACTCAAACTGGTCTTCCATGTTTCAGCCCGAAATCAATTTTACCAGGCCAAATAAAAATTCTGGCGAACGCCGAAGATGACAACTTCGTGCGATGGCCTTCCTCAAAGGTATCTTCGACGGGGAATTTCTCGGGTTTGGCCTGGTAAAATTGAAATGACGGTGGATTCGCGAGGTCTTCCTTGCAGTATAGGATTTTCTGTATTTGCGAGGTTCTCCTCGCAGAATAGGGTTTTCTGTATTCGCGAGGTTCTTCTCGCAGAAAAGGATTTTCTGTATTCGCGAGGTTGTCCTCCTAGGCAAGCCGTTGGAGCCCGCCCAGTTTAACGAATACCTAACTGCATTCGACGGGAACGTCCCGGCCAACATCACCTGCTTGACCAACAGATCAGTATCTCTTGGCTTGACGGATACCTGTCGTCAGAATCGTCTGTCTGTCCCGTCGGTCTGCGAGTTCGGCTTGCAAGCGTTGCATGGGACATACGACCAGGACCGGACCAGTACAGGACCAATCGGTCGACCGGCCAGTGCCAATCCCGACTAGTGTAAATGGTGCCGAGCGTCAGATCCCGTCAGACGTTTGTGTGCAAAACAGATGTAATTCCAACAGGACTCAGCATTACAACAGAAACCCCACTGTAAAAAGCTTGCAAAGAAAACTGCGGCTACGTATTACGAACTGTTTAGGTTAGTATTACGAAGAATAGGTTCGTCTTACCAAGAAAATACTTCGTACGCTTACGACTCATTTCTTCAATACCAGCCAAATAGTTCGTAATTAGGTTCGAGAAACGTAGCCGCTGTTTTTTTTGTAAAGCGAAGAACTATCCTGTGTGAGCTTTAAAAAGCGGCGTATGTTCCCCTTTGCCGCGGCCCGCAAAGGCCAATGTCGAAAACCGCACGACGCTAGACCGTACCGTCTAAAAGATGAAAAGTGGCTCTCGAGGACGGGGTGCGTGGTCTCGAGCCCGGTGCCATTGCGAAAAGATTGCCATGATGGCCGAACCGCTACGATGGCCAGCGCTGCAAACCGCACCTCTCTAGGTGGCTCGGTTCTCCAGGTATTTCCAAAAGTTTGCTTCGAATGGACGCCATCTTGGATCTCGAGCACGGGGGAGCGCGGAGGGGGTTACTATTCCCGTGCCCGTATTCCTCTTCCCATTTCACGGGGGGTCGGTTCTATAGCAAATTTTGATAGGGTCCACCGTTTGACCGTGATAGGGGAAAGTAGAGGGCCGCGCCTCCGCAGTCCATTTTTTGGCTGAGTTTAACCAATTTTTGGCTGAGCGATAGCGAAGCGAGTTCGGTCTGGGGTGTGGAGGAGGACGGACGTGTTCTGCGCCGCTCCAGACTACGGCCTGGGGCACTTATGCCGGCGGGCGACGCCGGCCGGGACCCAGACCCTTTTTACGTTCTCAGCCCTCCCCCCCAGGCCCTAGCTGAGGCCGTGCAGGCGGGTGGTAGCCCTGGCGAAGCAGCACGGTCTAGTGAAGAGTAGTGCAGCGTAGTTCAGCCCGCCGTAGTCTAATGTGCTGTAGTTCAAGTCTAATGTGCTGTAGTTCAATGAAGTGCGTACAGTGCAGCTTGGTGTAGTGATTGTGGCACAGTGCAACGCTTTGGAGACCAGCGGTGACATCCCTCCAACCGAACACAGCTCTCTGGGGCCCAAGGCCAGCTCTGATAAGTATTTGGGCACCCGCACGTGGTTCCCGCAGCGACGGTGAGTCCATCTGAGTGAGCATCCCAACAGCGGACGCTGGTCAACAACGCAGCTCCGAGTGCAGCCCGACCAGTATCGCCCGTCTCGCCCTGGTTCCTTCGTAGCTGGTATGCCCTCCCCTCCTCCCTCTGCCTCCTTCCCTTTGCAGCGGCCGCAGCCCCACGCCTCGTCGTTATACCAAAAATGTCGCCTTCAAGCTCCACCGCCACCGCCAGTCCGGCAATCAACTGCCGACCCCTTCACCAAGCATCGGAGTCGCCTACAAGCGGCCCTTCCTCTCGTCACCGCCGCCCTCTCTTGCTCCCTCCCCCCCCCCCCCCTCCCTCGCATGCAGCATGCACAACCCAAGCTCTCCGCTCAAATCTCCCTGGATCGGCCCGAGGCGAAAACTACTCCAAGGACGCAACTCATCGACGACGCCCGACGCCCGCCTCCGAGAAGTCTGCACTCGACCTGCCTCCTCCCCCTCCCCCCGCACCCGGCCGCCCGGCGGAGGGGGCGTGCGGGCGCGGGGCCCGCCGCTGCAGCCCGCCCCAGGCCTGCCGAAATGTGACCCCAGGACCACATGGCCCGGCTAGACCCGTCGGCCGTCAAGCGTGCCCATAAAACCGACTGATCTACGACAAGTGCCCCAAGAACCTCAGTCAACACCGACGCGGGCGGCCACAACACGGCAGCGTAGCCAGACTTGCTGGAGCAACGCCGAGCAGCGCCTGCCCACCAACAAGGACTCTACCCCGCGGCCGGGTGAGGCCCGGGAACGTCGCAGACCCAGGGGGAGGACGGCACGGCGTGGGAGCATCAGCAGACGCGCCGGCAGCACACCTAGCGCACCAGCCTGCTGGCCCCATGCATGCCTCTCCCCGCATGACGCATGCAGCACCCCGCATGGCACTTTCACCGTCGCAGCCGCAGTCCGAGCACATCACCCAAACCAAAACTGTCGCCCCCACCGAGGGTCTGCATATACCCTGGCTGTCCGGAGCAGCGACTCGGTGGTACGGCGACGACCGCGGAAAGTGGCGCACCCCGTGGTATACCAGAGTCGTCTTTACGTAGCCAACGGGAAAATAGCGCGGCTGCGCAGGGTGCCCCCTCGCACCCGGGGCTCACCGCCTCCGTCGGAGAGGACCTAGCGGGCCGTCGGGGGGGCCACCCCGTCTAGGGGAGGTTAAGTAAAGCTGGTTTAACCACCCTTGGGGGGCTGGCTCCGCGTGGGCCGCCCGCTTTCGTTCCTCCGCCCGGGGCTGTCGGGTACCCGGGCCGATGGGGTGCCCGCGGACGCGTTATATCCTGTTCCGGTTTTACCGAAGGGTCCACGGGGCCTATGGTACTACAAGGACAAGGATAGCGAAGCTCTGGACCGACTGGGTCAAAAATGGTTTGTCTGTCTGTCGATGTGTCTATATGTCTGTCCGCGCGATTTCTCGAGAACGGTTAGTCGTAGAAGGCTGAAATTTGGACCATATCTTCCTACCAGCATATAAGAGTCAACCTCACATTTAGGGCACCGTATCTTGGGTAGTTTCTTAGAATATTTTTACAATTGGTATAAAATACCAAAAATAAATTATAGGGAAGATTGACTGCGGGGGCGCAGTCCTCCACTATCCCCTCTCACGGCCAAACGAAGGCCCCTATCCAAATTTGCTATAGAACCGACCCTCCGTGGAATGGGACAAGGAATACAGGCTTGTGCATAGTAAACCCCTCCGCGCTACCCCGTGCTCGAGATCCAAGATGGCGTCCCTTTGAAGTAAACATTTGGGAATATCTAAAGAACCGAGCCACCTAGCGAGGTGCGGTTTGCAGCACTGGCCATCGTAGCGGTTTAGCCATCATTGCGATCTTTCCGCAATGGCACCGGGCTCGAGACCACGCACCCCGTCCTCGAGAGCCACTCTCCATCTTTTAAACGGTACGGCCTAGCGTCGTGCGGTTTTCGACATTGGCCTTCGCGGGCCGCGGCGAAGGGGAACATGGGCGCCCCACCAGGACAACCGCTCTCCAGACCACGCACCCCGTGCTCGAGAGCCAACTTCTATCTTTCGAACGGTAGGAGGTACTGACTTGCGGTTTTCGACGTTGGACTTTGCGGGCCGCGGCAATGGGAAACAAGGGCACCACGCCACGCGTACCGCTCTCGAGACCTTGCACCCCGTCCTCGAGAGCCACATTGAAAAAAAAATTGTTATACAAGTACCAAGTAAGCGATGCGTTTAGGAGAGATGAGTTTTGCGTTGCTGCAGAGGGCATGGGAGGGGGGGGGGGATGTGAACGAGCGCAGCCACTGGTCTCGAGACTAGGGACCCCGTCCTCGAGGGCCACGTGTAACGACCGCCGAAACACGAGGACTAAGTATCATAGGAATGCGCTTGCGGCACTGCTCAAAGGCATCGTATGGGTATGGCGAACGAATACAGCCTCCCGTCTCGATACCAGGGACCCCGTCCTCGAGAGTCGTCGAGCAGCGGATCAGTGACTCGAGACGGTTACGCTCGGTTATGTTAGTGGGGACCTGGCTAGGTTACGCCCAGTTGGGTAAGGGTAGTTAAGGAAAGGTTGACAGGCGCCGATGACAAAAAGGCAGTGTAAGATACGTCCGGCCGCAGGGCGTCCTACTGAGTGGTTGGCTTCGCAGGGTCAGAAGACAGCCGCCGGCAGGCCAAGGTAGGCGTGAGCCAGGCGTGGAGTGACGAAACAGTGATTCGCGCTGAGCGAAGCCTGTTACGCCACGACGCGGTCTGGCGTACGTCTACCTTGTAAAATTAATTTTGGGATCAGATATGGAAGACCAGTTTGAGTAGCTTCTGAATCCACCGTCATTTCAATTTTACCAGGCCAAACTTTCGAGAAATTCCCCGTCGAAGATGCCTTTGAGGAAGGCCATCGCACTAAGTTGTCATCTTCGGCGCTCGCCAGAATCTTTATTTGGCCTGGTAAAATTGATTTCGGGCTGAAACATGAAAGACCAGTTTGGGTAGCTTCCGAAACCACCGTTATTTTAATTTTACCAGGCCAAACTTCCGAGAAACTCCTGGTCGCAGATACGCAGAATCTCTGAGAAATAGTAAGTGGCAGATGCTTTGGCTGCGGTCAGTAATTAAAAATACACCAAAAATGGGTATTTTTTAAAAAAATATTTCTGATCTTTCTGGTTCCTCCGTCCCTAATGATATAAATCGCATTATGGGGTTTTTGTTGTAGGGGACATCTTCTGCCTCTTTGGTACAGTCTGAAGAGTGTAGCAGGTTTTGAAAATTTCGCCACACTATATTTTGATATGTTGTCCAGGGGAGCTTGAAACGTGTTTTTAGTATGTTTGGTGAGACAAAAACTTGGGTTTTTTTTTCTGGCCAGAAAATTTATTTGGCCAACCTTAGTCCGGTTCAAATATAGATCTTGCATGGATCCGGGTCCATCTAAATGGAATACACAATTTGAAGACAAAAGAAAATGTCTCTTCGCGTAAATTTAGATCAATATAGACATTGTAGATATTAGATGGTCTATAAAATCTAACAAATTTTTATTTTTGACTGGGTGGTTACGAAAAAAAGCGAGATCGGGCCGGACGGACGGGTACTGACTTCTAACCTTTAGCTTCCCACTCTTCTTCGTAGACCGCTACACCATAGCGACACACGAACGTTGAAGAGATCAGGGGTGGTGCTAAATGACTCTGAGGCCGCAACCGGTCGCCACCGATGGGTAAAATTTTATAAGATCATCACGCTTTACAACCTTCATCTCACCGATTTCGTTCATTTTTGGTGGGTCGGTCCCAAATAGTGTAGAAAAGAGCCATGCCAAACGGTTTTGCTTAAAAAAAAAAATGGTTTGCGAGTTATGATAAATATCTGATTTGGGGTTTTGGCTAAAAGTGGCTGTTACAAGGTAGCAGAAAAGAACAAATAACTCGGCCAATTTTGAAGATATCGGAAAAATCTAAACAGATTCGGAAAGAGCATGAAAATCTGAATTGAAACAATGTATCACAAGTGTAGGTCAGAAAAAAAATCGACTATAATGAATTTTTTAAAATGCTCCCCTGAAAATAGCTATCCTTCGATTATTTTCAAACTTGCTGTGAACCACAATCACACTTAGTACTGATAGCCCTGAAAAGCCCACGAGTAATGTCAAAACAAAGAATGTCTGTGTCTGTTCGGCATTGATTAATGAAGGTCAGTTGCTCTTACTTCTTGAAAATTGATGGCAACAGTTTTTGAACGCAGTGAGACTTTTATAATGCTTTCGTTTTTGTTGTTCCATCGTTGTACATTGAGAGCCATGGCAGCACCGGCCTGCTCTTTTGCCCAAGTTTCCAATAATATTAACTCAGCCTGTTCTGGAAAGCTACATGACGGATCATATCTTGACATTGAACAGAGTGAGTTGCTAAGGAGGAGGAGTTCCACTGCCAGGGTTGATTCGGTGTGTCAGAGACATTTGGAAGAGTTCCTGCACTATTTTCCACTGCGCCAAACAACACGCTGTTGTCCGTTTGAACCAAAACAAAAAAAATGTGAAGACTGGTCTTGTGGAAATCAGTCTTGCATTTGCAAGAGATTCTACCTCATTTCCTGTTCCACTTATCCCAGGTTTGATAATATACATCGTGACCAAAATTAGCGGTCCACTATCGGCCTGTAATTTCTAAGTTCTTGAAAGTAGAACCTTGAAATTTGCTACAGGCCTGCCTTCAACCTTTGACTCGAGCCTCTGAAAACGGCAACACCAGGTGCCACCCCCTCTGGTAACAGCCACCGCTAACGCGCGGCAATGTGGAAAAACGCCGAAAGAGGGCGTTAGAAAACACCGTTAAGGAGGTCCAATAGGGGTTAAACTTCGTTTACCAGTTCAATAGACCCCAGGTGACAAGGTGACATTCCAATTTGAACGGTCGTTCAAACGCACCCCCTATCGGGGGTGATTTTTTTCGTCACCAAAAATGAATTGCGCGTCATGCAGGAGCCTTCGGGGCACATGTCTGTCTTTTCCCCCGATCGGACGAACCCTTTGACCGCAACCCCTAAAAAACGAAAAGACATTTTTGAAAATTGATGTTTTTTGTCCTTGAATGCATTTCAGAATCGAAAAAGACGTCAGGAAAGGTGTGCAGGGCCTGTGGCAATACGGCCCAATCGAAAATTTCCATCCGAAAAAAAAATTCACCCCCTCGTATGGGGTGGCTACCCTTAACCCCTGCCCTGCCGCCCCCACAGGGCAGAGGTGAATTTTGGACCCAGCGCCAGATGCGCCTTGTCCAGCGCCATCGGCACACGAAATTTGAAGTCGCTCGTCCGATCCGTTCTCGCGCTACAGCCAAAAAACCTCGAAAATCAAAAAAACCCACCCCTTAAAGTCACCCCCGATAGCGCCGGGGGTGAGTAGGGGTAGCAAATCGTTTCGAGCGGCGCAGGGTGTCCCAAACCTGTGTCTTGACGGCCAAACCGCTGCGGCGACCGGAAGGTCCTGAAAAAGACCGTCACCCGGGACTCTGTACCGGGGACCACTGCACCGGGCGGCCGCCGCCCCGCCCGGAGCGCCGGGAGGGCAGGCCACCGGTGAGGCACCAAGCAAACGTCTACTCGCCGGCGGAGACGGGATCGGGAGCCGGCCGAGCGGCGCGGCGCAGCGCCCTCTTTCAGCGTTTTTCCACCCTGCCGCGCGTTAGCGGTGGCTGTTACCAGAGGGGGTGGCACCTGGTGTTGCCGCTTTCAGAGGCTCGAGTCAAAGGTTGGAGGTAGGCCTGTAGCAAATTTCAAGGTTCTACCTTTAAAAGCTTAGAAATTACAGCGCCCGCCGTTAGTGGACCGCTAATTTTGCCCGCCAGTGTATTATCCATAATTCGTTACACCAAACTCTGAAAATTATTACATTTTTTATGCTTGCCATCTGTTTTTTATTAGGATCAAAGGTATGCAATAATTGTTTGACAAAGGTGAAGGCCAAAATTGCAGAATGCAAAGAAAACACACCATCAGGTGAAAAAAAATAGATGAAGATAAAGATGACACCGCAAGTGGGAGTGGTTCTTTGCCTCCAAGTCAGTCGAGCAAGTGGGAGATAATGATGACCCCTTTCCACCACCACCTGATGTTGCATTTTCGGATTTGAACAAGTGCTTTTTAATGCTTGCTCTGGAACCCTTTGACCTCAAAAAGCTTGCGCTTGAGAAAAACTACCCTCAGGTAAAATTAGACTCAATAAAAAATAGGGTAATTAACAACAGGGAAAACGTTGCAGGGACCAGTCTTACACATTTAAAAGCAAGTGAGTGGCATGGAATTCTGCTCCGACTCAAGGAAAGTTTTGCCAGTGCTGATAAAACTAAGAAGATTCAAATTCTTTCAGTCTTGCCAAAATCATGGAGTATTAAAAAAATTTCTGAAGGGTTTGGCACATCTGAATTTATAGTAAGAACCATGAAGCAGCTGGTCTGTGAGCAAGGAATTTTGCCCACTCCAAACTCTCTCTTAAGAAATAAAATAAGTCAAGATGTCATTGAGAAAGTAATAGAGTTTTATCATGAGAATAGCCGAATATTGCCTGGCTCCAAAGATGTGAAGAGTGTTATAGTTGACGGAAAAAGAGTGAAAAAGCAGGAGGAGCTCTTGCTGGTTAACATGCGTGAACTGTATATACTTTTCCAGGCAGATAATCCGAATATCGGTATATCTTTGACAAAGTTTGCTAACCTCCGTCCTCAAGAGTGTGTGCTCGCTGGAGCTAGCGGTACACATTCAGTCTGCGTTTGTCTCTACCATGAGAATTTTAGTTTGATGGTATAAGCTGCCAAGCTTGAAAACGAGGATGGAAAGAAGAAAACTATGACAAGCAAAGATGTATTCAGGATTGTTGTGTTCGGCATGGATCCTCTTAAATCCGATTGCTTTTGTGGAACTTGTGATAAATGCTCTGGCTTGAGCCCTTTATGAGAGTTTCTCAAAAGCACTTTTGATTTAAGATTACAAACTTCTGTTGAATTCAAAAAGTGGACTACAGTAGACCGGTGCCAGCTTAAGACTTGTGTGAAGGATACTGATGACTTTATAGATTATTTTTTGGAAGTGCTCCCTGCTGTTTTGAAGCACCATTTTATTTCTGTTTCTCAAGCCAATTTCCTCAAGAATTTAAAAGAGCAGCTGAAGGTGGGAGAATGTAATGTGACTGGTGACTTCTCTGAGAACTATGCCCCTGTTATGCAGAGAGCGATTCAAGGTGTGCACTGGGACAAAACAACGGTAACACTACACCCATTTGTTTGTTATTACAGGGGAGGACATGAGTTAAAGATACTGAAACCTGTGATTGTATCTGACACAAATGACCACAAAAACATAGTAGTGTACATTTTTCAACACAAGTTACTTTTTTGCATCATGCCACGAAAAAGGGCCATGTGATGGTATTGGAGGTACAGTAAAGCGGGAAGCTGCACAAGCAAGTCTCCAGGGTGTCATTATTGTCACGGCTTGCTATGTAAGTGGGCAAGGGCAAAGTTAAAAAACTTTATTGATTTTGAGTTTGTCAGTAAATCTGAAATCACTGACAAGAAAGAAGAACTCAAAGATAGATTTCAAAGTGTGGTTGCAGCTGATGGGATTTTTTCTGCCCACTGCATAATCCCTGAATCTAAGAGAGTTCTTGTCATGACAGAGTTTTTAACTGCTGATTCATGCTTGTATATTTATTATGGAAAGCCAGAAGATGCTACATTTAAAGATTACCATGGCTTTGTGGTTGTTCACCATGAAAATTCATGGAAAGTGGCTTTTGTTTATGATAGACATGAAAATGAGCAGTCTGTTCATGTAATTATTTTGGATGCAGTTAACCCATATCGCTACAAAATTGTCCCTGAAAGAGTTGCTGTGTTGAAGGCTGCCGCCGAGGTGATCTGTGTTGTAAATATGGAACCTGACGACAATTGTGATTTCTAACTCACTAAAAGGGATTTCAGCTTTGCTCAAAAAGCAGTTCAAAGGAGGTAACTAGTTGATCATTGCTGTTAGTTACTTTTGATGTGCGTGTACCTGGTGTCTAAACCAAATTATTTTCTATTCCAGGTGTACGGCCAAAGTCAGGACCGAAGGAGAAGAGGAGAAAACGGCAGACCTAAATTTATTTAAATTTATTGCAATTGATCTGATCAGTATAGGTGACGCAGTATTGCAAATTCCCAACGCAGTACTTGCATTCAGTATCATTGTTTTTATTTTTATGCATGTTTACCACTGGTCGTGACTTGATAAGGATCAGTAGAAAGAGTTTTTATAAACGTAACTTGCTCTTGTTATTAGTTCTGTATCATTAACACCAGTGGCGCCCAGAGGGGGGAGCAGGGGGAGCGGCCGCTCCCCCTGTCAAGAGGGTGGTGGGTGGTCGCGGTGGGTGGGGTGTAGGCAGTGGGGAGAGGGAGGCAGGGGGAAGGAGAGGAGAAAGGGAAGGAGAGAAGAAATGGAAGAAAATGAAACATAAATAAAGGGTTATGGGGTATGGGGAGCGAACGGTAACCCAATCCACCCAGGGCGATTTAAAGTTTCAAGTCTGCGTACCTGAACAAAATGTTGTCTTGGTAAGCAAGGTGACGGCACGGCCGGGCATGGGTGAAACAATATTTTAAATACAGCGAGTATTAAATCCCAGCACACACACACACACAAACACCGCACACGTACCTCCAATGAAATCACGTAATATACACTGGCGACCATTAGCGAAACTTTTTCCGAAGTCCTGATTTCGGTTGCTAGCACCGACAGTGCTGAATCTCGCGTCGGGCTTGTTCCGGAATCTGAGGTCCACTGGAGCCGATTTCGGGCATTGAATAGGCACTCTTTTCGGGTGGATCCAGTCCCAACTCCGATGCACTGTCGAAAATCGCCGCGAAGGGCGCCGAATAACGCATGTAGCGGGCAAAAATTGTCAGCAGTCGGCGTGAACTCATGGACCATTGAAGCTGCTGATCTGAATTTCGACTACGACCATCCCTTAATTTTGGAGGGGTGGGGGTAGTTTTTGCAGTTAACCCATATCGCTACAAAATTGTCCCTGAAAGAGTTGCTGTGTTGAAGGCTGCCGCCGAGGTGATCTGTGTTGTAAATATGGAACCTGACGACAATTGTGATTTCTAACTCACTAAAAGGGATTTCAGCTTTGCTCAAAAAGCAGTTCAAAGGAGGTAACTAGTTGATCATTGCTGTTAGTTACTTTTGATGTGCGTGTACCTGGTGTCTAAACCAAATTATTTTCTATTCCAGGTGTACGGCCAAAGTCAGGACCGAAGGAGAAGAGGAGAAAACGGCAGACCTAAATTTATTTAAATTTATTGCAATTGATCTGATCAGTATAGGTGACGCAGTATTGCAAATTCCCAACGCAGTACTTGCATTCAGTATCATTGTTTTTATTTTTATGCATGTTTACCACTGGTCGTGACTTGATAAGGATCAGTAGAAAGAGTTTTTATAAACGTAACTTGCTCTTGTTATTAGTTCTGTATCATTAACACCAGTGGCGCCCAGAGGGGGGAGCAGGGGGAGCGGCCGCTCCCCCTGTCAAGAGGGTGGTGGGTGGTCGCGGTGGGTGGGGTGTAGGCAGTGGGGAGAGGGAGGCAGGGGGAAGGAGAGGAGAAAGGGAAGGAGAGAAGAAATGGAAGAAAATGAAACATAAATAAAGGGTTATGGGGTATGGGGAGCGAACGGTAACCCAATCCACCCAGGGCGATTTAAAGTTTCAAGTCTGCGTACCTGAACAAAATGTTGTCTTGGTAAGCAAGGTGACGGCACGGCCGGGCATGGGTGAAACCCTAACAATATTTTAAATACAGCGAGTATTAAATCCCAGCACACACACACACACAAACACCGCACACGTACCTCCAATGAGATCACGTAATATATGTACGGTCAGTAACACCTCCAGCAGGCTGGAAGCCCGGGCTTGAGTTTAAGAGAGAAAGTGAAAGTGAGAGAGAGAGAGAGAGAGAGAGAGAGAGAGAGAGACCGCACGTCGTCTAGTGGTGGTGAATGCCGACACGAGTAATACCTTTGTTCGTACGATAGTAAAAAAATTGTGCAGCTGGGGCGGGGGGAGGGGGGGTCTTTGGGGTGGTGGTGGTCTCTAAGAAAAGCGCTCGCTCCCCCTCCAAAAATTTGTGTGGGCGCCACTGATTAACACACATCTTGATCTCATCGTGATATCTTCAGTAAAGAAATAAAGTGATAGCGTTGAATGCGGTTGAAAGTTACTTTTCCTTCTTAGTTGCATTATAGTTGATGCAAGCATAGGGAAAGGCGAGAGTAAATGGTATTCTTAAAATATATACTCAAAGTTATTTATTTATTGGCAATGTCGTATTCCATTTATAAACAAGCAAGTAGTAAACTAGTGGAAAAATAAGGGCAAAATTTGTAGTACATTAATTACCTTCCTCATATAACTGCCCAGGAGGCGCAGTTAGCAGGCCTTCTGCTCTCAAATGACTAATTCTATTAAGGCAAGGGCACTCTTTCAATGATCCTACAATAAAAAGGAAAGAATTATAAGAGTGTCACTGCGTTAAAAAACTGTTGCCATCAATTTTCAAGAAGTAAGAGCAACTGACCTTCATTAATCAACGCCGAACAGACACAGACATTCTTTGGTTTGACATCCACACTCGCCAAACACAGAAGCCCTAACCTACACCACCAAAGACCAACAGTATGAAAAATCGAGCTTCTTCTTCAAAGAGATGTGAACATCTGAGAATCTGGCAGATTCATTCACTTGCCAGCGGAAATCAAACAGAGCGCGTCGCGGTCATTTTGTACGCGTGTCGCCGCACGACCCGAATTTAAACGAATACATGGGTGTACACGTAAGCCCCGTACTTCAAAAAGGAGTGAAATATTACTCGTGGACTTTTAGTACTAAGTGTGATTGTGGTTCAGAGCAAGTTTGAAAATAATCAAAGGATAGCTATTCTCAGGGGAGCATTTTAAAAAATTCATTATAGTCGATTTTTTTCTGACCTACACTTGTGATACACTGTTTCAATGCAGATTTTCATGCCTTTTCCGAATCTGTTTAGATTTTTCTGATATCTTCAAAATTGGCCGAGTTATTTGTTCTTTTCTGCTACCTTGTAACAGCCACTTTTAGCCAAAACCCCAAATCAGATATTTATCATAACTCGCAAACCATTTTTTTTTTAAGCAAAACCGTTTGGCATGGCTCTTTTCTACACTATTTGGGACCGACCCACCAAAAATGAACGAAATCGGTGAGATGAAGGTTGTAAAGCGTGATGGTCTTATAAAATTTTACCCCCATGTCCGATCGCACACTCGGAAGAATGAGTCACAGTCATCGCCCAACTTTGGGCAAAAAAAGGCTTTGCGAGGCTATTTTGCAAACTCGAATTTAGACTCCAAAATTAATCTCGGCTTTTAGTCTCGGACCTCTAGATTCCAAAAATGGGGTCGCATGACTTTTCTGGTAACAGATAAGAGCTTTAGTGTCAGGTCTCATCGTGGTCACCTCAACCCAATTTTCCGCAATTCTTATCGGAAGAGGTCACGTGACCCCATTTTCTGAATCCTGGGATGAAGCTAAGTTTAACTCCGGTCTCAAATCTGGAGTCTAATGTCGTGTTCTTAAAATAGCCTCTCCCAGACCCATATTGCTAAAATTGGGCGATCATTATAACTTTGTCTCATTGTGCGGCCGCATAGTTATATAAAATTGAAAACCTTTGGAGAAGTGATATAACTGTGTATTAAACTGTTGCCAGGTTCGTATTGTAAGCCAGGATTTATACGCAATTGCGTTTAATATACAAAGTGTTCCTGTCGAAAGTGGGCAAAAAGAGGAGGCTAGGCTGATTGAATCTATACAGGGTACTCGAGGTCGGAAAAGCCATATAACGGAGATTAGGTTTTTTCAACTTGAGTCTTGCTGGCATTACGAAGAACCTTGCGCTGGGTGTTACGTAGCCGATGGAATATTTGGCTGAGCGATAGCGAAGACCACATCTTTCTTGCATCATAACCTACCCTCAGGGGCACCGCAGCTAAAGCAATTTCTAAGATAATTTTTACAAGTGGTCTAAAATTTAAAATCCGCCGTTAGGGTGAGGTCAGTATGCGCCATGCGCCTGTCAGGGAGGGGCGGATCAGTGACTCGAGTGGGTTACGCTCGGTTAGGTTAGTGGAGTCCTGGGTAGGTTAGGCTCAGGCAGGTAAGGGTAGGTCAGGACTGGTCGAATAGCATTGATACCGAAAGGGTGATGTAAGATACGTTCGGAAGTTGGAACATGAGCGCGGTTGCGACCGTGCGTCCCACTGACTGGCCCCGCAGGGCCCTGCTCCTCAGGTGACAGCCGCTGGCAAGCCAAGGTAGGCGTGCGACAGGCGTGCGACAGGCGTGAAGTGGCGGAACAGTGATTCGCGATGGGCGAAGCCTGCACCCGGAAAAGGCCGCTCTTGTTGCAATGCCAGAGCATTACTTGGTTTTGCTCTTGATTTTTGCTCTTGACGTCGACTTGTGAAAGAAACACAAAATTGTCGCGGCGGAATGACCGAGAATCGGCGATTCGCGTACTAACCACAATCTGCAGTACTGATAGTTTGTGTTGTCTGGCTTTGCAGTTTCACAATGAGTGACAAGCATAACGTCGAGGAGCCCTGTACCTTCAGCTCTCATTTGTGCTTGAAGTGTGAAAAAAGTTTTGAATCTGCAAGAGGGCTGGGTCAGCACTCTTTGATTCACCAAGGTATAAGCCGTCCTTTGTATGTTGCGTTTTCTTTAATGAATTAGTATTCAGCACCTCAGACTAGTTTCCTTTTTGGGCCCGAGCGGAACGAGGACCCCTTTGCATCGACTATTCCCCTTTTTAGCCCGTCCCGACACGTTTCGGTAGAAACGTACAGGAGCCGGGCTTATAGTCTGATGCCGACTGTTTGTTCGTTCGTTCGGACGTCTGTTCGCTGACTTATCGTTTACACAGAAACTTTAAATTTGGAGGAGAGACTCCTTTTATGGTGTACATAAACGTTCGGTGGCAACAATTTTCAAATTTTGTCGCGTTTCTGTTTTATGAGAATTGTTTAATTTGTTAGGTTAGGGTTGGCCGCTGCGTGTGGTGCGCCTGCAACGCGCACTCCTCCGCGTGTCGGGACGGGCTGAGGTTAGCGATTTTAATCGTTACAAAAATATGTACCAGCGGACACATCTCTGGTGACTCAGAGCGGGGGCCGGAGGCCCCCGCGAACGCCGCCGGCAGGCCAAGCTGGCCAAGTCCCCCTGTCGAACCGAGGTGCCGGTGAAGCGGAGCGGAACCGGCACCGAGGTTCGACAGGGGGACGGGCCAGCTTGTTTTTTCCCACTGGGGGTGTCATTGTAGCCGCACTCGCGCGGCCGCATTTAAGTACCGCGCCGAGAGTCGGCGCCACAAAACCCTATTTTGATAAACCTGAGACCAAGCCAAGACTAGCTTTGGAGTTAAATCTGAAGTCTAAAGTCGGGTTTACAAAATAGCATGGCCCCCGAAATGGGGCGATGATTGTGAATCTCACTTTCTGTGTCACGACTAATTGGTAGGGTCAGACGGCACGAATCACCACCGCGCGGCCGGAAGGAGTGTCCTTTCGGGCCGCGCGGAGTGGCTCCGCGTTAGCCTGACCCTATCAGGTGGTCGTGACCCATCAGCAGCGAGATCTACGTGCCCTTGGATCCGGAAGGTGAACCCCACCACCCCCGACCGGACGTCGGTAGTTTGATAATCGGGTTCTGTTCCCGGAGTGTTCGCGGGGCGTTCGAAAAACGACGCTCTCGCCCCCCCCCCCCCCCCCCCCCACCTTGCCTACGGTTTACGAGGCATGCAGGGTTCGATGATTTTTGCACACTCTTTACGAACCGCTCTGGAACAGAAATCGGGCTTCGGTTTAGCACTGCACGCTTTGGGGCCTTGCAGGTAGACCCCTATAGAGCACCTTATACAAACTCCTGATGCCGACTTGAAACGTAACGGCAGCCTCTGCGAAAAGTGTGCCGCTAATTTTGTTGAGCAGTGTGAGCCGAACGGAAAGGGTCTCCGTCACTGGAGGCAGCCCAGGAAGGCGGGGATAGGCCAGGATCGATTCAAGGACGTTCGGCAAGAGAGAATACCCACACCCGGCGAAGCTTAAACTCTCCGAAAGTTGAAAAACAGTCCAAGGGCACAATAGAAAGGCTTTCCGCATAACAACACATAGGCTTTTGTTTTCCTGACCAGAGCGCCACAATGCTAACTAAGATACTACAGCATGCGACCTAAAAAAGAAAACAATCATCATGCGGAACAGAACGACACTACGCTTTTTTCTCGTTATGGACGACCTTCTGAAACACCCAAGGCACACGCGTGCCATCCACGCGGTGGCCAATGTGCGCACGTTTGCGTTGCCGTCATTGTCGCGCGGGCACCGATCGGATATGACGTCAAACGGTGCGGTAGGGTGGGTGGCGACTGATACTAGGGGTACGCTCCGAAATGCTGCGCGTAATGTAGCGAGCGAAGCGTAGAGACATTTCAAACTTAACATGAAATAATAGCTGATCGCGATGGGCAATGCTTGTTTGAGTCGCCTGCCTAGGTGGGGATAGGCCAGCTCGCAATACACCCACACGTGCACTTGCCTATGCCCCAGGCGCTCGTGAGGGTCAGGAAGCGGGGGGGGGGGGGGGGGGGGAACTGAAGAGTATCTGTGTCCCCCCCCCCCCTTCTCCCTCTCCTCGAATCGCCTTTTGAAATTTCAAAGCCAAGCGGCAGACCAGTGGGTGTTACGTGTTTTAGAACCCCCCTTTCATGCAGTTTTTACTCGCTCTTTACCACTTGCATTGATTCAAGTATGCAAGTGGGTAAGATGAACGAGTATTGTAGCCGGTAGGGTGGTTGAATGTTCGTACACTTTCATTTAAGACATGAGTAACTAACGCCAGAAGTGTGTGGTATCAATCAATAGGACTCCCCCTAATCTTAAATAAATGATAAAGGTATTTTCCTGTTGATTACAAGTTTTATTGAAAAAATCTGGTTTGAAATTTTAAACAGGTAATGGAGGTCGCGCGAATATGATTTTTGCCGGAACAACTGTTTGGTTACGTTTGTCAATTCACTAATAATTTAATTTCATCATTATATGCACAGGCACCTGTGTCTGAAATTATCTCATAATAAGAAATGCTAAGTCCCAAGTGTACGAAGCGCCATCTATCATGTACATCGAAGCGCCATCTCGCGGATTGGAGTCGCGCTAATGGATACGATCTATGTACGTTTGCCAAGGCGCGAAGCCGGCGGATGCGAAATAGCAACATTGTAAACAGAGCTGCATCCTAATTACAAAGTCGATGGTTCAAATACAAGTTATGAACGAATGAATTAATCAGTTTTGTTTTTTAACGTAGAGTTTTTAATCGCGACACAACAGTCCTCAAAAAGTAAACACAACTCGGCGTCTCGGCGTGCGGGGGCAGTCGAACGAAGCGCGCGATAGACGAGTCGCAAGCGAGGCGGACGCAAGGGGATGTGCGAGGGAGGGGGGGGGGGGGGACTACCGCCCAGACAGGGGGTGGTAACTTTACGCGATGTACTAGAGCACTCGGTATTATCGCGTTCGCAATGTGAAAATGACAGCTGGGGAATGACAAATGGGGGGAGCCCTATTGATTGATACCACACACTTCTGGCGTTAGTTACTCATGTCTTATGAAAGTGTACAAACATTCGACCACCCTACCGGGTACAA
The DNA here is from genome assembly GCA_026979955.1 of Megalurothrips usitatus. Lineage (NCBI taxonomy): Eukaryota > Metazoa > Arthropoda > Insecta > Thysanoptera > Thripidae > Megalurothrips > Megalurothrips usitatus. The sequence continues at coordinate 1,950,668 of CM049593.1, forward strand.
TACTCGTTCGTCTTACCTACTTGCATACTTCGGGCTAAACTTTTTGTATTACGTACTAGGGTAAACAACGAGACTATGGCAAGACCACTAATGTGGGTTGATTTTCTTCTTGTTTTACTTGCGCCGGGGATGAAGGGGTCTTTAGGAAAACGAATGATCTACGTGTTACGTAAAATATGAAAATGTGTCAATTGTTGAGGGGGGGGGGGGTGAGGGAGGGCGTGGTGCAACCCGATGCCTGCGTGTCGGTGTTCAGCCAGTGGCGTGGTATGTGAACGGCGTCGATGCCGTAGGTACGACTACACCCCTCTCCTCGGCCTAACCTAACCCATAGCGTCCTCTGATCCTCCTTTCAACTACTCAGTGCCTAACCTGGCCTCAGATTAGATTCCGAAATATAATCCGATTATATTGCCAAAATTTCAGCTGGCATTAAATCCGTTGACAAATAGTTGTCCTTAGATGCAGTCCCTGACCAGTTGTTTCCTTCAGTAATTTGGACTTGCCCGATTCCTGTCTGTAACAGATATAAAAATCAAACAGTGTTAACACTATTGACACTATTATAACAGAGTTTACTGGGCTTTTGCTGGTTTCGCCATACATTTGCATCATCACCGCAAGAAAAAAGCACTGCAACAAATCGAAGGCATTGTTTTGGGAAACGCACTTTTTCTTCCACCTGTAACGGTGCTTCCAACTCTCTCTTGGTTGGTTGCGACAAGAGTATGCTACTGATAACTGAGTGCTAACAGCACAGTAAGAACTACTTCCCAACAGTTTTAGGTTATGGCATGTAGCACATGAGAAGTAATGCGATTAAGAAAGAATATATTTGCAAGGTTATGAAGTAGTCCAAATCGTAATTACTAATGCTGTTTCAACAAAAGCCAGGACAGGCACAGGGGAACATAACCTCTGAACGTTGTTTGTAAACAACTGCATCTTTTACTTATGTAACCATAACACAGCGGTCCAGTAGGTGTCCGCGGATGCGAAATTGCTTTAAAAACGAAATGCGTAAACGAATGAAGGCAGTCAATCGACCCCCACTTCATGATACGTTTTATTTCGTTTCGTAAAAAATTACGTCATGGAGCGGGGGGACGTACGTGAACGCGAACTGTTTTGCAGCCGACGTACTACTTGTCACTTACCTGTCATCACACCGCAGCCGCAGCAACAGAAAATCTCGCATTGAATGTCCAAAATTCATGTCGAACTAGCAACCGACGACAAAATATGTCGCAGCAATGCCAAACCACCAGCCTGCCGAACGGCGCCGGACGGCTGCCGTGACGTCACTGAGTTCCGTCAGTGTGCCAACCGCACGGATTGAAATGTCCTACCTCTGCTAGTACTACGAAATATTTCAAACGCAATTAATCGAAAAAATGGCTCGTCATTTCGTGGGCCGATTATTATAGAACCAATACTTAAAAGCGGAGCTAAAACGGTTGTGTGGTGTTTCTGGAAAGTCCGTGACTGACAGAGAGACAGACAGACAGAGTCACGACCAAAGTTGTCGCGGGGCCCGTTTTGAGAACGTGAGCTCGCTTCGCTCGCTAACCAGAACTACGTCGGGCAGTACTAAAGGAACGGAGATATCGGTCGTGGTTTTCGAGTTTTCTTCGCCTTTTGGGATGAACAAGCTGGCCCGTCCCTCCGTCGAACCTCGGTGCCGGTTCCGCTCCGGTTCACCGGCACCTCGGTTCGATAGGGGGGCTTGGCCAGCTTGGCCTGCCGGCGGCGTTCACGGGGGCCTTCGGCCCCCGCCCAGAGTCACCAGAGATGTGTCCGCTGGTACATATTTTTGTAACGATTAAAATCGCTAACGTCAGCCCGCCCCGACACGCGGAGGAGTGCGCCTTGCTGGCGCACCACACGCAGCGGCCAACCCTAATCTAACAAATCAAACAATTCTCATAAAACAGAAACGCGATAAAATTTGAAAATTGTTGCCACCGTACGTTTATATACGCCATAAAAGGAGTCTCTCCTCCAAATTTAAAGTTTCTGTGTGAACGATAAGTCAGCGAACAGACGTCCGAACGAACGAACAAACAGTCGGCATCAGACTATAAGCCCGGCTCCTGTACGTTTCAAGCGAAACGTGTCGGGACGGGCTAAAAATCGCCAAACGCGCGAGTCGCTGAACTGCCTTTTTTTAAAGCAGGGCTGTCGCCAGGTGCCAGCCGATACAAACAGTCCAGGAGATCCTATACTAGTCTCTATCCTACTGAACGCCTTCAACTTACGCGACAAATCATGTTTCACCGGACGAGACTTGCCGCCACCGCCGTACGCATAGGAGAGACGGAGGGGGGGGGGGGGGGGCGGCACGCTTCTTTGCTTCTACAGAACGAACCTTGAGGTGCAGGATTCTTTTCTGAGGGTCCGGACAGGACTAATTTCTCCACTACTTCTCTGGAGCCTAAACAGGCGTCACTGAACGGGATATCACTGCTTTCAGCTAGAATTGACGCTCCGCGTTGCCAAGGCAGCCGACGGCCGGGTGGTGTTTTCAATCGGGCCGGCAATCCGAGCGTGCCCTGAGCGGCTGCGTGCGAAACCCTTACCGAGCCTATCTCCAATGCTGGTCAGGCAACGCTCGGTCAACGTTTCGCACGCAGACCGGTCAAGACGCGCAGAGCTTGCCGGCCCGATTGGGAACACTACGCCCCGGCTCCCGGCAGAGCCCCGGTGAGGCAGGCTGCACTCAAGCGCGGATCCAGGGAGAGTGTGGACCCCCTCCCCGGGCCACTAATGCCCCTTGACTTAAAAGAAGCCCATTCTACAATCCCCCTGCAGTGATTAGAATCAATGATAACGACCGCCTCGTCGATTTTGATCTTGATTTAAGGTGGCAATAGGTCGTGGTAAAAACCAGAGACCTGCAACGGGTGGGACTGGCCGCTCCGAGCGGACCCGGCCCGGGGTCGGGTCGGAACCGGCCGTGTGAAGCTGGGCCCAGCGAGAACCGACGGGCCACGCGGCGCTCGGTGCGGCTGGGCCGGAGCCGGGCAGCAGCCGGTGAGGGGAATACCTCGATCCGTCGGCCCGGCTGGCCGGGCGAGCGGACAAGTGCACAGACAGGCCCGCTGCAGCGGGCAGGCGGGCAGCCCATCGCCCGCCGCGCCGAGCCGAACGACGCACCGACCGACGGGATAGAGCCGAACCGTCGTGTCCAGGTGGACCCGACGGTTCGGCAGTGGTCCGAAGGTGGCCCGGACCACGGGCGCTGCACGGCACGGCAGTGCTGCGGCCGATGGGCAGAGTATACCTCTCTCACTCGCACTCGGCAGGCGGGACCCGACGCTCCCACCCGTTGCAGGTCTATGGTGGAAACGGAGAGGGTGAGAACAACCGGATCCAGAACGTAGCATCAGAAGGGTACCGTAGCAGAGGGTATCTCCGCCGCAGGCGTCAGCCACGAGCTGACTTAAAACTTTGCAAGCCTTACCTCTCCCTGACGATGTGTCACGACCGTCTGGTAGAGTCAGAGCACCGTGGAGGTAAGGTAGGATGACCAGTGATGGCCACCCGTATATCTCACGACCCAGTAGGTTTAGAGACGTCAAGATCGATCCTTGCGGTGGCAGTATTAGGAACAGACTCGATCGAAAATTCAAAAATAATATTCGAAACATTTTGAAAGCAGGAGAGCGGAAAAATGGCCATCACTGGTCCAGCGGCCTTCACTGGTGCTCACTGTATTTTGTCACTTGACAAGAAAACCTGTGACGATATTATTGTTGAATAGGATTGACAATGTAATGTTGTCAACATGACAAATAGTATCGTCAAAACCAAAAAAAAAACACCCGACAAGTTTTCTCGTCATAGCTGAAGACACAATCTTCAGGTCTATAAGCCGTCAAACGACAAAAACGCTTGACAAATTTTATCGTCATTCGACAATAGGATCGTCATTCAAGTTGATACAAAAGCAAACACTCAAACTAGTGGTCGTAATAAAAGGACTGTCAGAGTTATATAACAGTTGAGTCAATTTCAATGTCTCTCATTAAAAGACCAACGGTGTATCATTATTGGTTTAGTGACTTACATGGGTTCCCCATCTTTTAGACGGGATTTGATCACTTTACGACACAATCATCCTTAATTTATTTTGTCAAGTCAGGTCAACGATACAAATGTCTTTAAGTGACTTTAACGATTGCATTGGAGGAAAATATAGGCATTGTTGTATCGTCAACTTGACGACAAAATTTTTTACAGTGCTCTTACCCTTCTTTACAGGGCCTTTAGAAACACATCAGGACTGCGCGGCTGTGAATTTCACTGTGTTTCGGCTCGTGGCCGGCACCCTGGCGGAGGTACAGACGCTATTGTTTTACTTCCGGCGCAGAGCCTCTTAGGAAGTGCTTCTTGACGATTTAACCCTGGTCAGCACGGGTGCTCAGCGGGTACCGTTTTGTAGTCTTTGGAAATCGTGGTAAAGAATGATCGCATCAGGATTCGCTGGTAATCACCGGCAGTGACTTTCACTTGGTGTCCGTGTGAACACTCAAACTCGTGTTTGTCAACCCCTCGGACGAAAGGGAATGCAGAATAAGTTCCAGGTTTTGGGACCCACAGGGAAAGAAAATACACAGGACAATTTTGTCCTATAAAATGTTTCGTTCTTAAACAAAACAACTGAGATACCGAGATACATGAGAGGTATCTCGCATGTTACAATTTGTGCCACCTTTACGTTACAAATTGTCCCAATGTCGTGTTTTGTTTAAAAACATTTAATTTGACAAAATTGTCCCATAGACAATTAGAGTGTATCACTTGGGGCTGAACA